>CM054151.1:2518741-2743741 GCA_028751875.1 Rapana venosa
TTTTTTTATTTTGTATTTTATTTATTTTATTTTATTCTTTTATATCGAGGATAATGGAATAAGCACTCATGTGCTTTTTTACACTCAGTCCCCGTGTGTATGCGGTTTTGTGAATTCTGTCACCTGTTCCCACCGGCGCACAATGGCCTACTCTTACGAAAAGCGGAACAGGATTTAACGTGTGCGCAAGATGTTCTGCGTGCGTTCGCACACGGGGCCTCGGTTTATAGTCTCTGTGTTTGCGCGCGCGCGCGTGTGTGTGTGTGTGTGTGTGCGTGTGTGTGTGTATGCGTGTGTGTGTGTGTGTGTGTGTGTGTGTGTATGTGTGTGTGTGTGTGTGTGTGTGTGTGTGTGTGTGTGTGTGTGTGTGTGTGTGTGTGTGTGTGTGTGTGTGTGTGTGTGTGTCCTGACCATGAAAGCCTTTCGTGCTGCTTGCTGGCCCTTAGTGAAGTGTGTACATGTGTCACTGCTCCTTTGCCCTTAGACAAGAAGCCAACGACCTTGTGGATTTAAATGATGAGTCTGGATCTGAATCTCTATCTGTCTGTCTGTCTGTATATATGTATGTATGTCGGTGTGTCTGTCTCTGTGTGTGTGTCTGCCTGGCTGACTGGTTGTGTGTGTGTGTGTGTGATTTTGTGTGTGTGTTTATGTGTGTGGCTATCTTTGTGTCTGTCTGGCTGGCTAGCTTTCTGTGTGTCTGTCTGGCTGGCTGGCTGTCTGTCTGACTATCTGTGTGTCTGTATGACTATCTGTGTGTGTCTGTGTGTCTGTCTGTCTGGCTGTCTAACTATCTGTGCGTCTGTCTGTTCACCTGGCTGGCTGGCTCAGTATTTGAATACTGGTCTTTCTAGTAGTTGTAGTGGTAGTAATAGTAGTAGTAGTAGTTAGTCATGGTGGTGGTGGTGGTAGTAGTACTAGTAGTAGTAGTAGTGGTAGTAGTAGTAGAAGTAGTAGTAAGAAAAAGATAAAGGTGTCCCATAACCTATAAGGTCGTAGGGGAGCGAGGCGTCAGACACCTCACTTCTCTAAGGGCCAGCATATTGAGTGCGGCGCCCATCTCAACTCTCTCGCTGCTTTACCTTCCTTGACCCTGAAGAGGCAGGTACCCATTTACAGCTGGGTCAACTAGGGGACTGTACTGAAGCCAAGGCGCGCAAACGGTCACCCATCCAAGTGGTAACCACGCTCGATGCTGCTTAATCTTAGCTTGGAGAAAGCGAGTGCTCTGACTACTGAGCTATCCTGTCCTCTATTCCTGGTTTAAAAGTGAGAAAGGCTTTTTTATATTGGCAAAAAAAAGTTCCCATTTTTACGGCAAAACTATAGGCAATCTTAGTAGCTTTGAAGAACATTCGCATCATCTGATCTTGAAATTCGTAACATATTTGTGTTGAATCAAAATCAGTTCTGTTAGCCATCAAAAACTTGCAAGATAAGCTGCCGACCGACATTGTATTTGAAATTTATTTTCTGGTGCACTGTATCAAGACAAAAGGCACAGAATCAAATTTCGGCCGGGTACCATCACATTGCGAACTGTACTGGAGTGAGACAGTGGATGCTCTTGCTGAACAAGGAGCTTCAAAATGAATACAAACGAATTGAATACAATTAGTTTGAAATAATAATCAGATGAAGTCAAGTCGGTATTAACAATTTCTGTAGATTCTTATTTTCAGAAATAACGTTTTGAAAGTCTTCCTTCCCCAAGAAATATAGAGACAACTGTTTATATAAAAAGGTAAAGCTGTCCCATAACCTAAGTGGTCGTAGGAAAGCGAGGCATCAGAGACCTCAGCTTTTCTAGGGGCCAGCATATTAAGGGCGGCGTCCATCTCCTCTCCCTCGCTGCTTTACCTTCCCTGACCCTACCTATTGACAGCTGGGTGAACTGGGGGACTGTACAGAAGCCAAGGCGCGCAAACGGTCATCCATCCAACTGGTAACCACGATCGGTGCTGCTTAACCTTGGCTGAGGGAAGACGAGTGCTCTGACCACTGAGCTATCCTCTAAATGCTTGGGACACAAAATACTCCAAAAATGTGACATGCTCCTGTTCTCATTCTCTTACAGGTACGGGATAGCCTGGTGATTAGAGAGCTGTATTAGTGATCTGCTGACCCAGGTTCGATTCCCGTTCAAGAGGATTTTTCCTCTTGAGTTAATATCAGTGCTGACTCCACTCTCCCCAAAAGTCCTTCGAACGAGACTATAGCCCGGAGTCAAGTGTGCGAACGCACGCAGAACATCTTGCGCACACGTTAAAACCCGTTCCGGTTTTCGGAAGAGTAGGCTATTGCGTGCCGGTGGGAACGGATAACAAAATTTACAAAAGCGGCGTACACGCGTGGACTGGATGAAAAAAGTACAGGAGTGCTTATTCCACTATCCTCGAAATAAAAGAATAAATAAATAAAATAAACAGTCCAGCATGTACTTTTTGATTGTTCTCTTCTTAAAGAATCGTACACAAAGACGGGGACTGATACGAGATCAAAATATAGGGAGCATTCAAAGTACAATATATGAATCTCGGCAATCTATAACATCACTTGTTGAAGTCATACCTATATCATTCAAAAGTGGGAAGGAAGGTGACTACAGTCTTTCCAAGGACCCTACACACTCCCGTCTCCTTTACTCAACAGATTTGTTCTAAACGTTTGCTTGTCTAAATCACCTAGTAGTGAATAGACATTAAACCAAGGAGAAACTCTCTCTCTCTCTCTCTCTCTCTCTCTCTTCTCTCTCTCTCTCTCTCTCTCTCTCTCTCTCTCTCTCTCTCTCTCTCTCTTTCTCTCTCTCTCTCTCTCTCACACACACCACACACACACACACACACCCCACACACACACACACACACACACACACCACACACAGACAGACAAATAAGGAGACAGACAGACAAGGTGACCGAGTCTTATAGACAGGCAGAGAAAAAAAGCAAGGTAGACTTATTAGTGGTATCAATGTATCATTCAGAAACAGAGAAACAAAGAAAGGCAGATATATAGAAACAAGACAGATAGACAGACAGACATACCCAAACATTTCCTTTTTGTTAACAAAAACACAGAAAAGTCAGAAAGATATAAACAGACAGACAGACAGACAGATAGACAGACAGATATACCCAAACATTTCCTCTTTATTAACAAAAACACAAAAAGCAGACAGAAACAGATAGACAGACTTACCGAAACATTTCTTCTTTATTAACAAAAAAAACACAGAAAAGAAGACAGACATAAACAAGACAGACAAGACAGACAGACATATCCAATAATTTCATCTTCATTAACAAAAGCACAGAAAAAAGCAGACAGATAGAAACAGATAGACAGACAGACTTACCCAAACATTTCTTCGACATCAACAAAAACCCCAGAAAAAGCAGAAAGACAGAAACAAAGACAGACAGACAGACATATCCACTCATTTCTTCTTTTTAAACAAAACACATAAAAATCGGACAAAAACAAGACAGACAAGTCAGACAGACATACTCAAACATTTCTTCAACAAAATTTAAAATCAACATACCCGGTGATATAAATATTTCATTCATTAACCAAAAAAAAAAAGAAAAGCAAGACAGACAGACAGAAACAAGAAACAAGACAGACAAGACAGACATATAGACATACCCAAACATTTCCTTTTTTAAAAAACCCACACAAAATCAACTTACCTCATGATATAAATTATTCATTCATTCACAAAAAAACACACACAAAACGCAAGACAGACAGACAGAAACAAGACAGACAGATAGACATACCCAAATATTTCTTTAAAAAAAATAAAACGCAAAATCAACTTACCTCATGATATAAATTATTCATTCATTCACCAAAAAAAAAACCCACAAAACGCAAGACAGACAAAATGAAACAAGACAGACAAGACAGACAGACAGATAGACATACCCAAACATTTTTTTTTAACACAAAATCAACTTACCTCATGATATAAATTATTCATTCATTCACAAAAAAACACACACAAAAACGCAAGCCAGACAGACAGAAAGAAGACAGACAAGACAGACATACCCAAACATATCTTCAACAACAACAAAAACCATCTTACCTCCCACATTCCTGCCCCGTAAGCTTTGAACCATCGACACCCCAGCGCACATCAGAATCACCAAGGCAGTCGGCGCCATTTTGTCCCAAAACATTTTTTTTGTATCTTAATATTCTTTTCTTATCTTAAACAGTACCAATATTGGCTTTGGTTGGTTGTTTTTTTAGTTGGGAGCAAAGACAGAAATAAAACCCACTTGGTGGAATGATTTTTTGAGCTGTGACAAACTTTTTTGGAACAAAACTACTTTCTTCCGTTTTTAGAAAACGAAAGAGAAGTCTTTTGTTCGGGTCTAGTTTTGATCTGTTAGTTACCAAATTCAGGATCCAACAGACAACAAACTAGCTTCAGCATTCCACTTATATACTTTCTTCTCCCCCCCCCCCCTCCCCCACCTTCTCTCTCTCTCTCTCTCTCTCTCTCTCTCTCCCCCCCCCCCCACCCCCCTCCCTCTCCCAAACTCCTGTCCAGTCTCCGAAACTGCCACAAGCGCTCGTGTCGTCTGCTAGTCTCATTTGCATACAGCCGCGCGCGAGAGCGAGGCTGGCGGATCTGCGCCTGCGCAGTAATGGTGTGACCTGCAGTCGGAAGTTGTGGGGAGCAGGAAGAGGGAGGAGAGGAGAGGAGAGGAAATCTATGTCAGCACGCAAAGGATGCTGGGAGAGGGAAATGTGTGGTGGTGGGTTGGTTTTTTTGTTTTGGGGGAGGAGTGGGGTTGGGGGAGGGGGGAGGATGGGGGTAGAGATGTTTAACGTAGCAAGTACTACTGAAGGGGATGGATGACTTGAAAAAGGAAAAAGAAGATGGTGGGAGGAGATGAAGAGGGAGGTGAGGGAGAGAAGAGGGAGAGATGAGGGAGAGGGAGGGAGGGGGAGAGAAATTAAAGTGTGCTTAATGTACAGATAGACGGACAGAAGGACGGACTGAAGGACAGACACACGCGCACACACATACACACATACACACTCGCACGCGTGCTTGCGTGCACACACACATACGCATACACACGCACGCACGCACGCACGCGCGCACACACACACACACACACACACACTCACACACAAACGATGATAGCGAAAAAACGCCAACAGAGAAATATACGCAAAAAGATAGATAAATAGATAGATAGATAGATAGATAGATAGACATACATACATACAGACAGACAGACAGACAGACATATAGATAGATAGATAGATAGATAGATAGATAGATAGATAGATAGATAGATAGATAGATAGATAGATAGATAGATAGATAGATAGATAGATAGATAGATAGATAGATAGATAGATAGATAGATAGATAGATAGAAACAAGAAAAAGAAAGGAAAAAACGAAAGATAAAGAAAACGAAATGAAAAGAAAGAAAGAAGGAAATTAAAGGAAATAAACCAAAGAAAGAAAAAAAAAAAAGAAAAAAAGAAAGAAAGAAAAAGAAAGAAAGAAATGAGAAAAAGAAAAGAAAGAAAGAAAATGTACTTTTTAAAAAGAAGGAAAGGAAGGAGGAAGGAACAAAAAACAGAAAAGAAAAGGGAGAGAGACAAACAAACAAACAACAACTGATAACAACAACAACCTCATTTTACTTTCTTTTGTTTAACATAGAGGCAAAAACCAGGTATGATTTGCATGTGCGTATCAGGAAGAGACAGGTCTGGTATAAAAACAATGGCAGCCAAGTTTCCATATTTATTATTCAATATTTATCCAATTATGTTACAATAATTATGTCTCAGTTTGCACGTGCTCACAAACCATGTATTGAACCATTCAAGCTCTGGAATTATCACAGTAAATCACTCATGCAGCCCTGCTATAGCCATCAAACGCAGATAAAGTAGATCATTCTCCGGTTGATTTCAAACCACGAGAATAATTTGCTTTCTTGCTTATGGTGGTGGTGGTGGTGATGGTAGTGGTGGTCGTTGTTATCGTCGTCGTCGTTGTTGTTATTGTTTAAGTATGCATATGTAATGACTTTACACAGAGTATGATTGTATTCACCCACGTGTGCTACAGAGAAATTAATGTAAAGCTGAGTCAATGATTGTGCAAAAGAAGAATAGATTTGGTTTCCTGATTGAAAATGTGTAGATGTTTGTATGTGGGGGTGTTTTTCTTTTTTATGGGGGGTGGGGGTGGGGGAGGGAAGGAGTTTCATGTTTGTTGTTTTTGTTATTTTCTTTATGTTTTGTTTTGGTTTCTTTTTTTTTTTGGTTACTTCGTTGTAGCTCCGAGGTTCAACACTGGTGAGGTTTTGAGTATGTGACCATTTTGGGTGTTCTTTTGCCCACCATTAAGGTATCTGCACTCCGACTTTGGGGGATGGATGTATAGGCTTCATTCTCCAAACTGCTGCCTTTTTAACGAAGGTTATCTTTTTGTTTGATGAAATTGATGTTTTCCTTAGTATTAAGCTTGGGGGGGGGGGTATATTTCTTTTGTTTGAAAAACTGTAATAAATTCAGAACAATTGAGAACAACATCTGTCATATAACAATAATAATATAAAGAAAAAAAATAAAATAATAATAATAATAATAAATGGAATATGTATAGCGCTCTATCTTGCAAGGGCAAATCAGAGCGCTTGCATTCAACATATTCTTACAGAGTCATGCAGCCAATAACTATCAAAAGCTAAAACAAATTCAAATGTATGCACCTACACACACACACACACACTCTCTCACACACACACACATACACACACACACACACATACATACACACACAGGTTACTCACTTTGGCAGGGTAATGGGATTTTGGCTGTTGAAGGCAGGGGCAGTTTTGAGATAAAAGGGAGGGGAAAAGTTAGGTTTGAAATAAATATGTCTTGAGGCTAGATTTAAATGTGTCATAAGTAGGCTTTTGTCGAAGAGAGAGAGGGAGGTCCTTCCAGATAGATGGACCAGAAATAGAAATATGAGCAAAAGTGTCTGATAAGTCAGGCCCAGTAGTGCATCCAACTTCAGCGTGCTTTTACATCAGAGTGGTCATTCTCCCAGACTGGCTGCTTTCCCTGAGCTGCTGCAGAGTCCAGTCTGCTGCCCTGGAGGCCATCCTCCTCCTCTGCCTCCACAGCCGTTGGCAGACAGGTTCTCCTCTTCCACCTGTTCCACCATTGGGATGTCTGTCCTCTTGGTATCTGACCCATACCTGGGGGCTGGTTCGTGGACACCAGGGTGGATGTATCCACACACCTGCATGCCACACGTGAAGGGGGCCAAGTCTCCTCCCTCAAGGGTATTATACCAGACTTCTCCTTCTCTCAGATTTTTTATGGAGGTTAGACTCCTCTACATCTGTTGTGTTCTGTCCCGAGGGTGCATGCTACCCGGTCACAGCGGTCATCACAAGAAGGATGTGGCCAAAGGGCTCGCGCACACCAGTCTGGAGATGGAGAGGCTGTGCTGCCGATCAGGGGACTAGCAGCCGTAGCATGCCTTTAACTTTTCACTCCCAAGTGCTAGATCATAGAGGTGGCAGGGAGAGACAGGCTGGGTAATCTCTACTGCCCACACCTCTAGTATCAAGCAGCATCATCTCCTGGGAATCCATTCCCTATGACTGCCCAGAACAAGAACAATGTAAGATATCTGCACCCACAGTTTTTGCAGAGGGAAGTAACTTTGTTTTTTACAAAACCATAGCATATAATAATAATAATATATGGAATTTATATAGCGCTGAATCTTGTAAAACAAACAAATCGAAGCGCTTGATAAAAAAAAATCCAAATATACACAGTACATGAAAGAAGTCTTGAAATGTGCACTTAGTGTGTATGGAAAAGACTAGTGATACTTAAGAGGAATCCTTACACTGCTCCACTTTTTGTTGAAGGATTTCTTTTTCTTTGATAAAATTACTGTTTTCCTTGGTCTTCAACTACCTAAGCCAATCTGTTTGAATAGACTTACTGTGGCTACTCATAGCTCAAAGGACTGGTGTCAACAAGCACTACCAAGATTTAAACCCACAACCTGCAATTTCATTATCATGAGTATGGGTCTCTGTTAGGCTCAACTTGCTCATGGCACTCATCATTAAAGTTTCAGAGCTTTGCTGTCAGAAAACGTTTAAGTAGGAGAAGACGAAAGAAGGAATAGTAGTTTTCTTTTGTTTCTAGATTTTAACACCACTATCAATTGTAAGGAACAGGCTGATTTTGTTTCATCAGTCAAGCCAGGAAAAATGTTAACAGGCTTTAAAAAAAAAATGCAAATACAAGACAAGAAAACTGGAAGAAATGCTATGGTCTTGCTTTGGACAAGACAGGCAAAATGTCTGACTTATCTCCCCCCCCCCCCCCCCAAAAAAAAAAAAATGCTGTGATAAAAGAAGAGAGATATTCAAATAAGACAGGTCTCAACTCTGATAAAAGAAGGGAGATACACGAAAAAAGGAAGCCAGGTTGGATCAGTGTCAAAGCCATTGTGAGACAAGCCCCAGAACAAGAGGAAATGACGCTATCAGTGTTTTTGGCGGGAAGGACAAGGTGAAGGCCATTGATGGCGGCTGGAGGCTTGTCAGTGACCTCCTGCAGCTGTCTGTGTTATCGCAGGTACGTGTCTCACGTGCATCCATTGTCCCACAGAGCAGAAAGAAAGCCTGGAGCCAGCCACACCAGACTTGATGGAGTTTTAGGATAATGTCAAAACTTTGTGTGATATGGCCAGTGGGTTGGGAACATTGTTGTTTGGGCTTTCACACACACACACACACACACACACATATATATATATATATATATATACATAGGTAGATAGATAGATAGGTAGATAGATAGATAGATAGATAGATAGATAGATAGATAGATAGATAGATAGATAGATAGATAGATAGATAGATAGATAGATAGATAGATAGATAGATAGATAGATAGATAGATAGATAGATAGATAGATAGATAGATAGATATCACAAGTAGATGCTTTTTAAAAAAAATTCTTATACATCGAAGACAATGGAATTAACGCTATCATCTAGAATGACATGTAGGGGGCTCAACGTAATCTGACTGGAGCCATCATACAACTTATTTCTTAACCAGTCACATTAAAAGTTTTTATCATAGATTCAATATTATAGCTGATGTGACACTGGCTTGGAGAGCTTTGAATATCAGATTTGTCTGTGTGTTTCTGTTCGCATGACCAACATCTCTCAGTCTGTGTTGATCAGTTTCACCCAACATTTGATTTTGTATTGAGACATAGTCAAGGATGCTTGCATTTCATTCTTCTGTCTGACTGTTTGACTCTTGGAAGTCGCCTGCAGTACCATGTTTTGGCTGTCTTTATTTTGTGAATTTCTTTTCATTTTTCGTAGAGTCCAGGCTTCTGACCCACACAGCACTACAGGCCAGATTGGGGTTTTGACAATTCTAATTTTAAGATATTGAAGTATGTCTCT
The DNA here is from genome assembly GCA_028751875.1 of Rapana venosa. Classification (NCBI taxonomy): domain Eukaryota; kingdom Metazoa; phylum Mollusca; class Gastropoda; order Neogastropoda; family Muricidae; genus Rapana; species Rapana venosa. Next base: position 2,528,260 of record CM054151.1, read on the forward strand.
GTCTTTCCAAATATTGAAGTGTACCTCTGTCATTCCAAATGTTTAACTGAATGGTCTTTTGTTTAGCCATACTGATTTTAGCCTTTAGCATAATAAAAGCAATAATACAGGAGACTGTTTTTTTTTTTTTTTAGATAGCAAACATGTAATTTGGTATGAGCAATATATTGTTCATTGAGGCTATAGATGAAACTACAATTATAACGTCTGAATGATAATGATAATAATGATTATTATAACGACAACTTCATCGACTTCAAGAAGGCTTTCGACAGAGTATTGCACGAAGGCCTGTGGCAGGTCTTCAGAATGTTTGGCATTGAAGAAGGACTAGTGCAAACCATTCAAGCACTATACAACACCGCAAGCAGTGCAGTCCTTCTGAACAATCAGGTCGGAGACTACTTCAAAACCACAGTTGGGGTCCGACAAGGATGCCTGTTATCTCCAGTCCTGTTTAATCTGTTCTTGGAAAACATTATGAGAGAGACCCTCCATGACTTCCACTCTACCATCTCCATTGGCGGCAGACCCCTCAACAACTTGCGGTTTGCCGATGACATTGACCTCATGGGCGGAAGTAACACAGAGCTGCAAGATCTTACGACCAGACTTGAGAACAGAGCTGGAGCATATGGGATGGATGTGAGCTCGGAGAAAAGTAAAGTACTTGTGAACAGCACGAGCAACGCCACTGCTAAAATTTACATGAACGGCCTGCAACTGGAGGAGGTAGACGCTTTTAAATACCTTGGCGCTACACTCACAAAGGACGGGCGATCGACGACGGAAATCAAAGTCAGAATAGCCATGGCAACATCTTCCATGACAAAACTCACCACCATATGGAAAAGTAAAGAGATCAGTTTCCCAATCAAACTAAAGCTCTACAAAGCCCTAATTCAGACTATCCTGCTGTACGGAAGTGAAACCTGGACATTGACTGCTGAAACAGCAAAGCGAATCCAGTCATTTGAAACAAAATGCCATAGAAAACTGCTGGGCATATCCTGGAGAGAACGAAAGACCAATGACTTTGTCAAGAGTCAAATAACACGGCTGGCAGGTCCACAGGAACCCCTTCTCACCATCGTTTAGAAGAAAAAGCTGACATGGTTCGGCCACGTCACCCGCCACAACACTCTGCCAAAAACAGTACTGCGGGGAACACTCGAAGGTGGCAGAAAGAGGGGAAGACAGAACAAGCCATGGATGGACAACATCAGAGAATGGGCCAGGATGAATGACTCGGCACTACTGCCGAGGACCGAGATGGATGGAGGAGGCTTACCACGGCAGCGTCTTTCGTGTCTCCTCCACGACCGCCAAGGTCACGGGACTGATGATGATGATGATAACGATAATATGATGATATAAATAACAATCATCATAATCACCATAATGGTATTGATAGTGATAAAGTATGGAATTTATATAGCGCTTAATCTCGTAAAGCAAACAAATCAAAGGGCTTACATTCCAATCCTTTACATGCATGCCACCGTCCACAAACACAACACAACAGATAACATACAAAACAGAAGCAATACGAAAGAAAACAAACAAACAAAAAGAAAAACAATACAGACCAAAAACACACAAAACAAAGCAATAAAAAAGACAAACACAACAAATCAATACAAAAGAAAACAAACCAAGCATAACAAATACAAAGCATAAAAAGATGTTGTTGGTTTTTTTTCTTTTATCGTCCATCGTCACCGTCACCGATCCCTCAGATTCCGAATCCTTTGGGGCGCCTTCGAAGCTTTGTCAACCACCTTTCTCCAGTCCTCGCGTCTCTCAGCCACCCTCAGGGTGTCTCTCAGCTCCATGTCTGTCCACTCTCGAATGTTGTCCTCCCATCTCTTCCTTTGTCTGCCTTTTCTTCCTCCCTCCCCTCACTGTGCCTTGTAGGATTGTTTTAGCAAGACCAGAGGAGCGTGTGACATGACCAAACCACTTCAGTTTTCGTTGTCTGACGAGTGTTTGAAGGTCAGTATAGGGCCCGATTTCAGTGCGGATGCATCTCTTGACTTCTTCATTCGTGATGTGGTCTTTGTACGGGATGCCTAAGAGTCTTCGGAAGCACCTCATTTCTATAGCTCTTATTCTTCTCTCTAAGTCCGCTGTGAGGGTCCATGATTCACATGCATATAAGAAGATTGATATGACCAGAGAGCGCATTAGTCTGATTTTGGAACTGATGGCGATTTTTCTGTTGCTCCAGATGGGTTTGAGCTTGGTCATTGCGCTTGTGGTCTGGGAAAGTCTTGACAGTATTTCTGGTTTTGATCCCTCGTCCCAAATATTTGAATCTGCGAACATTTTCTTTTTAAAACCTGATAAACCAACAGGAATATGGCCAAAGGAAGCAAAACGAAACCAAAACAAATATTGGAAGAGGAGTAAAACTTAACCCAATAAAGAAATATTTCATTCTGTCAAACTTCAATCTCACTAGTAATGATTACTGCATAAACAACATTTCAGATTGATTCTTATCAGTAATGTCCAGTGAAGTAAAAGTCAAGTCATGCCCGTTCAGATATGTCTGCTATCTGAACTACAATCTTCAAAAACTGATATGTATTCTTACAATGGATGTACTTGCATGACAGATACTTGAGAAGCCTAACATGCAAAAAGTCTAGAAATATATATGAATTGTTTTGGGGGTTGGTTTTTTGGGGGGGTTGGTTTTCTTTTATAGAATTGTTTATTGTCTGGGATAGTAAAAGCTCTTGCAAAGTTTGAAGATCTTTTCGAAGTTTTTACAAAGAATAGCTCAGAGGTTAGAATTTCTTAAATGTGATCTCTCTGTCTCTCTGTCTATGTCTGTCTGTCTGTCTGTCTGTCTGTCTGTCTCTCTCTCTCTCTCTCTCTCTCTCTCTCCTCTCTCTCTCTCTCTCTCTCTCTCTCTCCCTCCCTCCCCTCTCTCTGTCTTGATTTTTTGAAGATCATGAAGGCCCACCTTTTTAAAAACAAAAAATCAGCACCACAAAAAATTTAACTGGACGAAAATTTTTTTTTTCCCATTTGATTTTTACGACTCAAAGGATTTGGTTTGTTTGCTTAGACTTTTCAACCTAAAAAAAGGAGCTGGCCAAAAAGGTTGCAAAGGTTTTATGGTAAATCGTTGCATGTTGACGTTTGAACACCACACACACACTACCCCCCTAGAACGGGGTCATTTTTCTACCCTGATATTGGCTGAGGGGATGCCAGCCGCCTTTTTAAATAAATAGATAAACTTCAAACAGGGGGATTGAGCCTGCAGTTTGACCGATTGAAAATAACGTTTTGGGGGAAAAACGTCCTTTTGGGGAATTGCTTAGTCGAGATAGGGTCATCCCAGGCGGAAGTTTTGTGTTTTCCCCCCCCCCCCCCCCATCCCTCCTGGTTTTAAAACACCCTCTTGGGGGCACAGCTTCCATGCGGTGTGTTTTGTGTGTGTGTGGTGTTGTGTGTGTGTGGTAAGTAAGAAGTAGTAATAAGTAAGTCTTAAATTTTAACGCTTTCCATTAATGAACCAAGGCCCTAAAATAAGAGAAGAGAAGAGAGAAGAAGAGAGGGAAAATAGATAGTCTCACGGTGGGGTGACTGGTTTTAAATTTGGGGGGTTGTGTGTGGTATGTGTGTGTGTCTGTGCTGTGTGTTAATAAAAGAATAGAAGGGGAAAACAAAAATATTTTTTTTAACATAAACAATCAAAACATTAAAAAAAATGAAATTCGAAGAGAACTACAACTAAAATAAGTCCCTTAGATTTAACAAAAACCTTTACAATTCAAATGTTAGCTTTACATGTTTTAAAACTTCGTCAATGGGATTCAGAAAAGGCAGGGGGATAAGGTTTTAAATTTTCCACATTCAAGTTTTAAGGGGATTTGAAATATATTCACCCCTAACAAACATCCTTGCTGAATTTTGTTGTAATGCATTTAATCTTATCCTGAAAAATAATCCCTTGAGTTGTCTTTCTTTGACAGCATTTGTATGAATCTGTAAGTGATCAATGATTAAAATTACGCTCTTCCCACTCTTAGTTGAATGTGAAAGCTGCTTGATTTCCCGATGCTTTTCTATGAATTTGTTTAGGGAAGCTTTTCTAACAATGATATACCCTCCTGCAATGGAAATAGAGGGACATGCAGTACTTAGACCCTTTATATTACGTGCACCTTTCTTCGCAGCCGATCAGCCCACTCTTTGAAAATAATCCTATAGTGAAGGAATCCAGCAAAAGGAAACACGAATTCCTCTTAACCAGAAGATTTATGAAGTATTTGATATTTAGTATAGTTTAGTAGATTGCTTATAAGTTATAGACTTTAAGGCATATTAAAAACTGATTTTGAATCCACACAAAGTAATATGTGAAAGAAGCAGTATGGATGATCTAAATGAAATTCAAAGCCATAAGAATAGAAATAAGTTCAGCTGTAAAAACAGATCGATTTTTACCAACATAATACGACTTTCTATTTTTAGTGCTGGTATGACCAATGCTGAACTGCTTGATGATTGTCTAAAGTGAGCCATCTGTATAAATTTTAAGACATGAGAGTAATTATGTTCTATATGTGAATGAACATTAACTGCCATGATATTTGGATTCTCATTCTTTTTCATGTTGATATAATCTACATCAAAGTGTGCTTGCTTCATTTCCCAAACAGGACAGACTGAAACTGCTCTTTGTGAGTCTACATCAAATTTGAAAATTCAGAACGCTCGTAAAGATCTGATGTTTATGTACTTATTGTCATTGTGTGGTGTGTGTGTATGTATGTGTGTGTGTGTGTGTGTGTGTGTGTGTGTGTGTGTGTGTTTTGTTGGTGGTGGTGGTGGTGGTGGTAGTGTTGTTGTTGTCGTTGTCGTCTTCAATTTAATGTCTGTTCACTCTTAGTGGTATTAGTTGTTGGTTGTGTGTGTGTGTGTGTGTGTGTGTGTGTGTGTATGTGTGTGTGTGTGCGTGCGTGTGTGCGTGCGTGCGTGTGTGTATGTGTGTGTGTGATCCCTAGTTAAACAATGCTTAAGATGTTGCCAGAACCTATGCAGTCATTGGAGAGCAAGGTGTCAAAGACTTCAACTTCTCTAAGGGCCAGCACATTGAGGGCGGCGTCCATCTCCTCTCCCTCACTGCTTTACCTTCCCTGACCCTAAAGAGGGCATGTACCCATTTACAGCTGGGTGAACTGGGGTAATTGTACCAAAGCCAAGGCCAGCAAATGGTCACCCATCCAAGTGGTAACCACGCTCCATGTTGCTTGACCTTAGCTTGGGAAAAGCGAGTGCTCTGACCACTGAGCTATCCGGCTCCCACAGCCTTACTTTTGCCTTATCCTCCATGAAAGATTGATGGGTTTTTATCGTGTGTGCAAGATGCTATGCTTGCGTTGGAACACAAGAGATTGGTGTAGAGTTCCACTTGAAGGGCTCTGCAGAGTAAAGGAGACAGAATCAGTGTCAGCATATTGTTACATCCCTGAAGTGGGAATGTGGCTATCTTCATGGTAAAGGCAAAATCGGTCACCTACGCAAAATCTTACCATTGGTGAACCTCAGAGCTCTAGCTGAGGAACAAAAAAGTAAAATCATACTGTTACCATTACCATTGATACTATTAGTCTCTTGAAGTTTTTAACAGAACGTCTGGTGCTCATGTTAAAACCTGTTCCACTTTTTGGAAAAGTGGGCCATCGTGTGCTATGGGAACTGATGACAGAATTTACAAAATGACATACTCACGGAGACTGGATTTTTAAAAAGCACATGTGCAGTTATTTCATTATCCTCAAAATATAAAAAATAGATAACACATCTATGTAAGTATTCAAAATACCCTGGTACTTTTTTATTATTAAAATACCCACACTGACCCATGTATATGACCTTGATGACATGTTAATTGGTTTTGATATTATGATGTCATTGTAAATGTTATATAATGTGTAATGTTAAAAAAGGAAATGAATGCCTATGCAAAAACGATTTATTAGGAAGATTTTTGTTTGTTTTTCTGCTTAGGTTGTTTGAGTTTGTGGTGTGTGTGTGTTGTGTGCGTGTGTGTGTTCTTTCTTTATTTCTTTCTTCATTTATTCATTTATTCTTTAATTTGATTATAATGGAATAAGCACTTATGTGCTTTTTTACATGCAGTAGCCGTTTGTTTGCAGTTTTGTAAAAACGAAAGTTATCCGTTCCCACCAGCACACAATGGCCTATTCATTTGAAAAGCAGAACAAGTGTTAACTTGTGCGTAAGATGTTCTATATAGGCTCACACACAGGACCTTAGTTTATAGCCTCACCCAAAGGACCTTTTGGGTAGGGCATCAACCCACTTGTGTTATGCATTTTGCCAAAGCACAAATCAGCAATTCCTCACCTCTCTCTTCCCAAACCCTCACACCACCCCCTCACGTCATATCACACAATGTTTTGGTATTGTCTAAAAACTTCATCAACTGTGGCTCCAGGGTTTCTTTCTCTCTGTGGGACAATGGATGCACGTGAGACACGTACCTGCGATAACACAGACGGCTGCAGGAGGTCACTGACAAGCCTCCAGCCGCCATCAATGGCCTTCACCTTGTCCTTCCCGCCAAAAAATCAGATAGCGTCATTTCCTCTTGTTCTGGGGCTTGTCTCCCATAGGATCCAGCACTGATCTGACATGCCTGTCTTCTTCTTCCCTTCTTTTATCACAGGTGGGTTTTTTTGGTATTTCAGTCAAGTTGGAAATTTTGCTTATCTTGTCCAATGATATGGCTTACTGGTTTTCTGTGGGGGGAGGGGGTTTCTTCTAATATTAATACTGTTGTAAAACATCAAAATCAAGAAAACAGATAGTGTCTTTGTAGGGAGGGGGGAGGGGGTTGTTGCTTTCCCCTCCTTCCTTTGACTTTCTGAAGGACCACCAGAGCATTGGACTAAAACATAAAGGCTTACTGGTTTCTTTTAGATGTTTTTTAAAACAGCAATACTGTTATAGAATATCAAAATTCGAGAGAACGGTGATATCTATCTTTGTGGGGGTTGCTTTGTTGCTGCTTATCTATGATATGAGGGAATAATCCATTCAACAAATAAAGCATTCAACCTGGAAAACTTCAACTTTGTAAATCAGTCAAGCATACAGTATATTCCTCTTCTGCATGGATCCACATCCATAATTGTTTTTGTTTGTTTGTGATATGTAAGGGTCTGGGACGGGATAGCTCAGTGGTCAGAGCACTCGCTTTCCCCAAGCTAAGGTTAAGCAGCATTGAGCGTGGTGACACCTTGGTTAGGTGACTGTTCCTGTGCTTTGGCTTCAGTACAGTCCCCCAGTTCACCCAGCTGTAAATGGGTACCTGCCCTCTTTAGGGTCAGGAAAGATAAAGCAGCGAGGGAGAGGAGATGGTCGCCTCCCTCAATATGCTGGCCCCTTGAGAAGTGAGGTCTTTGATACTTTGCTTCCCAACAACCGCATAGATTATGAGAGAACCTTTACCGGTTTTTTGTGGGTTTTTTGTATGGGTAACAGACGTTCTGGTTTGTTGTGTCATCTAAACGAATTGCAGGGAAATGGAATCAGAACTGAAGTGAACTCCAGGGAAAAATCCACTGGAATGAACTCTAGCAGTGACTCAAATAAATCTACACTCCGAGGTTTCCCTACAATTCCTTGAAATGACACAATAAACCAAGACATCCTAAGTGATTTCTACATATACCAGTCAGTTCCCCCCACTTTCAGCTGCTCTCAGCTGCTATCAATCCCAGCCCAGCTGGTGCTGATTATAGCAGGAACTGACCACACTTGGACTTGGTAAAAGGAAGAGGAGCACTAATTTTAGAACTGGGCCTGGAGCCTTGCCTGAGTAATGCTGGATTTGTGCGCTGTGGTATCATCTTCTGCACACGTTAACAACCAATCCATGAAAGAATAGAGACCAGCTCTGGGTGGTGCTCTGAATGACACCAACATACCCAGTATAGCATGCAATCTGCAGGCTGATGGACTCAACCAGGTTCAGTCTGCCACAGACATGCAACATGAAGGTTTCAGTGCCTTGCTTTGCTGATTCTTCAGGGAAATCAGGGAGGAGAGAAATGGGGCATGAGAATAGGGTTCTGGGAAACTGTCATTCCAGACAGACAGATAGCTAACAACACAGGAAACTGGTCAGCAAAGTTTGTGGCTAATACAGGGTCCCACAGTTTTGTGTGTGTGTGTGTGTGTGTGTGTGTGTGTTGTGTGTGTGTGTGTGTGTGTGTGTGTGTGTGTGTAGAGAGAGAGAAGAGAGAGAGAGAGAGAAAGAGAGAAACATGACACTGTGTAATGGCCACCATTGGCGTATTGTCTCTCTCTCTCTCTCTCCCTCACCTCAGAGCAGCACTGCAATAAAGTTTTCATGCAACATGTCTGGAGCAGATTGAAGCTGATGAACTCAATCACTTTTTCTTTTTCTTTAGATTTTTTTTGGTAAAGATATCATTCCTCCCCAGGTCAGAGATTGCATGTAGGGGCAGGTTTATGTCACCCATACCACCAGCCATCAAAGCTGGTCCATTTTCCTCTTCAAGGGATATACAGGTTCTTTGTTTTATTTACGTGTGCTGTATATTAAGCATGACCTCACATTTGGCACCTTGTTGGGTTCAAACAAAATTGAATTAGTTCAGAACAATGTAGCACCAATACATCAAATGAATACAACAAGCAATGCTTATATGATTACTGTAACATCCATTCATATGCTAAAATGGGTAGCAGCTGAACAAATTTGCATCGAATAGATGAAAAATAAGGTAAGATAACGGTAATTCTTTGTATGTTTGTCCGTGGTGTTCGACGATGACCTCCAAAACAGCAGAGGAGGCAGCTGCTGTTTCGGAAATTGGGCAGAAATTTGATTATAGTGAGATGCCTTGCCCACAGTACATCCCCACTCTCTCGGCCAAGTGGGCATAAGGACAGTCAGCGTTGGAGATGTTCTCCAAAGGCCAACCAGCCCCCAGGGCTGCAGCACATAAAGACTGTGCAAGTCAAGCCTCCTAGTCAGAGAGTCCTAGTCGATCACTAAAGACTAAGCTGTAAAGTGGAATTCCATGAGTGGGAAAGAAAGCCACTGATCATACAGCCTCTCACTTTGCTGTGATTGTGAAAATATCATAAAAGAAACAATGATAAACAAGGAGGTAGATGTACCAGGGCAATACAAGGCAACACTATCTATCGCAAGACAGGCTGTGACATGCCTACACCAGAAAACAATAGTACCACATTAAATATGTGATATAGAAGGTTGCAGCTGCCTCTTGTCCATTCACTCTGCATGGATATCAGTGCGTATGTGTGTGCAACATGCATGCATGCCCTTATAGGCATGTCTGTGCATGTGTTCTCATTTGAAGACCTGTAGAGTAATGGTGATGGAGTCGGTGTTTAGTCTCAGAGAAAAATTCCCTTAAACAGGGAGCAAAATAATTGCTCAAACCTGAACCCTTACATTATTTAGTTATTTATTTTATTGTATTCTTGTATTTCGAGGATAATGGAACAAGCACTCCTGTGCTTTTCCATCCAGTTCCCGTGTGTATGCAGTTTTGTCAATTTTGTCATCCGTTCCCACCGGCACACAATGGCCTACTCTTCCGAAAAGCGGAACGGGTTTTAACGTGTGCGCAAGATGTTATGCGTGCGTTCGCACACGGGAACTTGGTTTATAGTCTCATCCGAAGGACTTTGGGGAGAGTGGATTCGGCACTGATGTTAACTCTAGAGGAAAAATCCTCTTGGACAGGAATCGAACCCTGGTCAGCAGATCACGAGCGCATCATGCTAACCACTAGGCTATCCCGTCCTCTCTGTTGATGAGAATGATGATCTAACCACCTGGCTATGTCATCCTGAACTCCCCTGTGGAGATGCCAGGGGCTTGCTAGTATAAACAGCATCCCCACCTTCTGGAAATTCTGTGCCAGAAATTCCCTCTGTTCTATCCCTCTCTTTGTCTCTGCATTGTTCCTTTTCTACCCTCTTGTCTTGTTGCTGCCTTCTTGGTCCATTCTCCTGCTTTTTTTTTCAGGAAGACTTAAGACATAATTCTCTCTCATGCCGAAGTCTGGGCCTGACTTGACAGGTGCCTAACAGAAGCCCAACGCATTTTAGTTCACATGACAGACAACAATAGTTACTGTCCGAGTGTTCGAAGAAGAATTCGAAGGAGAATTCAAAGAAGAAGGAGAAGAAGAAGAAGAAGAACAAGAATTATTTAGAAGAACAAGAATTACGAAGAAGAAGTAGAAGTAATAGAAGAAGTAAAGAAAGAAGAAAGACGAAGAAGAAGAAGAAGAAGAAGAAGAGAGAAGAGAAGAAGAAGAAGAAGAAGAGAAGAAGAACAAGAATTACGAAGAAAACAAGAATTACGAAGAAGAAGTAGAAGTAGAAGAAGTAAAGAAAGAAGAAGAGAAGAAGAAGAAGAAGAGAAGAGAAGAAGAAGAAGAAGAAGAAGAAGAAGAATTACTTGTAGGGTACAGAGACAAAAAATCAGTCAACATCAGAGGACAAAGTCCTTTAATTGACCAACTCACAAAGACTCCATCTCACGTTTTCAGTGACAGTTATACTCTACCAATGAAGTTTGAAGACACAAACAAAAATCTCCTTTAATCACTTCTGCTATTTTTCCTTTTTTGTTTACTTACAAGTTTTCTCTGTGCAAATTTGTTGAATAAACTCAGATGCATTTAATTTTGCCATCAGACACAATTGATTCAAATTGTCTGTAGACCAAACCATTTCATTTTAGATCTGACAGTTGAGAAGTGAAAGGTAAAAAGGTAAATGTATTCACATAACCTTTGCGGTTGTCGGGGAGTAAGGTGTCAGAGACCTCAGCTTCTAAGGGGGTCAATGTATTGGTGGCGGTGCCCATCTCCTCTCCCTCGCTGCTTTACCTTCCCTGACCCTAAAGAGGGCAGGTACACATTTACAACTGGATGAAGTGGGGGAACTGTACTGAAGCCAAGGTGAACAAAGGTCACCCATCCAAGTGGTAACCACGCTGCTTAACCCTAGCTTGGGGAAAGCGAGTGTTCTGACCACTGAGCTATCCTGTCCTCATGTGTAAACTTGTAGTACCTTTCTCTACTACTATTTTTCTACCAACTTATTTTCTTGTTTTAGTGTTTGACATCCATAAATCTCTGTGTGACCTTTCAGGACAGAAAAATGTGTCTGGGTTTCAAACAACCACACCTTGTAACAAGGAAATAAATCACCAGCAATCAGCCTGAGAAAATTGCCGGGAAAAACCGCTTACACTCACCGCAATACCTGGCATCTAACAAGCAACCGACTAGAGAGGACAAAGTAATTTACCAAAAAATGAAAAACAGCAGGCTTCAGGGTCCAGACACCTTGCATAACCTGAAGCAAAGAGAAAGGGTTTATGACAAGTCTTGGGGACAGCCCCAACAAATAAAGACACCCAGTGGTGGGACAATGGATGGCCAGCCCCCCAACAGAACACACAGACGTCAAGGAAAGAGGGGAAGGAGCAGTAATCTCCAAATAACCAGCATAATAATCACAGAGGAGAAAAGAGGAGGTAAGTGCAGAGAAAGACAAAGAATGGCTGGTGTTACCATGTAGTGAGGTAGGCAAGTCGTGTATGCTTGCAGTTATAGTGTTGCTTCTTGGTTAGGCACAACTCACATGGTTTTTATCTTATTCTTTTATGTTAAGGATAATGGAATAAGAACTCATGTGCTTTATTTTATATCCAGTCCCTGCGTGAAAGCAGTTTTGTAAATGTTGTCACCCATTCCCACTGGCACACAATGGCTTCCTATTCCAAAAAGCGGAACAGGTTTTTATGTGTGCGCAAGATGTTCTGCAAAATGTGAGGATGCCAGCTCTGTCTTATGAAGACAATACTGCCTAACTGCTTGTTGTGAGTTCTCCTTGTCAAATGTGTTGATTTTGTATAATTCTGTAAGCTCTCTGATGATGTGTATGGTTGGATTTTTTGCTGCCTCATCTTCCGTGAGGTTCCCTGTCCTGCTGTTCCCACACCCTTCATTTCAATCCCTCTGCCACAGCCATACCCAGATTTGTTATGTCTCATCCCCAGGGTCGGAAGTCCATAGGGAGCCCATCACTATCAGGCCGCCATGAGGCTACCAGCCAGAGGGGCCCTGCACTACTGCTGGGTCGCTTTGGTGGTATTCAGTGGTGCCTGTTCTGAGCTAACATACGCAGGACACCACCTACTAAGCCCCCTACTAACAACAGTATTAGCTCAGTCGCAGAGCCAAACTGAGTGAGTTGCCCACCCGACGTGGCAACCACCACAACGTCCTTCCAACGACCGTCCCCCGTGAACCTCCAACCCCAAAGGCGTTGACACAAACTCACCACAGTCACAGAAGTGTATGGGCAAACCGAATCTGAGGTCACCATGAGACCAGAGCAGCTGGGACCAACGAATCAGAGGCAATTTTTTTTTATTGCTTGATGCTCAATGACAATGAGGATGACATAATGCTTCTGCTGTGAAAGTGCATATGCTTTGAGACTACTTGATAGGGCTGTACTCTACGCTTACTATAATAATCTATCCCGGCGTCAACCGGGCCGAGAGATACAGACACCTGCAGTGTTGGTCGGGAATTGAGCGCACTCTCAAACTCGCAACTTAAAAGAGAAACCGCGTGATCCCCTCTTCCCACTGACCCACAACACTACTCGGGTAGGGGCCGGCCGGGGTCCGAAAATCCCTAGCTCTTATGGGGAAACGAACCCGCAACCTTTTCCCGTCCGTAACCCCAAGGGGCTAACCACGGGCCTGGGCGGCTGTATGTGTTGGTGTTTATTTTTTTTAACCATAATGTGTAATCCTTTGCTCATAAAACCCAAATGAATTTTTCTGTTTTAGATAATTACTATTTGGAATTTTGGGAAATTCTTCATATTATAAAATTCGTAGAAAAAAACCTTAGATTTTTTTTTTTTTCTTTTGAAATTTTAATCCAAATTAACAATAAAGATTGAATTTAACACATTTTTTGTTCTGACAAACGACTGTAATTAAAGCACAACACAAGGGTTTACCTTTTTCATAGTAAAAAATAGTCCGGGCACATTTTAAACAGGGGAAAAACGAATCAAAAAGGATGCTCAAACACTTTTTACACATAAAACATTAATATATATACACATAAATTAAAAAAAAATATGTACATGTACATACAAACATCATCAAAAATACAAAAAGTAATACTACATCATCGATGCACACATACATACATACATACATACATACATCTACAACATCATACATACATACTTATACAACACACATACACCATACATAATACAACAACTACAACATACATAATAAAAAACATACATCATCATACATACATAAAACACAAAAACATCATTAAAAAAACAACATATCGATACACAAAGATATTTAAAAGGGAAAAGGGGGTCGGGGCCTTTAGGTTATCTGGGAAAAATTGTAAATTTCTCACCCTTAATTCACAAAGCCCCGCCAAGGTTTAAATCCCGACTTCATGGACCTCCCATTGAAAAACAAAATGTCTTTAAAAATCAGGGTATAGGGGGCCCCCAAAAGTGTATAATATCCCTTCAATGTTTTTTTTTCTTTTTTTCTTCTCCTTTTTCTTCTTTTAAGGCTCAGACACAACTGTTTTCTGTCATATGAATGAAAAGCTTGGCTGGTTTTCCCTAAGTCAGGGCCCGCGGGGGCCCACTTTGGTATTAGAGGAATTGTTATCTTTTAAGTCTTTCTTGAAAAATGTCAGGGGAATGGCCAAAAAGGCAGAAATGACAAGAGACAAAAAGGAGGTGACAAAGGAAGGGAGCAAGGCAAACCAACGAGAGGATAGAAAGAGGGGTTTTCCAACACAGAAAGTCCGAAAATTTGGGTATTCTATTCTGACAGGCCCCCCCATCCCAAAGGGGGATTTTATTTGGTAAAGTTTCCTTGATACAATCATCAGGGTTTTTTTTTAAAAAAATTTTCCTTTTTGGGATCTCTTGTTTACACAGAAAAAAACCAAGAGCTTATTCACAAAATTAATCTTGCGTGACCTTATGTCAACCCCCTCACTTTTTCCCCCTACACAAAGTGACCAAACACTTTTTTTAGAACAGATTCTTTCCCCCAGATTTAAATTTCCGAAACAAGCTGCCAGTTGCGTCACACACTAGGTCCCCTTGACCTCTGATCCAGGGACCCGTAAAATTTTGTTTGGTATTCATAGAATTATCTCAGAGAAAGACTTGACAGAGCAGTGTCATGACAAAAGATGGTGGCTGAATGGGAGGGGTGATTGTGTTGTGCTTTTTGGGGCCAACGGTCAGGGGTTTTGTTTCCTTTTTGCTTGACAGACGAGGCAGTACTCACTGGTAGGGAGGGGGGGGAGGGGCAAGATTTCTGCGCTGCCCTCGTGTAGTCTGAGCTGTTTTTGGTAGATAAGACATGTTGGTCGTGTTGCCGCATGAGGGGCCAAAAGGGTTTTTTTGTCTTTAGAAAATACATAGCAGTCATTGGTAGTTAGATGGTGGGAAAAACTTTGAGTTTTCTTTGTCTGGTTTTTTCATTTTTTGTAACTCGCCTTCCCTTTTCGTTATTTTTATGTTATTTTGGTTTTTATCTGTATCTGTTTTTCTACTGCAAATTAATTCCCTTTTGATTTTTTTTTAAATTTTAAACCAATTTTTGCAGGGAATTTTTCTTATTGAAATCAAGTGAGCATTAATTTTTTCCCGAATTTTTCCATAGTTGTATAAAAATTCGAAAAACTTTAAAAAAACATCAGGTAGAAAAAAAACTAATTGCATCTGCAGTATTTCCTTAGTCGAAATTCCCAAATTTGCTTGCATGATTTTTTTTTCCAATATTTTTGGGAAAATTTGGAATTTTTGGGGATTCATATAGTTTTTTCGTGTTCCCCATTCAAAGTAATTATGGACTTTCCTTTCTAAACTTTCATTCTTTTCTTTTTGTTTTATTTTTCACACTGCCATGATTTAGGACCCTTTCCCCTATGAACAAAAATATATTTTTGATTTTAATCTTATGACTTTTTCTGTATCTTATTTAAAACACACACTTTAAAATTCAGTTATTTTACTTGAAAACTGATAAGCATCTTTTTTTTAACATGACTTCTGTCTTGAAAAGAGTGTAAAAGCTATAAGGGAAAAGTTTAAGAGTATGAATGTATGTTTGCTTTTAGGGAAAAAAGCATTGTTTTCTTGAATGCATGAATAAATATATATTTTCCTATTGCAAGGGGGTGTGTGTGTGTGGGGGGGGGGGGATAAACGAAAATAAAACATAAAAAAAAGTTTATATCTTCAGACAAGGAAAAAGATGGCGCCTCAAAACAGGAACACACAAAAAATTTTAAAACCCTTATGTTTCAGGTTAGGAGGAAAAGATCAAGCAAGGGGGGAGTCATGAGAATGAATTGAATTGAAGATGCAAAGACAGACTGAGCTTTTACTCTTTTCCCGATTCTTTTTCGCCGTCAACTACAATAAACCAAGATTCACAAACACAATGCAAACCCCCCCCAAAAAAAACCAGCATTAACCTATTTTTTTCCCAAAAAAAAAACCAAAATCCAAAAAAAACACAAAAACGCAAAAAACAGCAAAACAAAGCTCCAATTTCTCTGGAACAAACTTGACAAATCACGAATTTTGGGAAAAGACATGGCTGCTTTAGTACGTACCCTGATTGATTGAGAGTGGATTTTTTAGGTGGGGGGCGGGGGGTGAGGAGGTTATTTTTTCGTTTGCATAATCACCAAACTTGCCAGGATTAGAGAAAAATGAATACAGATTTTTCGAGATTAGCTGAGGTCGTGTCTGCGTTAAGCAAAACATGGTGTAGTTGTCTTATCTCCGCCCGAACCAGGGGGGGGGGGGGGGGGGGGGGGGGGGGGGGGGGGGGGGGGGGGGGGAATAGAAAGTCAGATCACCTTTGCTGTTCTGGGGGGGGCCTCCATTGTGTTTTGGGGGCAGAAGAATTGTTGTTTTTTCAAACTGGTGACGAGCACTCGGGGCTGCAACTGTCCTGCCCAAGGGGAGAGCGTGTTTGGCAGGGGTGTTATATGAAGGGAAAAGGAGGGTATTTTTTTCATGGTTGGAATCTTTTGGTGTTTTTCGGTGTCCCATATTTTGTTTGCTTTTTAAAACTGTCTCTCTTCTGTCTTTATGCCCTGTAGCTCTCTGTCTCTCTTTTTTTCGTCTGTCTTCTTTTGTGGCGTCTGTCTGTCTGTCGTCCTCTCTGTCTCTCTCTCTCCTTTTCTGTGTATCATCTAAGGGGGGGACGGGGGAGCCTAGTGGGTTTGAACATGCGCTCTCAATTGACGACCCGGGTTTGATTCCTTTCAAGGGATAAAATTTTCCTCGGGGTTAACATCATGCGACTCCACTCCCCCCAAAAATCCCTTCGGGTGAGACTTAAACGAGGGCCCGTGGGGTGAAAGCACGCGTACATCTTGTGCACATGTTAAATCCTGTTCCCTTTTGTAAAGTAGGCCTTGTGTGCCGGTGGGAAATATGACAGAATTCACAAATCTACATACTGGACTGGATGTAAAAATACATAAGTGTTTATTCATTATCGTTCATAAAAAGAATAAATAAAGAAAAAAAATAAATAATATCTCTGTATCCATCTCTCTATTTCTGTATCTGTCTTCTCTTTTTTGTCTCTTCTCTCTCTCTCTCTCTCTCCCTCTTCTCTCTCTCCATCTATTAGCTTCTCTCTCTCTCTTCTCTCTTCTCTCTCTCCTCTGGGGGTTTTTTTTGGCATACTCTCCCTTCGTCTCCATCTTTCTTTGCATCACTGTTTCACTCAGTTGACTGTTTCTAGTCCCTTTATTATTTGTCTTGTGAAGAGAAAGACACACAGTAAGTAGGGGAGAATATGACTGTATTTAATCTAATTGTTTATTGAACAATCAGATAATAACGAGAGAAATATTCTCTTGCTACACAAACGAAAAGCGTTTTGCACAGATAAATTACAGCAAAAACATTTTCCCCTAGTTTTTTCCCAAGTTTTCAAATGGCACCAGGTTACATTGACAATCATAACTCACCCCCAAAGTATGCATGCATTACTTTGTTTGTAACATAAGACTCCCCCTTCCCCTGAAAATCTGACACAATAGCATAAACAATCTGATTTCAGTTTCAACAGGGGAAAAAATGATAATGATGGCGTGGGGCAGATGTAAACATGAATGCACACAAACTTGTGACCTCATGAAATATGGATGTGTTCTTGAAGCTTAAGGATTCATTTTCTACAATCTTCAGGCATTTTGCGTGGGAGGAAGGGACAGAAATGCATAAATATTTTTTTATATCTTATGACAGGATGAAGAAAGAGAGTGGGGGTGTGGTGGGGGGGGGGGTAAGGTGTAGTATTAACAAACATGAATACACAGAAGATGTAGTTAAATAATTATATTTTCGTTTAAGCCAAGCCATGACTTTTTGGGAATTTAGTGACAGGAGTGAAGCAAGGTCAACACTGGCATTCCACTGTCTCCTCCCTTTTTCTTGTTCCATTATCATCTGCTATTAGCCAGATCCTAGAAACACAATTGTTTCAACAGATTTTTATTCCTGATCTCTCTATGAAAAAGCACGACAACAAAAATGAAAACAAAACAAAACTGTGCCCTACATTTTCAGGAACAAGTACACATACTGAATCCAAACTTCCAAAAAGATGGCTGTCACTAGGTCATATGCTAATTGGTTCGTGTGCCGACCTCCTATTGGTGGAGAGAATGATATCAGCTTTGTATTCATTGTCTCTTATCTCAAGAAAACTTAGAGGACAATGGAACGACAGATTTATGTCTGAGATTTGTGTCTGCCTGTTAGCTAAATGACATGGTTGTATTCTTATCTTGTGAACAGCAAGGAGAGGGAGGTATGGCAAGAGAAGAGTCACATTAGGGTTTGCCATTCTTGAAGCTTCCCATTGTGTTGGGGGGGGAGGGGGGGTTGGAATTATTTTGCAAACTGTGCGAGCACTCAGGTCTGCAGCTGCCATGCAAAGGGCAGAGGTCATGTACGGCATAAAATGCGTTATTGTCTCCATCAGAATGGGAAAGATTTTGCCCACAAACAGGACTGGAATATAAAGATGGAAAAATAGGTTAGTCAGTGCAAAAGCAAACCATACTCTGCAGGGTTTTTTTTATCATTATGATCTGATTTATACTGGATACTGCTATAGCCGAATGGGTTTAAGACTGATTCTTTCCCCAGGGTCAATAAAACTGTGGGTTCGAATCTTGACAACAGCGTCTGGGAGAAGATTATTTTACAATGTCTTAGACCAACTTGAAGGACAGACCTGCCAGTGCCTTGTGTTTTTTTGCGTGTATACACATAAGGAAAGGGACAGCTCCGTGGTCAGAAAACTCACTATCCCCAAGGTAAGATTGAGCAGCGTTGAGCGTGGTTACCAAGCAGATAGGCGATGGGTGATGCCTTGGCTTCAGTACAGTCCCCCAGTTCATCCGGCTCTTTAGAGACAAGGAAGGTAAAGCAACGAAGGAGAGGAGATGTGCGCCGCCCTCAAAATGCTGGCCCCTGGAGAGCATGAGGTCTCTGACACCTTTGCTCCCAATGAACTCATAATTTATTGAAACACCTTTACCTTTATCTTTTATATACACACGCAGAATATCAAATATGCATGTTAAACCTATATCGGTACCCTGTGGATTACAAAAACATGAACATACCTAGCATGCATCCTGTACAAAAATTAAGCTCCTCTGATGTCAACTGGGGCAGCGGGCAGACCTCCTTCCTTCCCTCACCTTCACCTACCCTGCAGTTCCGTGGACTGCGGGGGGCGCCACTGAAGATTTTGCAACCAGCTTCCTCCACTCCTGCTGAGTTAGAAACACAGGAAAAGACACGACACATTCCACCCCGTAAGGGAAACAAAGAAGGAGAAGAAGGAGAAGGAGAAGGAGAAGAAGAAGAAGAAGGAGGAGGAGGAGGAGGAGAAGGAGGACGAGAACTAGAAGATATGATTCAAGCGGAGCAGATTCAGCCAGAAAGATCTTCCCTCTCTTTCTGCCATCCTTTTTTTTGTTGTTGTTGCAAGAAGCCAGGAATCTTTCTAAGAAGAAAAGATAACGTAATCCCACTCTGGCATCATGTCAACCCCTAACCCCTCTACCACCACCACTCCCACCCGCCACCCCCCCCCTCCACCCCTTTACCAAAACAAAAAATCCTCAAGAACTTTTTCATATCAATCCCAGCATCAGAACGAAAGTTCTGGAAACACCATTGCTGTCAGTTATCATACTACCTGGTCATTCCCTGTTTGTGCCCGAAACTTTTTTACCTCCATCGACTAAACGTGAATGGTGGTCTGGGCGCTAGTCTTTCGGCTGAGACGATAAACTGAGGTCCCGTGTGCGACACGCAGTTAGCGCAGGTAAAAGAGCCCACGGCAGCAAGAGAGTTGTCCCTGGCAAAATTCGGTAGAAAAAAAGTCATTCTGGTAGGGAAACAATTACGTGAGCAGACAGGAAGAAAACTAATGGGTGGCGCTGCTCTTGAGGCGACGCTCTCTCTCCCCCGAGGAGAGCAACCTGAATTTTATGCAGGGAAATCTGCCCTGAGTTAAAGTGGTAAACACATACCAATACGAACAAACCTGTGATCTTACTGAAAGAGGGATTGATAATTATTAGTTTTGTATTTATAGCTACTTATCTCTGGAAGACTGTCAAAGCAAAGTAATGCCATGCTGATGAATTGCATTGCATTGCACTGCATTGTATTGTATTGTACTATATTGCACTGCATTGTATTGTAATACAGTATATTGTGTTGTATTGCATTGCATGTATAATAGTGTATTGTTCTGTTATGTATTGTATTGCATGTTTTGTATTGCAATGTATTGAACTGCATTATATTACGGCGTATAGTATTGTTTTGATATGTATTGTTTTGATTTTGTATTGTATTGTATTATGTTGCACTGCAATATATTGCACTCTATTGTATTGATTTTGTATTGTTTTGTATTGTATTGCATTATGTTCCACTGCAATTAATTCCACTCAATTGTATTGATTTTGTATTGTTTTGTATTGTATTGCATTATGTTGCACTGCAATGTATTGCACTCTATTGTATTGATTTTGTATTGTATTGTACAACATTGTATTGTATTGTTTTGTAATGTATTGTGTACTACTTTCAGTCATGGCAGAGTTCTCCGCGTGAAATAATTCAAGATGCTCTTCCAGGGGAAAGCACCTCATTACAAGAGCAGCACCATCCACTTGTTTTTCTCATCAGAGTGAATTTCTTGTACAGAGTTTTTCCCCTTGGGTATGTGGGTGGGGGCGATGACTGTCAGTATAGATAGTATCCCTACCTTCTGGAAATTCTGTGCCAGGAATTCCCTCTTTTCTATCCCTCTCTTTGTCTCTGCCTTGTTCCTTTTCTTTCTGTTCCCTTCTTCTTGTCTATTTTCTGCCTTCTTGGTCCATTCTCCTGACTTTTTTTTTTTTACCTCAGAAGGGCTTAGAAAGATAACAATTCTCTCCCATACCGAAATTGGATGCGCTTGGCCAGACTTGTCAGGCGCTTAACGGCAGCGCAACGCATTTTTGCTCATATGACAGACAACAATAGTTGCTGTCTGAGCGTTCGACGAAGAAGAAGTACAGAATTTGGCCAGAGTCAACTCTTATTCTGCCGTGGGTTCTTTTACGTATGCTGGAGGTGTGTTGTATATGGAAACTTACTTTATTGTCCCACCCGAAAGACTTTCATCACTCAAAGTCTAGAAGATGGGGGAAAAAGTTCAGACTCAAATGAGGATCAAACCCGCAGCTCTTTCTTTCTAGGTATCTCCGAAACCTCTGGACCATACATAGGCATCCTTCAGTCTCGGAAGACTATGGAGTTGCTAGAGCTCTAGGTGTTCTTCATTCTGGTACAGCAGGGTCGGGTGTGGCTGGCCAGTCCCACACGGGAATGACAGACAGTGCCTATGGCAGAGGAAGGCACAGATGAAGTCTGACAATGCTGGTCTGTCTGTCTGTCTGCCTGGGCTGCAGCCGTTCTTCTCTAGACCTCTGATTTGTATTTATATTATACCTTTCCGAAGACTGACAAAACAGGATAGTGTCATGCTCATTCTTTTTCGCTCCTCGGCTAAGTTCCGAGATTCAACTAATGGTGAGATTTTTACGTATGCGAACGCTTTTGTCCACCGTGAAGATAGCTGCATTCCGACTTCGGGGATGTATGCCGGATATGTTCGTGTTTCTGTAACCCACTGAATGTTGACATGACTTACAGGATCTTTTGCGTGCATGTTTGATCTTTTTTATATTCTTTTATACTGAGGATAATGGAATAAGCACTTGAGTGCTTTTTTGCATCCAATCCCCGTGAGTATGCAGTTTTGTAAATGTTGTCATCCGTTCCCACCGGCACACAATGGCCTACTCTTCCGAAAAGCGGAACGGGCTTTAACGCGTGCGCATGATGTTCTGCGTGCGTGTGTACATACACGAAAGGAGTTAAGGCACTGGCAGGTCTGTACTTGAAGCTGACCTGGGAGATCGCAAAAGAAAGATTCCTACCTTAAATTCACCACACGCCGCCGAGATTCGAACCCACGACTTCATGAACCCATGGGATTGAAATCGAACGGTCTTAACCACTCGGCTACAGCATTCGTCTGAATGCATGACTAAATCATCCATTGCCCACAATCTGTAGGCGTGTGGTGTAGGAGTGAGAGGAAGGGAGGGAAGGAGTGATAGATAAACAAAGGGGGGACAATCTTTGGACAGAGCTTTTGTTTACCAAACAAGAAGACATTACAATGCATAGGCCAATTCGTTTCCAGCAGAAGGATCAGGCCATGTCACGACCGTTTTCACAATCTTGTTGTTGTAAACAAAAAAAGAGTGATGTCGGGACAGTGCTGGTATTAGGCTGTGTTTCCATCTTGCGCCATGATATGTTTTGTGTCTGCAATAAGCTAAGATGCCAGAAAAAAACACGCAATACCATGGCTTTAACTGAACTAATGCCTAAACAGCCTCCCCTTTTTTTCCCCTCTTTCTGTCCCTTGTCTGTCAATCAGTGTGTCTGTCATTCTGTCTCTGTCTGTCTGTCTGTTTCTGTCTGTCTGTATGTCTCTCTCTGTATAAAAAGTAAACCACTCAAGAAAAACATACTTTTTCTTCTTTCCTGACAGATTCTTCGCATCAGATCTCAATTTCTAAAAACAACAACATGACTTTCAGCTAAGGCACATGCTGACTGGTCCTCGCTGAACTCCAGAATAGCGATTATTAGTTTTGTATTCAGTGCTTCTGATCTCAGACAGACTTTAAAAGGTGACCCATAACCTACGGGGTTTTTGGGGAGTGAGATGTCAGAAACCTCAGCTTCTCTAGGGGCCAGCATATTGAGGGTGGCGCCCATCTCCTCTCCCTCGCCGCTTTACCTTCCCTGACCCTAAAGAGGGCAGGTACCCATTTACAGCTGGGTGAACTGGGTGACTGTACTGAAGCCGAGGCGCGCAAACGGTCACCCATCCAAGAGGTAATCACGCTCGATGCTGCTTAACCTTAGCGTGGGGAAAGGGAGAGCTCTGACCTCTGAGCTATCCCGTCCCCATAGATAATCTATACACAGATTTTGACAGAACTCTTCAGTTAAAAGCGTTTTCTTTTGCTGTCATGCGTGAACTAGACAGGCATACTGTTGCACGTTCATGAAAGCATAGAACTAAAGTGCTGATAGGGGAAGACATCACTGGGATCCTCTTTGTTCAATAACTGTACAGAAACCAAGAAAAGAACAAAGGGAAGCTTTATTAACCTGACCAGATCAGACCAAAGAGAATTTCGTCTCTTTGACTCTGGGTGAGCAGAATACACTTTGAAACAAAAATATAAATCAAGAACTAAAAGGCTCCTTAAATGCTGCTCACGTTTCTGGAAGATGATATCTACTGGTTTTGTTCCCATTCTTTTGTTTCTTATTTTTAAAGGAATTTGAATAAGATTTTCTATCTAACATGGGAAAAACTGAATTGCAAAGCAGTTTTTAACCTACATTGAGTGGCATTTTGTTTCTAATGATTTTTTGGTAGTGTGTGTGTGTATATTTATTATATATATATATATATAATATTATATATATTATTTATCATATATATGTATATATATATATATCATATATATGTATATAATATTATATAAAATATATAACACTGATTCAGAAACATTTTCAAAAGGATGATTCTCTTTTGTAATTGAACATATTGGGGATTTATAGAGAATGAATACGCAACACTATCAACTCAGCGTTTAGTTTATTTACTGTGTATTTTTATAATGTTTTTCTGTTCCTTAGCTAGAGTTCTGAGGTTCACCAATGGTGAGATATTAACGTATACGACCGTTTTTCCCGCCATTCAGGTAGCCACGTTCCGACTTCTGGGACGTGTGTATTATAAACTTACTGATTCGTGAGCACTACTTTGCTCATTACTGATCTGTCATGCCCAATGTATGGTGAGACATTATGCGTGTGCAACTAGTTTTTTTCTCACCAATAAGGTAACCCAGATTTCCAACTTTGGAGATATAATCTTTCTCACAATTCTTTGTTCCCTTTCTTCCCTATGATTTCTTCTAGTTCACTTTAAAACAGCTAAAAACAGCTGTGGACCCTCTTACAGAAATTTGAACAGATTTTTGTGGGCCCTTTTTTCATATATTGTTTTCCAGATGTTTTATTAAGTGTGATCTGACTAACAGCTCACGCATTAATTAACCAGCAATGATTTCCTTTCGGCTCCCTCTAGCTTCATTAGATTAGCAAGAGTTTCTCTTTGTTTTCTTTGTGGCTACTCTGACATCAGACTAGAAAGATTATTTGTGCTTACTGCCCATCAAAGGCTCTTTTTGTTTTAGTTCTGTGTCTTCCTGTGCGTGCAACTGCATGCTTACTCTTAATCATGTAGTTTTGCTCATGACAGTAATAGAAATCTGTATACAGGCTGGAGTCAAAATCTAACATGACCCAGGAATACAAAAGAAGAAGAAAAATTGTGAGGAAGGAGGAGGAGGAGGAGTAGAAGAAGAAGAAGAAAGAGGAGGAGGAGGAGGAGGAAGAAGAAGAAAAGAATTGAGGAGGAGGAGGAGGAGTATCTGGAAGAAGAAGAGAAGAAGAAGAAGAAGAAAAAGAAGAAGAAGAAGAAGAAGAAGAAGAAGAGAAGAAGAAGAAGAAGAAGAACAACAACAACAACAACAACAACAAACTGAGGAGAAACAAAAAAGCCAACACAGATTTTTTGAAATAATCCACGTCCCAATTCCTTTATACAACACCCTCCCCCCCCTCACACCTCCTGCCATACATGACCTCTGCCCTTTACATGACAGATGCAGACCTGAGTGCTCGCTCACACAGTTTGGAAAACAATCAATTCCTATCTGCCCCCCCAAAAAACTCACAATGGAGGCCCTCCCCCAGAACGGTAAAGGCTGATCTGACTCTTCTGTTGCCATCTCCCCCCCCCCCCTCTGTGCTTCTGGTGGCGGAGATAAGAAAGACTACACCCATGTCATTTAGCTTAACGGCAGACACAGACCTCAGCTAATCTCAGACAGAAATCTATTATCATATTATTCTCTTCTTGCTGAGACTAGCGATTATGAATAGGAAACTCGTATAACTTTCAGAATTATTGGTCAGCAAAGGACCAATCAGCGTGTGACGTAGATATAACTGACGGCCATGTTGTGTCTAGAAAAATGTTATCTAATATGAGGATCTGATAAAAGAAGAAGAGGAAGGAGAACAGTTTGTTTTGCTTGGTTGGTTGGTTTGTTTGATTTTTTATACACATAAAGAGAAAAAGAGAAGAGGAGAGAGACAGAGAGAGACACAGAGAGAGACACAGAGAGAGAGAGAGAAGGGACAGACAACAGAGAGAGATAGACACAGAGAGACTGAGATAGAGGGAGACAGAGAGAGACACAGAGAGAGCGACAGAGAGAAATAAAGAGACAGAGAGAGACAAGAACAAGTGAGGGAAAGAGAGAGAGAGAGAGAGAGAGAGAGGAGAGAGGAGAGAGAGAGAGAGAGAGAGAGAGAGAGAGAGAGAGAGAGAGAGAGAGGGGAAAGTCCTTCGGATGAGACTATAAACCGAGGCCCTGTGTGTGAACGCATGCAGAACATCTTGCCCACACGTTAAATCCTGTTCCACTTTTCGAAAGAGTAGGCCATTGTGTGCCGGTGGGAACAGATGACAAAATTGACAAAACCGCATACACACGGGAACTGGATGTAAAAAAGCACATGAGTGCTTATTCCATTATCCTGTAAAAAAAAAAAAAAAACACAAAAAACTGAGCGCTTTGATTTGTTGCTTTACAAGATTCAGCCCTATATAAATTCCATACATTATTTATTATTATTTAAAGGGAGGAGGGAGAGAGATGAAGAGAGAGAGAAATTTTTATTCCTTTATATCGAGGATAATGGAATAAGCACTTATATGCATTTTTACATCCAGTCCCCGTGTGTATGCGGTTTTGTAAATTGTCACAGGGTGAGAGAGAGAGAGAGACAGACAGACAGAGAAAATACGTAGGAACGTTCAGTGCAGGAATCCTGCTGCAGCTATTGCCTTGTGCATCTAGCACCCTGGCTTATTGCTGATCCCCCCCCTTACCTTTGTTATGGGGAACAGAACGGAAACACAGGGTAGGTAACACCAGCACCAGCTGTCCCCCAATCACTGTTTGTCAACGACTTTGTAAAATGGCACGTTTTGGCTTGATCCAGCAGAAATGGCACGATTTGGCTTGATCCAGCAGAAATGGCCTGATTTGGCTTGATCCAGCAGAAATGGCACGATTTGGCTTGATCCCGCAGAAATGGCACGATTTGGCTTGATCCAGCAGAAATGGCACGATTTGGCTTGATCCAGCAGAAATGGCCTGATTTGGCTTGATCCAGCATAAATGGCATGGTTTGGCTTTCCGGAAGAAATGGCACGATTTGGGTTGATCCAGCAGAAATGGCATGATTTGGCTTGATCCTTCTTGCTGGAGACATCACTGGTCAATGCATTGTAATGTGTCTTCCTATTTGTAAACAAGAGCCCCCTTTGTGGAGAGAACACATTCTCAGTCAGGGCTTCCCACCCACTGTGCCTACAAATTGTAGGAAAATGTGTTATCCTTTCTTTCCTGCCCTTGTGGATGTAGGCTCTTTTTCTATTTCGGGTCCATCGACCTGGAATGAGCTCCCTCTCTCTCTTCGCCAGAAACTTAGCTATGACACTTTTAAATCCAGCCTCAAGACATATTCATTTCAAACCTAAGATTTCTCCCCTCCTGTTTCATATCAGAACTATCCCATCTTCACTAACCCATGTCCTATCACCCTGCTAAGGTATACGACCTGTGTGCGTGTGTGTGAGCTTTTGAAAAACATTTGACTATTGAAATTTTATTTCATAGATTTTGTCTGCAGCGCACCATGTTTGTAATATCTGTTTGTTTAAACTATTGATTGTTTATCATTGATTGCATGACTGTGTTAGATTAGGTTGAATCCATGCGCTTTAGATTGTCTTTGCAAGATATAGCACTAAATAAGTTCCATTTATTATCATTATCATTATGCATATTTCTAAAGAATGCTAGCAGCCATGCATCCAAATTTGAATTTGGATGTGGCATCATCATGGACTGTTTCAGCACAGCACTTAGTAAAGTTATTTTTGTAGAAAATTATTACGGTCAGATTTAAGGTAAAATGCAAATAAATGTCAAATAATGTAAGTAAAGATGATTTTGAATCTGTTTCTTTAAAAAAAAAAAAAACGAAGAGTAGATATACTTTAGGTGGTCAGAGTATGTTGTTGATGCGATCTTGTACTGGTCCTTCTTTGCTGAATGCTCAGGCAGCAACTAATGTCACATGAGCAAAAATGCATTACGCTGCCATTAAGCGCCTGACAAGTCAGGCCCAGCACATCCAACTTTGGCATGGGAGGGAATTGTTACATTTAAAAGTCTTTCTAGAAAAAAATGCAAGAGAACGGACCAAGAAAATAGACAAGAAGGTGGTGACTGGAAGAAAAGGAACAAGGCACAAAGAGAGGGATAGAAAAGAGGGAATTCCTAGCTTGGTATTTGCAGAAGGAGGGGATTCTATATATACTGACAGGACCCCAACATCTGTATCGGGGAGATCTGCTATAATTGTATCATCTTTGCCATGTGTATGGCAGTTTGGTTTCTTCCAGATTTAGATGGTCACACGGGTCATCGCCATGTCTTATCTACCAAAACACAGCTCAGACTTACACAGAAAGCAGCAGCAGAAATCTCTGACATCCCCCCCTCCTTCCCTACACAGTGATGACTATCTGCCGTCTGTCTGTCAGAGCAGAAGAGAAGAGCACAACCTGACCAGTTGGCTCACAGCACAACACAATCACCCCTACCCCATCTCAGTCCACCATCATTTTGTCATGACACTGCTCTGTCAGTCTTCCTCCTGAGATAAGTATCTATGAATACCAAACTAATATTACTGGCTCCCTGGATCAGAGGTCAAGAGAGACCAATCAGTGTGTGACGCAACTGGCAGCCATGTTGTTTCCGGTAGTCATGATTTGGCATGGGGATTTGTACTAAGAAGAAAAAGCTTTGATGGCTTTTTTTGTAGGAGGGATACAAGCAAGGTTGACGTGAGGTCAAAGCAGGATTGTATTACTTCTTCTTTACCAAAAGTTCTATGGTTTCTTGCGAAGAATAGTTGAAAGAGAAAAGAAAGGAAATCTCTCAGACTTAACCTGCCCCAGCATAAATTGTATCAGTGATAAAGATGATTGGTATTCAGCGGTTTGGTCTGTTGTTTACTAACCTAGTTTATGTTATTGTATTTCGATGTGTGTCTTGTTTTCCAACACAATTCTTGTTCCCTTTGAGTAAACAACATTTGTAGCTTTTCTTTTTTGTATCAGTTTTTTTTAATAAGATGTGCACATGTTCGTGAAAAATAGCAAATCATTCACCGAAGTTGATATACATGTTCATGATCAAACTGCACACTAATCCACTTCTTTCATTTCTGCAATGTGTATAATATGCAATTTTGAGTGTGCAAACACACACACACACATTCCAACCTCTGTTGATAGATAAAAGAGTAATTGAAGAAGTTGACTCCCACAGAATTCTGGGTGTAATTATTGACAAAAATCTTACTTGGACCGACCATGTGATGGCGCTAGGAAAACGTCTTTCTTACAAGCTACTTCAGTTATCAAAAATAAAACATTTTCTGAATAACCACTCTCGCAAACTCTTTTTTTGCGGCCATATTTTGCCTATAGTTGACTATGCTTCATCTCTTTGGGACAGCTGCAGTGATACAAATTTAAAATTGATTCATAGATTATATAAAAGAGCACTGAAACTTGTTCTACTACAATCAAGCTCCCTAACCATCAACGACTATAAGAAAACAAATATCCTAACCTTCAAAACAGACTTTATCTAAATAAGCTCTATTTGTCCAGAAAGTTATCAATGAAATGCCCCTCCAAAGATCACCAATAGCTTCAATATCAATGAACACAGACATAATCATCTACTAACATTTCCGAGACCAAGAAATAATCTTTACAAAACAAGCTTCTTGTACTCAGGTAGTGACTTATGGAACAAGCTCCCAAAACGCTTAAAATGTATCAAAACAAAAAATCAGTTCAAGGCAAAGCTAAAAAGCCATTTAATGCATGAATGCCTAGGAATTGACTAATAATGCAAATCAACCATGATTAATACGGCAAAATAAACCATACTTACATTTACCAGCACTAATGGTATTTCCCTACAACAACAAAAATTCAAGTATATCTACTGTGACTAGAAATTCTACAGTCACTACACTGTTATTGTGTGGAGGGAGGGGGAGGCAGGAAAGAGGCACACTAATTATGCAAAGAAGTAGAGAATCTATGCAACGTAGTACATAATCTGCAATGTTGAAACAGGTGGAAAGGAGGAAATTTTTAAAAAATCTTTTATGGTAGACCTGATAGCTGATAGTGTGTCTCTCTCTCTCTCTCTCTCCTCTCTCTCTCTCTCTCTCTCTCTCTCTCTCTCTCCTCTCTCTCTCCTCTCTCTCTCTCTCTCTCTCTCTCCTTTCCTCTCCTCTCCTCTCCTCTCATTTCCTCTCCTCTCCTCATGCCCCTTTGTCTTGTCTAACTCAATAGATTTTATCGTGGATGTTGTTTTTATTGCAGTTAGAGATGAGATTATTAGTACTATTATAAGCGATACTGTTTTAGTTTGATATTGTTTTAGTTTTGCTAATCCAGTTGATTATGGGCTTTTGAATTCTGTATCATATAGGGGTTCTACTTGTTTGAATAATTGTGTTTTTTTTGTTGTTGTTTTTTTTAAAATTATTATTTCTCTATTGATTGAAGGTGTATTTCCCCTTCCCCCTTGATACTCCTCCCCCACCCCCATCCTTTCCAATGCTTTTCTGTTATCATCGTTATGTTATTGTCTCATGGTGATGGGGATCATTTGTTATATTGTTGTCTCATGGTGATGGGTGACTGTTGTTATAATTGTATCGCTATTATAATAATCATTATTGTAATCTTATTTGACTTCGCTTGCTTGGATAGTTATGTGTGAATATGTCATTTTTAAAAAAAGCGCTATTTGAAAAGTATGAGCGCATAAAAAGCACACGTTTGCTGGGTGGAGGAGGAGAGGAGGGAGGTCATTGAAGGGAATATTTCAGTAATGACGAATGCTAGTATTTTCTAACGTTTTATTCCTGTATCTTTTTTATTATCTAAAGTATAAACGTGAAAAAATGGATGAAACAGTAAGGAAGTAATTTGTGTGTCCTGACGTTCTATGATTTTCGATTTCTTTTTTTAATTCTTAAAACATTTTTTATTTAAATGTGTGTGTGGACGTGAGCGCGCACGCGCTCAGGTGTGCATGAGTATGTGTGTGCGTGTATATGTATATGTGGTAATTTGTATTTTCAATGTATTTCCTTATCGATTTTTTCCTGGTTTTTTTTGTGTAAACGATGCAATAATGTAGTGTCTTAGTATAATCATTACGAAATTTGTTCTTAGATAGATGGCTTGATGAAAAAAAGCAAATGCATTGCTTATTCAATGTACCATCTGGAAATAAAATTTTGACTTGACTTGACTTGACTCTCTCTCTCCCCTTTCTATCTCTCTCTCATGGTATATGGGTGCTTATTCATTATCCTCGAAATAAAAGAATTTGTCATTTGTCTCTCTCTCTATCTCTCTCGCTCTCTACTCACACACCACACGCACACACACACACCACCACCACCACCACCACCGCCACCGCCACTGCCGCCGCCACCGCCACCACCACCACCACCGCCACCACCACCACCAGATAATTCTTAATTTTGTAATCTGATCACAGTATGCTGACTTCAACTGCAGCTTTTTGGGAGTTGAGATTGAAATGTTTTCTACGAAACAGTTATCTCTTTTTCTGTGACAATAGAATACTACCATTGTGCTCGAATTTTTCATTCATAAAAATAAGACCTTGCTGATTATAGCAAACAGGTTTGTTTTGGACAACAGTCAATAACCTTTCAACATACATCATAAAGAATAATAAAAATGGCTTCCTTTTCTTTATGGAAGCCATTCAATATCGACTGAAGACCTAAATCGCGACACTATCGTCTTTTTATGCGAAACTGCAGGAAATTACACTGTCAGGGCAAAAGGGTGATCACCGTATGGTCAAATACCTCTGTGTGTGTGTGTGTGTGTGAGTGTGTGTGTGTGTGTGTGTGTGTGTGTGTGTTTGTGTGTGTTTGTGTTTGTGTATTGTGTGTGTGTGTGTGAGTGTTTGAGTGTGTGCTTGTGTGTGTGTGCGCGCATGTGTGCGTGCGTGCGTGTCTTCGTTTTAACGTCTGTCCATTAGAAAGTGATATTAGACAGTGTGTGTGTGTGTGTGTGTGTGTGTGTGTGTGTGTGTGTGTGTGTGGTGTTGTGTGTGTGTGTGTGTGTGTGTGTGTGTGTGTGTTCTGCACACATCTACATCGAGAGAGAGAGAGAAAGAGAAACAGACAGACAGACAGACAGGTAGACAGACAGACAGGTAGACAAACAGAAAGAGAGATAGAAAATGAGATGGGGGAGAAGAAGAAGAGAAAGAGAAAGAGACAGACAGACGGCCAGACAGAGAGACGGACAAATAGATAGACAGACAGACTGAAGACAGAAGAACACACACACACACGCGCACACACACACACACACACACACAAGCAAAAACAAATTGTACATCCAGCTTTGAGTATTTATTGTATTATCAATCTTTTTTTCTTGTTGCTTTAATTTCTCAGATGGTCATCTGTCTTCAAAAGACTTGACTAGGATGAAAAGAAAATTCTCAAATGTGAAACAGACACACTTAGCAAAGATCAGTATAAGTTTTCACACATACACACATACACACACACACACACACACGCACGCACGCATGCACGTACACACACTTGTTGAATACCATTTAAAGAGAATATAAGACATAACATTAAAGAACACATACACTCTCTAATATCACTTTTCAGTGGATATAAGACATTACATTGTTTTAAAACGCGCGCGCGCGCACACACACACATACATCCCTCACCATCTTCCTTCCCACCCCAACCCCATCACCACCACCACCCCAACTCCACCACCCATCCAACCTTTCTCACCCACGCACGCACACCCACACACATCCCTCCACGGTGGTCCCCCCACACCAACCCCATCCCACCACCACCCACCCACTTACCACCCTTTCCTACACCCACCACCCTTTCCCACCCACCCGCCCACCCAACCCCCACCCATCCATCCTCACACACACTAACACACATCACACACACTAACACACATTACACACACTAACACACACACACGAACACACACACACATAACACACACACACACCACACACACACACTAACACACACGCACACACTAACACATACTAATACACACACAAACACACACACTAACACACACACTAACACACACACTAACACACACTAACACACACGAACATACACACACACACTAACACACACACACACACAAACACACACTAACACACCCCACACACACACTAACACATACTAATACACACACAAACACACACACACACACACACTAACACACACACACTACACACACTAACACAAACACACACACACACACACTAACACACACACACCACACACACACACACACACACGCACACACACACACACACACCCTTTTTTATTCAGTGCAGACTCCCACTCTCCCCAAAAGTCCTTCAGACGAGACTATAAACCGAGGCCCCGTGTACGAACGCACGCAGAACATCTTGTGTACACGTTAAATCCTGTTCCGCTTTTCGAAAGATTTAAAATTTAAAACACACACACACACACACACACACACGCACACGCACACGCACACACACCACACACACCACACGAACATCCCTCTATCAAAAATCAGCTTTCGATTCCACCGGGCTCTCACCAACAAAGCCGAAAACGCCACCAGGTGAAACAGCAGCAACAGAACAGCCACGTTACAGTACCCCCAAACGCTGCTCTCCGCCCCAAAGTTCAATTCCCTCAACACATCCTCCCCGCTCCCAAACAGACACCCCCCAGACCCGTTCGCCCTCTCGCACACCACCTCCCCCACCTCCCCCCACTGGTTAACCATCAACAGCTCGTTCGTGTGTCGAAACCAAGACACGAACCTCAACCACCTCAACCACCCGGGAATCGAACCCACGTTCACCACAAACCCGCTCAGGAGGAGTAACGGAAGCATGATCGTGCTGGACACCGTCAAAGCCACCTTCACGTCTCCTGTCACGACTGAAACGGACTGTCCGAACGCGATGGACGTGCTAGCAGACAAAGCGACGATCCCGACAGCGAGAAGGAAAGGTCGGAGTTGTGGGATCAGCCCTACCATCCAGTAATCGACGCAGACGACGAAGAGAGGCATGGTGAGTTGGACGGGAACGTCTACCAAGCAGGCAGCCAGATAGAAAGCGTCCAAGCGATAGAGGCGGTTGTGGTGGTCCCGGAGAACGATGGGAATCCATCCTGGGAAGAATCCGATGACGTGCTGAGCGGTGGTGTAGCAGGTGAGGGTGGTGATCACGAAGATGGCTCCATTGACGTTGAGGACGTTGGTCTGTGTGTAGCTGGGCTGGTCTCCGTCCCTGCCGGTGTCCTGTCTGTGGGTAGAACAGAGAGAGAGAGGGTGGGGGGGAGAAGGGGGGGGGGTGGTGGAGGGAGGGAGGAGAGAGAGGGGGGGGTGGTGGAGGGAGGAAGGAGAGAGATGAATTTTTTTAACAGTTTAATTTTGGGGTTTTTTTTAAATGCATGCTCTTTTTTATTTACATCCAGTGAAAAAGTGAATAAAGGAAAAACGTAGGCATAATTATATGACATAGAAATACATAGAAAACACATATTCACTTACAAAACCACACACACACACACACACACACACACACACACACCACACACACACACACACACACATCGAAAAGCAAGCAGGACATAGAAAACATCAGAGAGACAGAGAGAGACAGAGAGAGAGAGAGAGAGAGAGAGAGAGGGAGAGGAGAGAGAGAGAGAGAGACAATGACAATGACAAAGGTTGAGAGAGAGAGAGGGAGAGGGAGAGAGAGAGAGAGGGGGGGAGAGAGAGGAGAGAGAGAGAGGAGAGAGGGAGAGAGAGAAGAGAGAGAGAGAGAGAGAGAGAGAGAGAGAGAGAGAGAGAGAGAGAGAGAGAGAGGAGATGGATTGCAAGACAACATGAAACGAGGGGGATGAAGAGGGACTACACTAAATCATTAACAGGAGACTGAGAAATTACCCTGGCTATGTCACTTAGGTCTGGTTTACAAAGAAGCGTACTGACAGATCCATTTTTCCCTAATTTCAATACCATATTTTCCATCAATAGAATTTAAAACAGGGCACTGAAAAAGAATATGATCGCAGGATATATGTTGCGAGCAAGCACATGCCATATTCTGGGAGTGTTAGGTTTTCCAAGAATTTAAACGCAATCTGAGGATGAGTTGAAATGTATCTCATTTATCTTCTTTTTCTCCTCCTGCTTCTTCTTCTCCTCCTCCTGCTTCTTCTTCTCCTCCTCCTGCTTCTTCTTCTCCTCCTCCTGCTTCTTCTTCTTCTCCTCCTCCGACTCCTGCTTCTTCTTCTTCTCCTCCTCCTTCTTCTTCTCCTCCTGCTTCTCCTCCTCCTCCTGCTTCTTCTCCTCCTCCTTCTTCTTCTCCTCCTCCTCCTCCTGCTTCTTCTTCTTCTCCTCCTCCTCCTTCTTCTCCTCCTCCTTCTTCTTCTCCTTCTTCTTCTTCTCCTTCTTCTTCTCCTCCTCCTTCTTCTTCTCCTCCTCCTTCTTCTCCTCCTCCTTCTCTTCTTCTCCTTCTTCTTCTCCTCCTCCTCCTGCTTCTTCTTCTCCTCCTCCTCCTCCTTCTTCTTCCCCTCCTCCTCCTGCTTCTCCTTCTCCTTCTTCTCCTCCTCCTCCTCTTGCTTCTCCTTCTCCTCCTTCTTCTTCTCCTCCTTCTCCTCCTCCTCCTGCTTCTCCTTCTCCTCGTCCTCGTCCTGCTTCTTCTTCTTCTTCTGCTCCTTCTCCTCTTCTTCTTCTTCTTCGAACGCTCAGAGTAACTATTGTTGTCTGTCATAAGCGCGAAAATGCGTTGCTCTGCCGTTAAGTGCCTGACAGGTCAGGCCCAGTACATCCGACTACGGCGTGGGAGAGAATTGTTATCTTTGAAGTCTTTCTTGGGGAGAAAAAGGCAGGAGGATGGACCAAGAAGGCAGAAAAGAGACAAGAAGGAGGTGACAGGAAGAAAAGGCTGGAACAAAGAGAGGGATAGAAAAGAGGGAATTCCTGTCACGGTATTTCTAGGAGTTGGCGATGCTATTTATACTGACAGACCCTCGGCATCCCCACGGGGGATCTGGTTTAATCTTATTCCATGTTTTATATTCCAAAAACCTTGTCATCACAACAACGGCATCAACAAAATCACCAGAGACACAAACTGATAGGAAAATCTTCATGATTTTTCTCTTTTTCTTATCCCCAAAAGCTCTACCCGAAAAAAATATAAACAACGAAAATCAACAGAGACACGAGTATTGGAACAGAAGGCCAGAAGAAAGAGTTTTGCAAACGGTTTTACGAATGAGCTGACAAGACAAGGCGAGAGAAAGAAAATCGAAGATAAGTCCTCTTGATACCAGAGCTCTGAATTTTAGGGACAAAATACGGACAGATAGAATGTGAAATAAAATCAGAACAAGAAAGCTAAGCAGGGGAAAAAATGGAATAAAAAGGGAGGCAATAAAAACAAGGGGGAAAACAACCAAAACAAGAAAATGTCGTTTTGTCAGATAGAAAAAGATTTATCAGAACAAGAAAGCTGAACAGAAAAATGAAACAAAAAGAAGTAAAAGACAGGGGAAAAAACAAAAAGAGAAAAAGTCTGTTGTTTTGGCAGACAGAATAAGATTTATCAGAACAAAAAAGCTTCTTTTAAAAATTGAAATAAAAAGGAGGCACAAAAAAAGAAAAAAGAAGAAAAAAAGACCGTTGTGACATATAGAATAATATTTATCAGAACAAAAAATAAACAAAAAATAGAAGGGAAGCCCCAAAAAAACACTGAAAAAAAATCCAAAAAAATCTGTTGTTTAAGAAAACAGCGATAGAGTCTTGACACAAAAAGAACACACACACACACAACCAAACAAAAAACGAAGCAAGACTGAAGGAAAGAAAATATCAAGACAATTTTGGGATGATAAAACAAAAACGAAAGGAAGAAAGAGAGAAAATAAAAAGGACAAAATAGAAAATGACACAAAACACATAACAACTAAAAGGTACAGGTGTCCCATAACCTAGAAGGTCGTAGGGGAGCGAGGCGTCAGAGACCTCACTTCTCTAGGGCCAGCATATTGAGGGCGGCGGAGCCCATCTCCTCTCCCTCGCTGCTTTACCTTCCCTGACCCTAAAGAGGGCAGGTACCCATTTACATCTGGGGGACTGTACTGAAGCCAAGGCGCGCAAACGGTCACCCATCCAAGTGGTAACCACGCTCGACGCTGCTTAACCTTAGCTGGGGGGAAGCGAGTGCTCTGACCACTGAGCTATCCCGTCCCCCTAACTGGAAAACGAAAACCCCCAATACCCAAACAGAATACAATTTCAAACGACACAGTCGCTCGCTCTTAACCACCGGCTACGTTCGCTCCCTCATCCCCTTCCAAAACAATAGAGTCTGTATCAGTAACCAGCTACCTTGACAACGAAAATCCAGACACCACACTGCTACACACACACTCACACACACACACACTCACACACTCACACGCACACACAGAGGTTGGGGACGGGATAGCCTAGTGGTTAGAACATTACGCTCGCAATCTGACGACCCGGGTTCGATTCCTGTTCAAGGGGATATTTTCCCCCGGAGTTAACATCCGTGCAGACTCCACTCTCCCCAAAAGTCCTTCGGATGAGACTATAAACCGAGGCCCCGTGTGCGAACGCACGCAGAACATCTTACGCACACGATAAATCCTGTTCCGCTTTTCGTAAGAGCAGGCCATTGTGTGCCGGTGGGAAAAGATGACAGAATTGACAAAACCGCATACACACGGGGACTGGATGTAAACAAGCACATATGTGCTTATTCCATTATCCTCGAAATAAAAGAATAAAACAAAACACACACACACACACACACGCGCGCGCGCGCGCGCGTGCACACACACACACACAAACACACACACACACACATATATTATATATATATATATATAATATATATATATATATTATATATATATATATTATATAATATATATATATATATAACACGTGACGGGTATGGCAATGGCATGTCTTATCTCCCAAAGCTCTGGAATCATAGCAACGGCAATTCCAATTACAACAATAACCCACCTGACAGGAAAATTGCATGACATCGCTACCTCCCCTCCCCACCCCCCCCCCCCACAAGAAAATAAAATGTACCTGCAAAACCTCTCTAATCACAAATCCTTGCAACACCACACACACTGCATCAGTGTCCAAAAGAAATAGAGAGTTTTGCGAAAAGTTTGGGTGGGTTTGGCTTTTTTCAAACCAACCGACAAGAAATGCCAGATAAAGAGAGAGGAAAGATAATGATTTGTTTTTTCTAGTGTTTTCAAAACCAGATAAAAGATTTTTGAAAACAACAGGCTTTGATGGAAAGGAAGAAAAGGAAGGAAGAGAGGAAGGGAGGAAAGGAAAGAAAGGAAGGAAGGAAGGAAGGAAAGGAAGGAAGGGAGGAAAGGAAGGAAAGGAAGGAAGGAAGGAAGGAAGGAAAAAAGAAAGAAAGGAGGAATGAGAGAGAGAGAGAGAGAGAGAAGAGAGAGAGAGAGAGAGAGAGAGAGAGAAGAGGAGAGAGAGAGAGAGAGAGAAACGGACGGAAGGAAGGAAGGAAGGAAGACAGAAGAAAAGAAAGAAGGAAAGAAAGAAAAAAGAAAAGAAAGAAAGACAGAAAGAAAGACAGAAAAGAAAAAAAGAAAAACAAAAGAAAAGAAAGAAAGAATTCGCAAATAGTAAATTAGAAAAGAGATATCAAGTTAAAAACGGAGTAAACATGACAACAAAGAAACAACAACAACAAAAACGCAAGAAAACTGCCCCACTGTCATAAGAAAATAATAATAGAACCAGTCACAAAAAAGATCAAAGAAACGATGTTAGAGAAGATAACCGGACAATATGGGAGGTAAATCGAAGAAAACCCAAAAAAGAAGAGAGAGAGAGAGAGAGAGAGAAGAGAGAGAGAGAGAGAGAGAGAGAGAGAGAGAGAGAGAGAGAGAGATTTTGTTTATTCTTTTATTTCGAGTATAATGGAATAAGCACTCATTTGCTTTTTTACATCGTCCCCGTGTGTATGCGGTTTTGTCAATTTTGTCATCTGCTCCCACCGGCACACAATGGCCTACTCTTACGAAAAGCGAAAGAGGATTTAACGCGTGCGCAAGATGTTCTGTGTGCGTTCGCACACGGGGCCTCGGTTTATAGTCTCATCCGAAGGACTTTGGGGGAGAATGGAGTCTGCACTGATGTTAATTCCAGAGGAAAAGTCCTCTTCAACGGGAATCGAACCCGGGTCATCAGATTGCGAGTCCAATGTTCTAACCACTAGGCTATCCCGTCCCCAGAGAGAGAAAGAAAGAGAGAGAGAGAGAGAGAAGAGAGAGAGAGAGAGAGAGAGAGAGAGACTCAGAGAGAGAGAGACTCAGAGAGAGAGACTCAGAGAGAGAGAGAGACTCAGAGAGAGACTCAGAGAGAGAGAGAGAGAGAGAGAGAGAGACTCAGAGAGAGAGAGACTCAGGGAGAGAGACTCAGAGAGAGAGACTCAGAGAGAGAGACTCAGAGAGAGAGACTCAGAGAGAGAGACTCAGGGAGAGAGACTCAGGGAGAGACTCAGAGAGAGAGACTCAGGGAGAGAGAGAGAGAGAGACTCAGAGAGAGAGAGACTCAGAGAGAGAGACTCAGAGAGAGAGAGAGAGAGACTCAGGAGAGACTCAGAGAGAGACCCCAGAGAGAGAGACTCAGGGAGAGACTCAGAGAGAGAGAGAGAGAGAGAGAGAGACTCAGAGAGAGAGAGACTCAGGAGAGAGAGACTCAGAGAGAAGAGACTCAGGGAGAGAGACTAAAGAGAGGAGTCAGGGAGAGAGACTCAAGAGAGACTCGGGGAGAGAGAGAAGCAGGGAAGAGAGAGAGAGAGAAAAAGAGACTCAGGGAGAGAGACTCAGGGAGAGAAAGAGAGAGAGAACTCAGGGAGAGAGACTCAGGGAGAGAGACTCGAGAGAGACAGGGAGAGACGAGAGAGAGACTCAGGGAGAGAGAGAGACTCAGAGAGAGAGACTCAGGGAGGAGAGAGGAGAGAGACTCAGGAGAGAGAGAGGACTCAGAGAGAGAGACTCAGGAGAGAGAGAAGAGACTCGGGAGAGAGAGAACTCAGAGAGAGAGACTCAGGAGGAGAGAAGACTCAGAGAGAGACTCAGAGAGAGAGACTCAGAGAGAGAGAGAGAGAGACTCGGGAGAGAGAGACTCAGGGAGAGAGAGAGATCAGGGAGAGGATCAGAAAACTCAGAGAGACTCAGGGAGAGAGAGAGAGAGAGAAGAGACAGACTCAGAGAGAGAGACTCAGAGGAGAAAAGAGAGAGAGCAGAGAGAGAGAGAAGAGAGAGAACTCAGAGCGAGAGAGACACAGAAGAGAGAGAGAGAGAGAGAGAGAGAGAGAGTAAAGAAAATTGTTAAATGATCTGATTGCTATAGCATCTTTTATCTCCCATATCCTTGGTAATCACAACCATCACAATACCAAAAAATAATAACAAAGAACACAAGCCGACAGAAAAACTGTATGCTGCTGCTATCTTTTCCTCCCAAAAATATAATTTACCTGCAAAATCTCAAAAAGCAACAGTGACCAACAAAAAACTATAGCAGGCAGAAGCAAAAAGAAAAAAAATGTCACCACAATCTCACCTCACAAAAAAATTGCCAAGACAGACCAAAAAACTAAAATAAAGGGAAAAAAAGCGATAAGACCTTCCTCCAATATTCTTGATACAAGAGCTCGTATTGGGAGATGGGGGGGGGGGGGGACTGAATAAAGAGGTAAAGGTCTCCCCTAACCTATGTGGTCGTAGGGGAGCGAGGCGTCAGAGACCTCACTTCTCTAGGAGCCAGCATATTGAGGGCGGCACCCATCTCCTCTCCCTCGCTGCTTTACCTTCCCTGACCCTAAAGAGGCAGGTACCCATTTTACAGCTGGGTGAACTGGGGGAACTGTACTGAAGCCAAGGCGCGTAAACGGTCACCCATCCACTTTAGTAATCACGCTCGATGCTGGTTAACCTTAGCTGGGGGGAAAGCGAGTGCTCTGACCACTGAGCTGTCCCGTTCCTCCCCTAAATGAAATACTTACAGAATAAAAAGAATGAAGAAAAAGATAACTGAGAAGAAGCAACATAAACAAAAAACAAAAACGAAAAGAGATATTCGCTATCTTAAGAAAAACAGCTGAAATCTGTCCAACAAAAAAAAAAAGCAAAAAAAAATCAGCAAGAAGAAAATAGGATGGAGGTATCGAAGAAGATAACTGAAAAATCTTGAATGGTAAAATACAAATATTAGAAAGAAAAAAAAAAAAAGAAGTAGTTTTAGGAAAAAAAAGATGAAGAAAAAAGAATGAAAAAAAAGAAAAAACGAAAGAAAAAGACAGGAAAAAAAACTGCTAAAGAAAAGGAAAAGCAACAAAATGACAAAAACGATCAGGAAAAAAAACACGGGAAAAAAACCCCCACCATTGGGAAAACCCAGAAGTTACGTCAATACATCACGAAAGTTCAGTGACACACAAAAACAACTTCTGATGAACTGACTTCTCTGATAACTTCTTGACCAGTCCCTGCCCCACTGTACTGAAGCTCTCTCTGTCCCCCCTCCCCTCGCCTCCCCCACCCCTCCACCCCGTGGGGATGCCGGGGGCCTGTCAGTATAAATACCAACCCCATCTTCTGGAAATTCTGGGCTGGATATTTCCTCTTTTCTCTCCCTCTCTTTCTTTCTGCCTTGTTCCTTTTCTTCCTGTCACAGCCTCTTTCTTGTCTATTTTCTGCCTTCTTCGTTCATTCTCCTGCCCTTTTTTTCCAGAAAGATTTAAAAGATAGCAATTATCTCCCATGCCGAAGTCGGATGCGCTAGGAGACCTGACTTGTCAGGCGCTTAACGGCAGCGTGACGCATTTCCGCTCATATGAAAGATAACAATAGTTGTTGTCTGAACGTTCGACGACGACGACAACGAAGAAGAACAAGAACAAGAAGAAGAAGAACAACAAGACGAACAAGAAGAAGAAGAAGAAGAAGAAGAAGAAGAATTACGAAGAATTACGAAGAAGAAGAATTACGAAGAATTACGAAGAAGAAGAATTACGAAGAAGAAGAATTACGAAGAATTACGAAGAAGAAGAATTACGAAGAAGAAGAATTACGAAGAATTACGAAGAAGAAGAATTACGAAGAATTACGAAGAAGAAGAATTACGAAGAAGAAGAAGAAGAAGAAGAAGAAGAAGAAGAAGAAGAAGAAGAAGAAGAAGAAGAGCAAGAAGAACAAGACGAAGAAGAAGTACTGAAGTTTTCCAGCTGTTGGTATCAGGGATTTGGAGCTGGCAGAGGCCATTCTTCACCAGCTCACAGGTTAAACCCTGGATATATTTATGGCATCCATACCCCTGGCCGTAGCTGGTCTGCACCTCTATGGAAGATCGGTGAGATTTTCTTCTTCTTCTCTTCTTCTTCTTCTTCTTCATCCTCTTCTTCTTCTTCTTCTTCTCTCCTCCTCTTCCTCTTTTTCTTCTTCTTCTTCTTCTTCTTCCTCTTCCTCTTCTTCTTCTTCTTCTTCTTCTTTGTCGAACGCTCAGACAGCAACTATAATTGTGTAATCATATGAGAGGAAAATGCGTTGCGCTGCTGTTAAGCGCCTGACAAGTCAGGCCCTGCGCATCTGACTTCGGTATGGAAAAGACTTGGTATACTTTAAGAATTTCTGGGGGTAAAAAAAATGCAGGAGAAAGGACCAAGCAGGCAGAAGATTAACAAAAAGGAGGTGATAACAGGAGGAAAAAAAGGGAGCGAG
This sequence comes from Rapana venosa, assembly GCA_028751875.1. Taxonomy (NCBI): domain Eukaryota; kingdom Metazoa; phylum Mollusca; class Gastropoda; order Neogastropoda; family Muricidae; genus Rapana; species Rapana venosa. The sequence goes on from CM054151.1 coordinate 2,570,218, forward strand.
GCAGAATTGAAGAGCGGGATAGAAAAGAAGGAATTCTTAGGACAGAATTTCCAGAAGTTGCTATTTATACTGACAGGCCCCTGATATCCCCACGGGAGAAAGTGAGGTTTTGAATGATGTGTCACATGTTCTGCATGCATTTCACACACCGGACCATAGATTAAAGTCTCTTTCACTAGAATTGCAGGGGAGATGAAACAGAATCTGAACTGATGGTAGAACTCCAGATAACATCTCCTCTCAAACGGATACCTTTGCGGGGATTCGAACCCCTTAGCCTTACATAATGTCACAACATCATTTTTATTTATTTCTCTTATTTTTCATTTCTTCATTTGGGAAAACTGAATACCTCAGTGGTCAGAGCACTCGCTTTCCCTTAGCTAAGGTTAAGCAGCATCGAGCGTGGCTACCAAGTGGATGGGAGACAATTTGCGCGCTTTGGCTTCAGTATAGTCCCCCAGTTCACCCAGCTGTAAATGGGTACCTGGCTCTTTAGGGTCAGGGAAGGTAAAGCAGCGAAGGAGAGGAGATGGGCGCCGCCCTCAATATGCTGGCCCCTGGAGAAGCTGAGGTCTCTGACGCCTCGCTCCTCTACGACCACATAGGTTATGGGACACCTTTACCTTTATCTTTTATTCATTTATCTCGAGGAGAATTAAATAAGCACTAATATGCTTTTTATATACCCAGTCCCCGTATGCATGCAAGTTTTGAATATGTTGTCCTCGGTCCCCATCGACACACAAAGGCCTACTCTTCCGAAAAGCAGAACAGGTTTTTAGCGTGTGAGAAAGATTTTCTGCGACGCTCTAACCCACTATGTTTCCCCCCTCCACCCCCACCCCCACCTTCTTCACATCCCCTCACCCCCACACCCCTTTCGCTTCTAGCAACAAGGTAAAGGTGTCCCCCCATAACCTATGTGGTCATAGGGGAGCGAAGCATCAAAGACCTCTGCTTCTCCAGGGGCCAGCATATTGAGGGCAGCGCCCATCTCCTCTCCCTCGCTGCTTTACCTTCCCTGACCCTAAAGAGGGCGGGTACCCATTCACAGCTGGATGAACTGGGGGGACTGTACTAAAACCAAGGCAGCACAAACAGGTCACCCATCCACTTGATCACCACATAAGCTTGGAGAAAAGGAGTGCTCTGACCACTGAGCTATCCCGTCAACAAGGATAAAAGGTGGGACACATACGTGGTCGTAGAGGAGAGTGAGGCATCAGAGACCTCAACTCCTCAAAGGGACCTGCATATTAAGGACGGCAACAACGCAAGAAAGAAAAAGAAAGGGGGAGAAAAGAGACAGAACTCCAAGATACCACACGACACAGTCACCCTAGTCTGACACCAACCCACCCGTAGAACAGACTCCCAAGCAGCAATGTCTGGAAAAAGATGCTGAACATCTTGGCCCACAGCTCGGTTCTGGCCCGCTTCAAACAGGTCCAAAAGCGCCACACGTTGGCTCTCACTTGCGACCGCCAAGGCGCAGCACGACGGACAGTGCTGTGCAGCAACTGCCGGATCTCTTTGGCTGTCGTCTGACTGTCGTACGTCAGTCGCAGGATGTGCTGCAGCATCTCTCGCGAGTAGGTTGACTGCTGGAAGTGTTGGATGACTTCCTCTGCCTTTCAGGACAAAATGGAAAACGATTACGAGGTGGAGTGGTGGTGTACAGGGAACGCACCTGCCTAGAAAGTGAAATGCCCGGGTTTGAAGCTGTATGGTGGTTCGTCCCCGTTTTGCCTGAAACTCCTCCTCCCCCCCCCCTTCCCCCCCCCCCTCCCCCCCCCGCCCCCTATCCACTAGAGGGGTGGTCTGGGTGCTAGTTTTGGGGATTTTTTTTTAATGGGACGATAAACTGAGGTACTGTGTGTAACGCGCATTTAGCGTACGTAAAAGAACCAAATGCATTGCTTATTCAATGTACCATTTGGGGACGGGATAGCTCAGTGGTCAGAGCGCTCGCTTTCCCCCAGCCAATGTTAAGCAGCATCGAGCGTGATTACCACTTGGATGGGTGACTGTTTGCGCGCCTTGGCTTCAGTACAGTCCCCCAGTTCACCCAGCTGTAAATGGGTACCTGCCATCTTTAGGGTCAGGGAAGGTAAAGCAGCGAGGGAGAGGAGATGGGCGCCGCCCTCAATATGCTGGCCCCTAGAGAAGTGAGGTCTCTGACACCTCACTCCCCAACGACCACATAGGTTATGGGACACCTTTACCTTTTTGTTTAAAAGAGCCAACGGCAACAAGAGAGTTGTCCCTGGCAACATTTTGAAGAAAAAAGCCATGCTGACAGGGATCAAATACAGTTACGGACAAGAAAAGAAAAACTAAAATGGGTGGCCCTGTTCTTGTGGCGACGCGCTCTGCCTAGGGAGAACAGCCCAAATTTCAACGCAGAGAAATCTGTCGTTACTGAAAGTGGTATGCTATACAATATACGATGCAATATCTCATAATACAGCACAACACAATGCAAAACGATACATTATACTGCACATTACAGTACAATACACTATGACACATCAGACAGATGGATAGATAGATAGATAGATAGATAGATAGATAGATAGATAGATAGATAGATAGATAGATAGATAGATAGATAGACAGACAAACAGAATGATAGACTGACTGACTGACAGACAGACAAACAGACAGACAGATAGATAGATAGATAGATAGATAGATAGATAGATAGATAGATAGATAGATAGATAGATAGATAGATAGATAGATAGATAGATAGATAGATAGATAGATAGATAGATAGATAGATAGATAGATATACAGACAGACAGACAAACAGATTGATAGACTGACAGCCAGACAGACAGACAGATAGATAGATAGATAGATAGATAGATAGATAGATAGATAGATAGATAGATTGATAGACAGATAGACAGACAGACAGACAGGCAGACAGACAGACAGGCAGACAGACAGACAAACAGATAGAGAGATAAATAGATAGAGAGATAGAGAAAGATAGATAGACAGATAGATAGATAGATAGATAGATATAAATAGATAGATAGATAGATAGATAGATAGATAGATAGATAGATAAGCAGGCAGCCAGACAGACAGACAGATAGATAGACAGATAGATAGGTAGATAGACAGACAAGACAGACAGACAGACAAACAGGCAGGCAGACAGACAGATAGACAGACAGACAGACAGACAGGCAGACAGGCAGACAGACAGTAAGGTAGACAGATTGAAAGGCAGAGACAGACAGCCAGACAAACTGACCGATACCTGACAATGCATAGGCCGATTGTGTTGTTTGGAAGACAGAATTTCTATAAAGAAATCAGCAGGGTTGAAATTCATGGGACACACATGCCCCATGGACGAGAAGAAGTCCAATGTCTCTGCGCTGGTTCCCAGAAACGCCGTACGGCCACCCGCAAGGAGTAGGACCTGCCCCATCAATAGGACATGATTTGAGGGGCAAACGTCTTCCGACAGTGAAAATCGTTAATATCTGTTGATTGTTTTATATTCGGTATTAGTTCAATCGTTTTGATAGTGTGTGTGTGTGTATGTGTGTAAGTGTGATTCAGATTCAGATTCAGAATATTTTATTGCCATTTAAGTCATGCAGACTTATTTGACACAACAAAAACATCAATTATAATTACTATCTATTTTGGCTAAAAGTGATGTACACTAGTCATTTGAAACAAAATGCCATAGAAAACTTCTGGGCATATCCTGGAGAGAACGAAAGACCAATGAATTTGTCAAGAGTCAAATAACACGGCTGGCAGGTCCACAGGAACCCCTTCTCACCATCGTCAAGAAGAAAAAGCTGACATGGTTCGGCCACGTCACCCGCCACAACACTCTGCCAAAAACAGTACTGCAGGGAACACTCGAAGGTGGCAGAAAGAGGGGAAGACAGAACAAGTCATGGATGGACAACATTAGAGAATGGACCAGGATGAATGACTCGGCACTACTGCGCAGAGCCGAGGACTGAGATGGGTGGAGGAGGCTTACCACGGCATCGTCTTTCGTGTCTCCTCCACGACCGCCAAGGTCACGGGACTGATGATGATGATGATGATGTACACTAAAAACATGTTGCATTCTACTTCTCTTTTTCTCTTCTTTCAAAACACTCATACACATATCTGATGATATCTGCTTGATATATATCAACTGTGATTATGTCACTTAATTTATGTACAGTTTTTGCGTTCTTTGTCTTTCGTTTTGATTTTTAATAACAAATTATTTCTGAGTACATCATATAAAATATATTCATCGAGTAAATGAAATTCATCTTCTATTTTGTTACAGTATCTACATTTTCTGTCCTCTCTGGATATATCTTGGTGCCTCCCTTTCTCTATCATTAAATTGTGACAGCTTGTTGTGTGTGTGTGTGTGTGTGTGTGTGTGTGTGTGTGTGTGTGTGTGTGTGTGTGTGTGTGTGTGTGTGTGTATGTGAGTGTGGTATTAGTTCAATCGTTTTGATAGTGTGTGTGTGTGTGTGTGTGTTGTGTGGTGTGATGTGGTGTGGTGTGGTGTGGTGTGGTGTGGTGTGGTGCGGTGCGGTGCGGTGTGGTGTGGTGTGGTGTGTGTTTGTGTCTGTGTCTGTGTGCGTGTGTGTGGTGGTGGGGGATGAATCCAATGCAATATAAAATATTTCAAAGCAATTTAATACAATACAGTTCAATTCAGTACAATACGGCACAATACAATACAATATGATACAATACAGTACAATGTACTACTATACAATTCAATACTTCTTCTTCTTCATCGTCGTCGTCGAATCCTCAGATAGCAACTATTGTTGTCTGTCTTCTGAGCAAAAATGCATTGCGCTGCCGTTAAGCGCCTGACAAGTCAGGCCCAGCACATCCAACTTTGGAAAATGGAGTTACGGTGTTTTACCAAAGCGAAGGAAGAATGCTATACAGCTCAAAGCTTTATCAAATGAAGTTGCGGTATGTCAGACTGCAATACAGCTCAAACTGAGGAAAATGGAGTTATGACGTTTTGCCTTGTGAGGGTAGAATCAACTCAGCTAAAAAGAAATTTTGAAAATGGAATTGTAGTGTTTAACTTTGTGAGGAGCAGAATGCAATAATATATATACTATAAAGGTAAAGGTGTCCCATAACCTATGCAGTTGTTGGAAAGCGAGATGTCTAGAGACCCCAACTTCTCTAGGGGCCAGCATATTGAGGGCGACGCCCATCTCCTCTCCCTCGCTGCTCTACCTTCCCTGACCCTAAAGAGGGCAGGTACCCATTTACAGCTGGGTGAACTGGGGGAACTGTACTGAAGCAAAGGCGCGCAAACGGTCACCCATCCACGTGGTAACCACGCTCAATGCAGCTTAACCTTAGCTTGGGGAAAGCGAGTGCTCTAACCACTGAGCTATCCCGTCCCAGATACGATACCCCAGGTAAACGAAACAATACGATAATAATACGATACAACACAATATCCCACGACGGAATAGCCTGGTGGTTAGAGTGATGCGCTCGTGATCTGCTGGCCCGGGTTTGAATCTCGTTCAAGAAGATTTTTCCTCTGAAGTTTAACATCAGTGCCGACTCCACTCTCCCCAAAAAGTCCTTCGGATGAGACTATAAACCGAGGTCCCGTGTGTGAATCCACACTGAACATCTTGTACACACGTTAGAACCTGTTCCGTTTTTTGGAAGAGTAGGCTATTGTGTGCCACGGATCACAAATTTACAAAACAGCATACAAACAACTGACTAGATGTAAAGAAGCACATGAGTGCTTATTTCATGAACCTCGAAATAAAAGAATAGATAAATGAATAACTAGCGAAATAAATGAATAACTAACGAAATAAATGAATAACTAAGTAGATAGATTTTTTAAATTATTCTTTTATATCGAGGATAATGGAATAAGCACGTATGTGCTTTTCTACATCCAGTCCCCGTGTGTATGTGGTTTTGTAAATTCTATCATCTGTTCCCACCCGCACACAATGGCCTACTCTTACGAAAAGCGGAACATGATTTAACGTGTGCGCAAGATGTTCTGCGTGCGTTCGCACACGGGACCTCGGTTTATAGTCTCATCCGAAGGACTTTTGGGGAGAGTGGAGTCTGCACTGATGTTAACTCCAGGGGAAAATATCCCCTTGAACGGAAATCGAACCCAAGTCGTCAGATTGCCAGCGCAATGCCCTAACCAATGGCTATCCCGTCCCCCAAATAGATAGATAGATATATAGATAGATAGATAGATAGATAGATAGATAGATAGATAGATAGATAGATAGATAGATAGATATATAGATAGATAGATGGATAGAGAGATAGAGAGATACTTAGATAGAGAGATAGATAGATAGATAGATACATAGATAGATAGGTCGATGGATGGATGGATAGATAGATAGATAGATAGATAGATAGATAGATAGATAGATAGATAGATAGATAGATAGATGGATGGATGGATGGATGGATGGATGGATGGATGGATGGATGGATGGATAGATAGATAGATAGATAGATAGACAGATAGACAGACAGGCAGACAGATAGACAGACAGACAAACAGACAGACTCAGACCTTGTGGAAGTAAGCGAAGACGTGAGAGGCAGGCTGATGAATCACGCAGACGACAGTATGGTGCAAATGCGTCAGGTTTTGCAACACCCTAACCGTGTGTTCCGCCATGCTGCTATCCAGGCCTGACGTGGGCTCGTCACACACCAGCACTGGAGGATTGGACAACAGCTCGCAAGCGAACGACAAACGTTTCCTCTCTCCACCTGATATGCCTCTTTTGGTGCCTGTAGAAAAAACGGAGGAGGAGAAGAAGAAGAAGAAGAAGAAGAAGAAGAAGAAGAAGAAGAGAAGAAGAAGAAGAAGAAGAAGAAGAACAAGAAGAAGAAGAAGAAGAAGAATGAATGAATGAATGAATGAATGAATGAATGAATGAATGAATGAATGAATTGAATCAAAGTCAAAGTCCTTTTTTTCATTTCCAGATCGTGCATTAAATACGGGGACGGGATAGCTCAGTGGTCAGAGCACTCGCTTTTCCCCCAGCTAAGGTTAAGCAGCATCGAGTGTGGTTACCACTTGCATGGGTGACCGTTTGCGCGCCTTGGCTTCAGAACAGTTCCCAAGTTCACCCAGCTGTAAATGGGTACCTGCCCTCTTTAGGGTCAGGGAAGGTAAAGCAGCCAGGGAGAGGAGATGGGCGCCGCCCTCAATATGCTGGCCCCTGGAGAAGCTGAGGTCTCTGACGCCTCGCTCCCCTACGACCACATAGGTTATGGGACACCTTTACCTTTACTGTTTATCCAGATGAGACTATAAACTGCGAATTTGTGTGCCAAATCATGCCAAAACATATTGCCAACATATTACCGGATGAGACTATATACTCAGATCCGCTGTGCCAACACATGTCAAAAGATCTTGCACATTTTACTCAAGCCATCCGGATGAGACTATGAACTGAGATCTTGTGTGCCAACGCACGCAGAACATCTTGCAAGCACGTAAAAACCTGTTCTGATTTCAGAAGAGGCCATTGTGTACAGGTGGGAACGGGTGACAACATTGACAAAACTGCATACACACAGAGTAAAAGGTAAAGGTGTCCCATAACCTATGTGGTCGCAGGGGAACGAGACGTCAGAGACCTCAACTTCTCTAGGGGCCAGCATATTGAGGACGGCGCCCATCTCCTCTCCCCGCTGCTTTAAACCTTTCCCAAACCCAAAGAAGGGGAGGGACCCCTTACAGCTGGGGGAAGTGGGGGAACTGTACTGAAGCCAAGCCGCGCGAATTGTCACCCATCCAAATGGTAACCACGCTCGATACTGCTTAACCCTAGCTGGGGGAAAGCGAGTGCTCTGACCAATGAGCTATTCCGTTCCCCACACACAGAAACTGAATGTGTTTTTTTGTTAAACAGCACACGAGCGCTTTTTCCATTATCTTCCAAACAAAAATGTCTTTCTTTAATGAATTTTTTAAAAAGACTTGTACACCATAATCCTGATTACCTGGAGATCCCACGAACGTATCAGCAGCCTCTTTGAGGGCCCAAATTTTCAAGATGTCTACCACGATTTTTGCCCTCTCCTTCTTTCAGCTGCTTTCACCCCAAGGGGCCTAAAAAAAAAAAAGGGGGAGAAGCTGAAAAGGGGAAAAACTTTACCAACCCGGGGTGTTTTTTAACCAAGTTTTTAAATAATTCAATTTTGTCTCCCTTAAATTAAAAAGGTCCCCTTGATTATTTTGTGTTTTTAAAAACCCCATGAAAAAAATCAAAAATGCAATTTAAACCCCCTTTTTTTAAAAAAAAAAGGGGGGGGAAAAAAAAAAAAGGGAAAAAAAAGAAAAGGAAGAGGGGAAAAGAAAACAATTTTAAAATTATTTTTTTGAGGGAAAAATTTTTTTGCTTTTTTTTCCCTAAAGGGGAAGGGAAAAGAAATTTTGTAAAAAAAAAAAGGGAAAAAAGGGAAAAAAAAGAGAGAAAAAAAAAAAGAAGAAAAAAACAGGAGAAAGGAAAAAAAAGAAAAAAAGAAGTTTTAAAGAGAAAAAAGGACCCGGCAAAAACAAAAAAATTTTCTATTCACCCCCGGGGGAAAAGAAAAAGGGAAAGGGAAAATAAGTGGGGGAGAGAGGAAGAGAAAGGGGAAGGGGGGGGGGAAACCCCCCCACGTTTAACTTCCCTACCCAAAAAAACCCTTTTACATGGGGGAACAACTTCGAGCCAAACCCCAAACCCCACCCATCCAAGGGAAAAAGTATGTGTTTAACCCTTTAGTGGGGGAAAAGGGGGGCTCGACCATACTTCCCCCCCCATAGGAGGGAAAAAAAACCCCCAAAAAAAACCCCCCCAAAAACCCCCCCCCCTTTCCCCTTACTTACTTTTTCCCCCCAAAATCCCCTTTCCCCCCCCTTTTCCCCCCCTTTTTCCACCCCCTCCCCAAAAAAACCCCCCCCCCCTCCCCCCCCCCCTTTTTTCCTCCCCCCCCCTCCCCAAAAACCCCCTCCCCCCCCCCCAACCCCCCATCCCTTTACTTCCCAAACATTCTGCGGCAATAGCAAAGTCTAAACTGCGGCCAGGACCCCTTACCCTCCGTCCCGCCCACTTCTCCGCTTTCCGGGGCCCCAAAACCCCACGGGCCCCTTCCCCCCCGCTCGCTCCAAGATTTAAAATTTTCCGTCGCCATTTTTTTTTTTATTTTCATCATAAACAGCAGCAGCAGTAGTAGTAGAAGTAGTTGTAGTAGTAGTTGTAGTAGTAGTAGTTGTAGCAGCAGCAGCAGCAGCAGTAGTAGTAGTAGTAGTAGTAGTAGTAGTAGTTGTTGTAGTAGTAGAAGTAGTAGAAGAAGTAGTAATAGTAGTAATTGTAGAAGTAGTAGTAGCAGCAGTAGCAGCAGTATAACAGGAGGAGGAGCAGCAGCAGTTGCAGCAGTACTGGCAGTAGTAGCAGCAGCAGCATAAGCAGCAGCATTATCAGCAAAAGCATTATCATCATCAGTAGTAGCAGCAACAGCAGCAGCAATAGTAACAGCATTACCATAATCATTAGCAGCAGCAGTAATAGTAGCATCATAATCAGTTGTAGCACCAGCAGCACCAGCAGTATTATCAGAAGCAGCAGCAGAAGCCGCAGCAGCAGCAGCAGCAGCAGTAGGATAAGTGGTGGTGGTAGTAGTAGTAGTAGTGGTGGTAGAAGTAGTAGTAGAAGTAGTAGTAGTAGATGCTGCAGCAGCAGCAGTAGTAGTAGCAGCAGCAACAGCATTATTATTATTATTATCATCATCATCAGTTGTAGCAGCAAAAGCAGCAGCAACATCACCAGCAATAATAGCAGCATTACCATCATCATTAGCAGCAGCAGCAGTAATAGTGGCATCATAATCAGTAGTACCAGCACCAGCAGTATTATCAGCAGCAGCAGCAGAAGCTGCAGCAGTAGTAACAGCAAGAGTAGCAGCAGCAACAATAACAGCAACAGCAGCAGCAGCAGCAGCAGCAGAAAGTATTAGCAGCAGCAGAAAAGAAGCTTTAAATCATCATCAAACCAGCAACAAGCACGCACAACAGCACAGAAAGTAGTGGAGTAGCAGCAGCATAGAAGTAGCTGCAGTTGCAGCAGTAGTAGTAGCAGCAGCAGTATTAGTATCAGCAGTAGCAGTAGTACTAGGATTAGTAGTAGTAGAAAGCATCAACAGCAGCAGTAGTATTAGTAGTACATCAATAGCAGCAGCAGAATAGCAGCAGCAGTGGCAGTAGTAGCACAGCAGCATCAGTAGTAGTAGATGTAGTAGTAGTAGTAGTAGTAGTAGTAGTAGAAAGAGTACAGTAGTATATGGTAATAGTAGAAGAAGCAGTAGTAGTAGTAGTGGTGTAGTAGTAGAAATAGCACACAGCAGGAGTAGCAACAGCAACAGCGGGAGTAGTAGTATTTCAGCAGCAGCATATAGCAGCAATATAGCATCATAATCAATAGCAGCAGCACAAAACCACAGCTTTAAATCATCAGAAATAGCAAAACAGCAGGAGCAGCAGTATATAGGAAGTAGTATAGCAGCAGCAGCAGCAGTAAGCAGCAGTAGTAGTAGTAGTAGTAGTAGCTGCAGCAGCAGCAATAGTAGTAGTAGTAGCAGTAGCAGCAGCAGCAGAAGCAGCAGCAGCAGTAGCAAAAGTAGTAGCAGTAGCATTAATAGCAGCAGCATCAACCACAACAGCACCAGCAGTTGCATCGAGGGGCATAAACATCGACAGCAGCAGCAGCAGCAGCAGCAGCAGCAGCAGTAGCAGCAGCAGCAGCAGCAGCAGCAGCAGCAGCAGCAGCAGCAGCAGCAGCAGCAGCAGTAGCAACAGCAGAAATATCAGAAGGCGCTGCACTGCTTTGCTGGGTCACTTTGGTAGTGTTCAGCGGTTCCTGAGCTTACCTAAGCAAGACAGCATACTGGCATTTGTCTGTGCCTTTTTCCTGGCTCCAAGTGCATGACAGCTTATAATGTTATGGCCAGTACAAAGATGAGGAAAATAAGGATATATTTCTCTAACCCTACTGAAAATCTGTTACCCCTCTCTCTCTCTAACACATACACACACATACACACGCACGCAAGCACACACACACACACACCTTCAGATGAGACTATAAACCAAGAGCCTGGTGTGCAAAAGCACTCAAAACATCTTGCACACACACACACACGTTAAAACCTCTTCTGTCTTTTAGAAGAGGAGTAAGCCATTAAATTCTGTGGGAACCCATGACAAAATTTACCTAAACCACATGCACACAAAAACTGGATGTCAAATATAGGCACATGAGTGCTTTTTCCATTATCCTTGAAATGAAAAAATAAAAAACCGACGCTATAGCCGAGTGGTTAAGACCGTTCAACTTCAATCCCATGGGTCCATAAAGTCGTGGGTTCCAATCTCGGCGGCATCTGGTGAATTAAGGGTGGGGAATTTTACCATCTTCCAGGACCTGGTAGTGCCTTTATTCCCTTCGTGTATATATGTATATCACTGTTCACTGGTCCCGTAACCCGCCAGGGTCGTAGGGGCGCTGTATGGTGGACGAACGGTGGACCAGCTGGCTCCACTTAGCGCGGTCGTGGGCGAGTGCCTGGGTGACACTGAAGTCCTTCCCTGTCCAATCACGGATGTCGTCGGCCCACTTTCTCCTCTGTCTGCCCCGTCTTCTCTTCCCCTGGACTGTTCCTTGCAGGATGGTCTTTGCAAGTCCTTCTGAGCGTGTTACGTGCCCATACCATCTGAGTTTCCTCTTTTTCGCCGTAGTCAGTAGGTCTTCATAGTCCCGCACTTGTTGAGTGATCTTTCTGCGGACTTCATTGTTGGTGACATGGTCCTTGTATGAGATGCCAAGGAGCCTTCTGAGGCATCTCATTTCTACTGCTTGGATCCTCCTTTGTAGGTCTGCGTTCAGTGTCCATGCCTCACATGCGTAAAGCATGATTGAGGTGACTAGCCCTGTGAGGTGACTGAGGTGACCTGACTACCCCTGTCAGGTCAGAGGTGTCCTCTGCTACCGGTAACCATGTAACCCGGTACCACCTGTGACATGTGGGGAGTCAACCCAACCCAAAAATCACACCTGGAGAGAGATGGGCGCCGCCAGGCTACTTTTGCCCAAGACACGCTATATGGAATGATATATGTACATGCAGAAGTTCAAATATGCGCTATAACGATCCTGTAATTCGTGTCAGTGTTCAGTGGGTTAGGGAAACACAAACATACCAAGCATACATACACCAGAATGCGGCTGCCTTCATGGTGAGCTCAAACGGATGCATATGCAAAATCTCACCACTGGTGAACCTCGGTGTTCTTGCTGAGGAACCAAAAAAATGGAAAAAAAGTGAATAGATAAACATTTCCAAAAAGCACTGACCTGGGCCTGCTATACCACTCAGACCTTTGAGGATGGGTTTCCAGTGGCTGGATAAGTATTTGGGTCTTTCCAATGGGCGTTTTCTGGCGCCCCTACCACTCTTCTCTCCGACACCACCCTGACTCTGTCTGGTCCTTCCTGCTACTGTGTCGGTGTCTGAAGGAATCTCGTACACAACAGGTTCAAAATACTGCACTTTCCGCACCTCCCCCTCCCCTGCGTTGCCTCCTGGCCCTCATTTTCTTTGCTGGTGAAAGCTTGGGTCGCTCCTGTGACCGAGTTTGTACTTCTGTCAGTGCCCACCCCATTTTTGGTTGTGCCTGCCTCGTTTTGATTCACACGAGCCTCCTTTTCGAGTGTGCTGACCTCGTTTGTGTGCGCGTGTGCAGAGTTGCCGCCATTGTTGGTGTGGGTGATGGGATGAGGCTTTGTGGAGGTACTTGTGGTTGTTTTCTAGTGATTGTCTCTTTTATGACATGACCTGGGTTGTTTTTGTTCTGGTTTTTGTTGGAGGTCTCAAATTCCGACTTTGGAATATTGTCATCTGGCATACATGCTGGCCCGTGAACATCATCTAGTTCACTTTTACCACAGGTTCTTTCCGGAGCAAGGTCAAGTTTGTTTCGTTCTCTGTTTGGTTCCTGATTAAGTCTCTCCATATCAAGTTCGTCTGTTGCAGACATGTTGCAATCTTGAAAACTTTTTTCAGATAGACCTGGCTGATTGCCATCTGTGAGATTAGTGGATGACTGGAAAGGACTGCTCCTATGGTAGTCCGTATCTTTCTGGTCAGTGTTTCGACCATCTTTTTGTGGAGTGGCCGTGCTGTCCCAACTTTGACTGTTCCATGGACCTTCAAACACTATGTCGTTTGTCCTCCCACTGCTTTTGATACTGTCTGCCGTAGCTGTCAACATCACTGGGGGGTTGTGGGCCGTGTGGTCTTGAGGGGGTACCCATGTTGAGGATTTGACGAAGACAGATATCTCGTGCCAGGTGAGGGTGACGGGGTGGCTGATGTGAAGGCTGTTCTTCTGCAGGCTGTCTTCGCTGTTGGTCAGAGTGGCGGAGAAGGAAATGTCTGAGGGCGTGGTGGTTTCTGGCTGCATCCTTTCCCACGTTGTTGCAGCGTTTGGGGTTCTGATTCCTTCCCTGCCAACATCGAGAAAGAAGTGTGATGGACGCCGTGGCTGAGTGTTTAAGACCGTTTGACTTCAATCCCATAGATCCATGAAGTCGTGGGTTTGAATCTCGGCGCCATCTGGTAAATGAAGGGTGGGGAAGTTCATGATCTCCCAGGTCAGCTTCAAGTTCAGTCCTGTCAGTGCCTTCGTGAATATACACATGTACAAGACCAAAAATGCACGTCGAAGATCCTGTAATTCATGTCAGCATTGGATGGGTTACCCAGTTCACATCCCACATTCGCAAAATCTCGCCATTGGTGTACCTCGGAGTTGTTGCCTAGGAAGGAAGAAAAAAAGAAAAACAAGCGAGTTTATGACACTAAGCTGAATAGTACAACCCCCCACCCCCAAGGTAGACAGATTATGCAACAAGGCAAGGCAAGATAAGCTGTGCTACTATGTAAGAAGGTAAAAGTGTCCCATAACTATAAGGTCGTAGGGAAGTGAGGCATCAGATACCTCACTTCTCCAGGGGCCAGTATATTGAGGCAGCGCCCATCTCCTCTCCCTCGCTGCTTTACCTTCCCTGACCCTAAAGAGGGCAGGTACCCATTTACAGCTGGGGGACTGTACCGAAGCCAAGGCGCGCAAACGGTCACCCATCCAACTAGTAACCAGGCTCGATGCTGCTTAACCTTGGCTGGGGGAAAGTCATAGGAAAGCAAATCCACATACAGAGGGAAATGTTTTTGGAAACTGTTTTTCGTGGCACTGCTCTCCTACCAACAACTCACAGTTGTCAGTTTCCCCCACCTTCAGCAGCTGTCCATCCCATCCCAGCCCAGCTGGTGCTAGTTATAGAAGGAACTGACCACACTTGGACTTGGTAAAAGGAAGGGCAATGCTAAGTGTAGCACTGGGCCCTGGACCCTGGACTGAGTTATGCTGTGCTCTCCCTTGTGAAGATAAATCCTAAATTTCATGCAGAAAAAGCTGTCATGACTTTAAAAAAAAGGTTTTTGATTCAAAATTTATTTCAATTGAATTGGGGTAAGATGTGCTTTAAATCAATGCACACAGACACACCTGTTTGTTCAAACGCTCATACACCAATTATTGTTGTCTGTCATATGAGCAAAAATGCATCGTGCTGCCGTTAAGCGCCTGACAAGTCAGACCCCGCGCATCTGACCTCGGCGTGGGAGAGAATTATCTTTTGAAGTCTTTCTGGAAAAAAGGCAGGAGAATGGACCAAGAAGGCAGAAAATAGGACAAGAAGGGGGTGACAGGAAGAAAAGGAACAAGACAGAAACAAAGAGAGGGATAAAAAAAAAGAGGGAATTCCTAGCACACAATTTCCAGAAGGTGGGGATGTTATTTATACTGACAGGCCCCTGGCATTCCCACGGGGTAGCTCAAGTGTTTTAAAATGATCGGGATCAACATTGTAAAGTACGGCTTCTTTTGGGCATGCGCATCTCACATATCCATTGGTTTCTGTCAACTACCTTCATAGAATTCCTACTCAAACATCGAGTTCCCAAGGTAAGTGCTCGTTTAAGCCTCAAGATCAGATTGATGCTTTCCCTGACCATGTCCATATGAAACGTGGACCTTAACAGCAGACACTGAAAGAACACAGGCAATGGAGATTAGGTGGTTTTGCAAACTCCTTGGTATCTCATACAAAGATCACATCACTAATGAGGAAGTGAAAACCAGAATTAAAAACGCCATCGGACCATATGAAGAGCTCCTGACTTCAGTTAAATTAACGCAAACTAAAGTGGTACGGGCACGTCACACGAACATCTGGACTGGCCAAGACTGTCCTACAGGGAACAGTACAAGGAGGGAGACGAAGAGGCAGACAGAGAAAACGATGGGAAGACAACATCAGAGAGTGGACTGGTAGCCTTGAGTGGATGGAACGATTTGCTACGTAAAGCAGAGGACCGCGGGGATGGAGGAAGCTGGTTGCAAAATCTTTAGTGATGCTCCCACGGTCCGTGGGAGTACGGGATAGGACACGGTGAAGAAGGAAGTTTTAAAATGATTATGATTTTGAGTCGCATGCTTTAAAAAATTGATGGCAAATGAATCATTTTCTTCCTGTCTTTTGAGATTTATCAGGAGGTGCCCGCTTCGTAAAAGCAACAACAACTCCAAATAAACAACAACAAAAACATAGGCTTATTCCCCATGCAGTTATTTGAAAAGTACTACAATAATATTTTATTCTGGAAAAAGAGCCAGTTTTGAAGAAAACACCAAAGAAAGCTTTGCTACTTTAAAGTTAAGAACACTATTGCTTTTCTCTTTTGTTTTCTTTTTCTTCTTCTTCTTTTTTGTTTTGTTTTGGTTGCTTTTTGTTTTTATTCATCAAATACTGTGATTGATCTCTTCAAAAGTTTTTATGGGCTTAATACAAATCTATACAAACAAACTCTATCGCTTCACTGTTTTATGCAAAGGGTTCTTTCTTTTTACTAGATTTGATTTATACCCCCAGCCATCAGCGCCTGGGCTTTATCCCAGTTCTTGATTAAACCGTTGACGCTGGGGGCAACAGCAAAGTGAGAGGCTGTATGACCAGTGGCTTTCTTTCCCACTCATGGAATTCCACTTGACAGCTTAGTCTTTAGTGATCGACTATGAATACTCTCTGACTAGGGGGCTTGACTCGCACAGTCCTTATGTGCTACAGCCCTAGGGGCTGGTTGGCCTTTGCAGAACATCTCCAACGCTGACTGTCCTTATGCCTACTTGGCCGAGAGAGTGGGGATGTACTGTGGGCAAGGCATCTCCGCTATAATCAAATTTCTGCCCAGTTTCCAAAACAGCAGCTGCCTCCTCTGCTGTTTTGGAGGTCATCGTCGGACACCACGGACAAACATACAAATACAAAGATTTGATTTAATAACGATCTGTACTCAATCACTCCTTGGTAGGCCTACAGCTTTAGTGTTGTTGTTTTCTTTCAGCAAACCATGTGAAAAGCATACACAGATAAGCTCAGATACAGTTTTGATGACAAATAAACACAGACATTACACTGTGAACAGTGCATTCTGACAACAAGGTAAACAAATTATATTTGAACAAGGCAAAGCAAGGTAAGGTAAGGCAAAAAAGACACGGCCGGGAAAAGCAAAAAGGGCAAGGCAAGGCAAGGCAAGGCAAGGTAAGGCAACGCAAGGCAAGGTAAGGCAAGGCAAAGCAAGGTAAGGCAAGGCAAGGCAAGGCAAGGTAAGGCAAGGCAAGGTAAGGCAAGGCAAGGCAAAGCAAGGCAAGGCAAAACAAGGCAAGGCAAGGCAAGGCAAGGCAAGGTAAGGCAAGGCAAGGTAAGGCAAAGCAAGGCAAGACAAGGCAAGGCAAAGCAAGGTAAGGCAAGGTAAAGCAAGCAAGGCAAGGTAAAGCAAGGTAAGGTAATGCAAAGCAAGGCAATGTAAAGCAAGGCAAAGAAAGGCAAGGCAAGGCAAGGCAAAGCAAGGCAAGGCAAGGCAAAGCAAGGCAAGGCAAAGCAAGGCAAAGCAAGGCAAGGCAAAACAAGGCAAAACAAGGCAAGGCAAGGCAAGGTAAGGCAAGGCAAGGTAAGGCAAAGCAAAGCAAGGTAAGGCAAGGTAAAGCAAGCAAGGCAAGGTACAGGCAAAGGCACGGCAAAGTTTATTTCAAAACCCCATTAAAAGTATATGAAAATCTTAGGCCTACATATTGCATGTAAACAGAAAAAAAGGTAAAGGTGTCCCATAACCTATGTGATCGTAGGGGAGTGAGGCGTCAGAGACCTCACTTCTCTAGAGGCCAGCATATTGAGGTCAGCGCCCATCTCCTCTCCCTCACTGCTTTACCTTCCCTGACCCTAAAGAGACAGGTACCCATTTACAGCTGGATGAACTGGGGGACTAAACTGAAGCCAAGGTGCGCAGACGGTCACCCATCCAACTGGTAACCACGCTCCACGCTGCTTAACCTTTGCTGGGGGAAAGCGAGTGCTCTGACCACTGAGCTATCCCGTCCCATGTAACTAACTCAAATTATAAACATAGTGTAAGACCTTTTAGAACAATTAATCCAATTCAAATGCTTTATCTCACAAAAAGATAAATTTACCTGGGTTACAAGCCATGCATAATAACAGTAAACTGCATACGATTCATCAATTTAGCATTAATTTCCTGCGATGACAGTGCAAGACTGGAATCAAACGTTTCAATGCTGCAATCAGAGGCATATTGTTTTGCCAAAGAATCAACCAGCTCATTCCAATAAATTCCACAGTGAGAAGGGACCCAGCATAAAGTTCTTTGGGTGCCTAAGCTTGCTATACAATGTATCAAAAATTAAATCTCAAATATAATATCTTTCCTTATGTTCCCCTGCCAATTCTTTAGAGCCATCAATACTGCTTTTGAGTCAACGCAAAAAAGAATGTGGCAAATATCAAGAGCAGTATTAGACTAATAATTCACAACCATACAGGTTAGTGTCTATAAGGAGACAGACTTGATCAAATCCATCTCCTACTTTATCAAGATCATACTTTGAACAGACACTCTTGGCGGGCAATGTTCCACACTCTGTGGTTTAAATTAGCGTCTTAAAAATTCCACACGCTTGGGCTAGGTTGTTAAATGTTTTACGTAAAATTGATAAACTGTCTTCAAAGAAAAACATATCCTTTAGCCTATAGAAGCCCACAAATAGGATAATTTCTTTGTGATAATAATAATAATAACCATAACAATAATGATGATGATGATGATGGTGATGATACATGGAATTTGTATAGCCCTATATCTTGCCCCCCAAAAATTAAAATAAAAAGCGCTTTCATTCATCCTACTCTTTCGCATGCAGCCAATTACCATTAATAGTTTTTACAAATTCAAATGTACATACGTACACACACACACACACACACACGCACACGCACACACAGGTTGTACACTCCGGCAGGGTGATGGGGGTTTTGGCTGTTGAGGGCAGGGACAGAAATGAGATGAAACAAGAGGGGAGAATCTTAAGTTTGAAATACATGTGTCTTGAGGCCGATTCAAAAGGTTTTGCATTAAATAATAATACTGATAATGATAATAATAATAATAATAATAATATAGCCCTGAATCTTGTAAAGCAAAACAAATCAAAGCCCTTAACAGACACTGTCAATTACTTACTTATTCACGTATGATTCGTTTGAAGACTTATCCAGGTGTTATCTAACATTCAGGCAGAATCACACACCTATTCACTTGACTGCCCCTGGCAATGAAAAGCTTTCACTTAATCTTTCATCTCTGCACTCGCGTGTTTACTTCAGTCTTAGAGGATTTGATTCCAATTGTGATGTCATAGGCCTATTTACGTCATAGTGATAGTCTGCTCTTGCCAACCAAAACGTAGTAATTTGCTCTCAAGAGCTTCGACAATTTTTGTTCTTTGGGTTTTTTTTGTTTGGGGGGTGGGGCGGGGGTCTGTTTAGTATTTGTCAGTATTTGATAGAAGCAAAATGCTTGGTTAAAGCCATATTTCGTTGGACTTTATAAAATGCATTGTTTTGTTAATCAGAGCTTACACAGTTCTATATTTTCCAAAACTTTTCGGCTTATGTGTTAGAATGAAAAAGAAAATAACTATGGATTTTTTTCCCCGGAACTTTAATCTATAGAGTAGCTACGCTTTGATATGTGTGTGGGCTCTCTCTCTCTCTCTCTCTCTCTCTCTCTCTCTCTCTCTCTCTCTCTCTCTCTCTCTCTTCAAAACCCGTTCCGCTTTTCCGAAGAGTAGGCCATTGTGTGCCGGTGGGAACGGATGACAACATTGACAAAACTACATATACATGGATGAGAAAAGCACATGAGTGCTTATTCCATAATCCTCGAAATAAAAGAATAAATAAATAAATAAATCTCTTGTTATTTCATTATGGTCTTTCTGTTCTTGTTTCTTTTTATTGCTTGCTATTGCTGCTTATTAGTTAGTTGTTGCTTTTTTAATCTTGATGTTATCCCGATTAGGGAGGGGACTGGATATTTTTTTTAAAAAGCACATGAGCGCTTATTCATTATCCTCGAAATAAAAGAATTTAACTTTACTCTTTCAGTATCTCTTTCAGTTTCGACAAAACAGGCTGGATGTAATTTTTAAATTTTTTTTTAAAGCAACTGCTGCTCATTCTAATACCCTCTTTGAACTAAAAAAAAGAGAAGTTTAGAAAGCTCTCTCTCTCTCTCTCTCTCTCTCTCCTCTCTCTCTCTCTCTCTCTCTCTCTCCTCTCTCTCTCTCTCTCTCTCTCTCTCTCTCTCTCTCTCTCTCTCTCTCTCTCTCTCTTTGCTTCTACTGTTTGAAAGTATGAGTACTGAGTTCATTATCAATATGTGACCCTACGGACGGGGACTGGATGTAAAAAGCACATGAGTACTTATTCATTATCCTGGAAAAATAGAATTTTTCTCTATTACTTACAATGTGTAGATGTTCTTTTTATGACTTTATTGGGGTTTCCCCCCTCTTTATTGTGTGAGTGTATGGGTATTGCACTTATTTTTTATTATCATGACATTCAATTTGTATGAGTATAATTAAAAAGTGTTGGTGTTGATCGTGTGCTCTGTGAGTATTATATATTTAGTATTATCCCTGAGACACACACACACACACACACACACACACACACACACACACACACACACACACACACACACACACACACACACACACACACACTCACTCACTCACTCACTCACTCACATTCTCTCCCTCAATGACTGTATAGGTTTAGATTTCTTCTTTTGTTATGTTTCTTGTTTTTAATTGTGTGAATATATGGGTATTGAGTTTATTACATTATCATGACATACAATTTGAAACGAGTATAATCAAAAATGAGTGTTGATGGTGATTGTGTACTGTTTTGGGAATTATATATTGGATATTATCTCTGAAATACACACACACACACACACACTCTCTCTCTGTCTGTCTGTCTGTCTGTCTGTCTCTCTCTCTCTCTCTCTCTCTCTCTCTCTCTCTCTCTCTCTCTCTCTCTCTCTCTCTCTCTCTCTCTCTCTCTCTCTCTCCTTTTATCGTTTTGCTTATAGTTATGGTGTATCCTGATGAAGGATTCATATTTTATATTTTCAATACTTATTGGACTTGTCCTCTGTACTTTAGTCTTAATGAGTGCCCTATTTCATTATATTATTGTTATGTGTAACAAGTATATGTACCATTTGACAATGTGTAGATGTTAATCTTTATGACTTATTAAGTTTGGTTGTTATTCTTCTTGGTTTTGTTGTTGTTGTTTCTGTTTCTCTTTTTTCTTTTTTTCTTCTTTTGTTGGTTTGGTTTTTCTTTCTCTTTTGTTTGTTTGTTTGTTGTTTTGGTTATGGTGTTTTTTCTCTGGGGGGTGGTGAGGGTGGGTGGGGGGTAGTGGGGGGTGTTTTTAGGGTTTTCTTTTATTAGTTTGCTTTCAAAAAGGGGGGGGGGGGTGTTGGGGGGGGGGGCTGTTTTGAAAAGGGTTATTTCCCCATGTTTCTACTGTGAGACTGTATAAGTGTTGGGTTATTATTAAGATGTATCCCTACGGGCTGGGACTGGATGTAAAAAAGCACATGAGTGCTTATTCATTATCCTCGAAATAAAAGAATCTCTCTCTCTCTCTCTCTCTCTCTCTCTCTCTCTCTCTCTCTCTCTCTGTTTATTTTATGACTTAAGTTTGGTTGTGTTATTTTTCTTGGCTCTGTTGTTGTTCTTGTTTTTGTTGTTTGTCTGTTTTTCTCTTTTTATCTTTTGTTGGTTTGGTTTTTCTTTCTCTTTTGTTTGTTTGATTGTTTTGGTTGGGGTTGTTTCGGGGGTGGGGGGTATTTTTAGGGTTTTCTTTTATTTGTTTGCTTTGGGGGAGGGGGGGGGGTGTTGTTGGGGGGAGCTGTTTTGAAAAGAATTATTTCCCCTTGTTTTTATTGTGAGACTGTATACGTATTGGGTTATTATTATTAAGATCTATCCCTAACGGGCGGGGACTGGATGTAAAAAAGCACATGTGTGCTTATTCATTATCCTCGAAATAAAAGAATTTGTCATTGTCATTGTCATTCTCTCTCTCTCTCTCTCTCTCTCTGGAACGGGATAGCCTGGTTGCGCACACTTTAAAACCTGTTGAGCTTTTCGGAATAGTAGGCCACCGTGTACGGTGGGAAAGGGTGACAAAATTTACAAAACTGCAAGCAAACGTGGTCTGGATGTAAAAAATTTTTTTTTAAAGGTTCTATCTATCTATCTATCTATCTGTCCCGTAGTCTGCCGACCGTGGGGGCACCCTCAAAGACTCAACAACCAGTTCCTCCCATTCCTCGCTCTGTTCTGCCTTTCTCAGGGTTTTGTTGAGTTCTAGGCCTGTCCATTCGCTGATGTTATCCTCCCAGCTTAATCCATTGTGCTCGAAATAAACGAATACAATAAAGAAATAGATAAATAACTAAACAAATAAATAACTGTTGTTTTTTTTTTAAAGAGCGCCTGCTTTCAAGAATGTGATCTTTTGAAGTCGTGAATGTGGTCTAGGGGAAGTAAGAAGGAATGTTTATCGTCCTTCCGGGTTGCCTTTTCTTTGTTGTTTATTGCCAGAGGGCGTTTGAGGATAAATTGAGTGAGCTCCCCTGCAGCTGCAGATGTAGACTGCAATAAACATAGCGTCGAAAATACAGGTTTGCAATTTTTTGTTTTATCAAAATCATTTAAGCTTTAGTGCTTAGTGAAAATTATTGCATGCAGTTTCCACTAGCGTAATAGTCTAATACAGTCCATCCGGGATAAAGCGATTGATTCGAAGCTTGCAGGCAAAATTACCAGCCCATCCTTCGGCTCAATTTCAGTCAATTATTAAATTTACAATCTAGCTGTGTTTTTCTCCCGTGTTCATAGGCCGACTGCTCTTTCCACGATTGGTTTTACATATGTATACAGTTCGTTTTGACTCTCTGTAGAAGTGTTGACGTTCAGATCACTTTCATGATTATGTACTTCGAAATTTAAAAGAAAAGTTACCGTTCTACTTTTATGGTTTAGGCGTAGCGTTCACAAATGGAACTCGATTTCGAGATCAATTCTCACTGCTAACAATTTAAAAACGATCATCTTCGCAGTCAAGGTCTTCACGAGAGGGAGAGCTAATGTTACTCACAGTAGTTACCCAGAAAGAGTCACAAGTATTTGATATTGCATTAAATGACGCTGTGAAAGAACGGCTTTTTTTTTTTAATTGCTTGGCCTAGTTATTTATAAGCTAACATAGTAACAAGTGAAATGGGTGTGTGTAGATCTAAGCCATGTGGTAGTGACAAATTTTGAAGAAAGAAAAAGTTCACACATGAAAATAATAACCCCAAACCGAAATAGCTTAACATGGTTTTGTGTGTTAAATTAATCTTACACCTTTTTATTTAAATTTTTAGTCTCTTTGTCTTCAAGAGAGCTTTCAGAACTTAACTCTCTTCTTCAAACAGAACAACCAGGTTATTAAAGTGTGTGTGTGTTGCAACTGTTGCTTGCATATTGCATTTGTAGTTCTAACTGTGAGACATGTGTGGGCAGTGTGTGTGTGACTGTGTCAGTGTGTGTGTGTTTGTGTGGTGCGCCTGTGTTGCAGACAAGTAATATATATATGTATATATAAATATATATATATATATATATAAAATATATATATATATATACTGCATTTGCTGTGCACTTGTGAGACATGTAAGCAAATTATTATATCTGTGCAGTGTGCCATGTGTAAAGGGGGGGGGGGTCAGCCATTCATGTGCATCCCTTAGTTTAAAAATGCATGGTATTGGTAGTTTCTGTTCATGGGTGGCTGTGTGTGTGTGTGAGTTATAACTTTATAAGCCATTGACTGATCGATTGCTTACAAGTAATTCCACAATGGCCAATTCGTGTGTTGTGTGTGTGATGTGTGTGTGTGTGTATGTGTGTGTTATAACTTTATAAGCCATTGACTGATCGATTGCTTACAAGTTCATTTGAATTCCACAATGACCAATTACTCTTTTCTTTCTTCTTGTTATTGTTCTTCTTCTTCGTCTTCTTCTTCTTCTTCTTCTTCTTCTCTTTCTTCTTGTATAGAAAAATTGTGATTGTTGTTTCTACTCTAGTGCTTTACCATATCATTTTATGTCATTGTTAAACTGCTTTTGTATCTTACTATTGCTTAAATTTATTGTGATTTATTCTTATCATTAAATATCAATCATTTTATTTTGATATCCATATAGTTTATTCTAAATTTATCAATTTGTAAGTAATGTGCCTCAGTGCTACTTTATTACAGTATCTGTGCTCTGTAACTAGTTTAAGTTTAGTGAAGTTATGCTGTTACTGTTAGTGTTAGGATGGTAAATCAATACTTCATTTCAGTCACACTGTGCTTCCACACAATGAAAATTACTTCCACTTATAAACATACCACAAGTTATTCAGTAATTGCTTGAACTATTGAACCTGAAGGAAAACTCAGTTGAACAGAAATTTCAGATTTTAAAAAAAACCTTAGAGGGAGAAATGATCTGTTGAATCTTTCTTAAATTTGCTTTGTTTTTTGTTTTTCTTTTTAAAAGTCAAACTGGGACAATGATTGTCTGAGAAGGAGAAGTGTTTGTTTTCTCTCTTTTAAAAAAAAAAGAAGCTTTTTGCTTGAGTCTTTATGGCTTTGGTGAACTGTGTCTGCATTATGTAATGCGTTGTCATTTTTGTCATTTTTTGTGTGCTATAGATCTGTTGATCATATGTATCACACATAAGATTAAAAGTTGTAAAATATTTTTTGAGTGTGTAGCTAGAAGTATGAGATCAGTTTTGTGTTGATAAACTGAAATTAACCCCCACTCCCCCCCCCCCCCCCCCCCCCCCCAAAAAAAAAAAAAATAATAATAATAACAAAAAACAACAAAAAACAACCACAAAAACGCAAAAAAACCCCAACCCACCACCTAAAAACAGCAACAAAAAAAACCAGCAACCAAAATTGGCCAGAACCAAGTTTTGATACATTGCACTCAGCCACTGAGATTGAAACAGTAGTGACAGAAGCCTTGGAAACATTAGCTCATTAACCAATAAAAACAAGCCTTACTCTGGGGCCTGGGACAGAATACCAGACTCAGTAGAGGGGTGGTGGGGGTAGTCTCTGTGTGTGTGTGTTATTTATTTATTCTTTGATTTTGAGGATAATGGAATAAGCATTCGTGTGCTTTTTTTTTCATCCAGTCCCTGTGTGTATGCAATTTTGTAAATTTTGTCATCCATTTTCACCGGTACACAATGGCCTACCCTTCCGAAAAGCAGAACGGGCTTTAACATGTGCGCAAGATATTCTGCGTGTGTTGCACACAGGACCTCGGGTTAAAGTCTCATCCGAAAGACTTTTTGGGGAGAGTGGAGTCGGCACTGATGTTAACTCGAGAGGAAAAATCCTCTTGAACAAAATTCGAACCTGGGTCAGCAGATCACGAGCGCATCACTATAACCACCAGGTTATCCCATCCCCACAGTGTGTGTGTGTGTGTGTGTGTGTGTGTGTGTGTGTGTGTGTGTTTATCTCTTTGTTTTAAAGTCTGTCCACTAAAAAGTGTTTATTTTATCTGTGTCAGTGTGTACATTCATGCACTAGTAGCTAGTTTGCAATAGTGCCCATACACTGATACAGATATAATATATTGTTTTAGTTACTGGCTGACCTGCAAGATGCGATGAGGAAGTAAGACCATAGCCACAAGAATGGGGTTGAGTTTCTGTGGGAAGGTTGCCATTCTCCAACAGTCCATCCTTCTCGGTTGATCCACGCAAAGAAGCAAAGAGTCTGTTGCCTGCAGTGAAGATTTAAATCATCAACACAAGTTATCTTTGGCTATCCTTCCATGAGGATGCCAGTGGCCTGTTAGTGTGAATAGCATCCCCACCTTCTGGAAACTCTGGGAATTCTCACTTTTCTATATATCCCTCTTTTTGTTTCTGCCTTGTTCCTTTCCTTCCTGTCACCTCCTTGGTCCATTCTCCTGGTTTTTTTCTCCTGAAAGACTTGATAAAAATTAATTTGTATATCAGTTCTCTCCAAGGCCAAATGGGATACATTTGGCCTGACTTATCCGGCGCTTAACCGCAGTGCAATGCATTTTCACTCATGTGATGGACACTAGACACTAGTTGCTGTCTCAGTGCTAGACAAAGAAGAAGAAGAATCTTTGACTAGAATTCTTCATTACACAAAAATTAGGAATAATAATTCGAGAAAAAGAAGTTGAATTTGAAATCTTCATTTTTCAATGAAAGTTATGGTTGGGTGAAATTCTTTATTACAAACAAACAAAAAAAAAGAAAATTTAAGAAATTTCTGAAAGTGCGATATTGATTATTACCTCCCCCCCCCAAAAAAAAAAAAAAAAAAAGTATGTTACCACATCATCTTATTTTTTGTCAGTGCTTGCCAATAGACTTTTTTTTTATAGTTAATTAAGCTTTAATTTGCATCTTTCCTTTTTCCCCCTTTTCCTTTGTATTTGAAAAGTAACTAGGTAAAAAGCTGTAGCAAAAATTAAGATGTCGCTATACTCACCCATCGTTCAGCACAGAGTGAAAATAAGGCACGCAGGCACAACTGACACACACACACACACACACACAAAATACAGGTTCACTAATGTAGCAGCAGGATTTTAAAGTAATGGAACACAGAAACTGGGGACAAGGGGTCATCTGTCCTGATCAGTAGTAGGACTAGGAGAAGGGAAAGTGCAAAGTGAACACTTAAAACAGTGATCATGTTACTGATAGTGATGTTTTCGAGGTACGGACAGGAGAGTAGCACACACATACACACACATGCGCATGCACACACACTCTGTCTGAATGTCTCTGTCTCTGTCTCTCTCTGTCTCTGTCTGTCTGTCTGTCTGTCTCTCTCCCTCCCCCCTTCTCTCTCTCTGAGTCTCTCTCTCTCTCTCTCTCTCTCTCTCTCTCTCTCTCTCTCTCTCTCTCTCTCTCTCTCTCTCTCTCTCTCTCTGTGAAACTGAAAGTCCTTTGGATTAGACTACCCCTGATTAATTTCAAATAAATTTAATACACACACATGCACGCACACACACATGTAAATAATATATTCTAGTAGGCTGATGGAGATTCAGGCTGATGAAAGGTAGGGGACAGATATGAGATGAAACAGTGGGGGAAAATTAATATTTTTTATACAAGTATACATATGTAGAATCAATTTCACTGTCATTGGGTTAACTCAGTGGAGTCGCAGTAAAAATGGATCCCGCCATTTTGTGGTGACGGGTGATTTTGGCTATATTTGAAATATTCAGAGGATTTACCCAACATAATAATGACATACAAATTGTACATCATTGAAAAGTTTATTATGTTTACTTTTGAGATTATTATACAGTTTTCCAATAGATGACTGTAATCATTTTTTTTACAAATTTTCAAAATATGTCACTGAATGCTGAAAAATAAAATGTTTTGAAAATTAGGGCTGCTTTTCTTACATGGCTTGAACTGTTCATCAACTAGTCCCCTTGAAGCAATATGATGATTTTTCACCAAATTTAAGTTTCCTGAAGTTGGCTGAATCCATCTGATGTCACTTTTTGCACTATACAACTTTTGTTTTTAAAATCATAGCACTGGAGAGCCCGAAATCCCAAAGAATATGCTTGTCAACATGTCAAAGAAAAGTAGCCAACACAAGCGAACTAGGCAATCTTATGGTTAAGGAAAGCAACTGTGTTTAGAAAAATGATTGCCCTACAGGCCAGAGTACTTTCCCTTCAGTTGAACATCGTTTATTTTAAAAAATTGTAGTTCTGCCGAATCTTAAGCTTCGGCACATCACAGTGAAAGAGAGGTGTGCTGAATCTTAAGATTTTTAATTTTCTTAAGATTCAGCACAACCTCATTGAGTTAACCTTTCCCCTAGGGGTAACCCGCTATAGG
This sequence comes from Rapana venosa, assembly GCA_028751875.1. Classification (NCBI taxonomy): domain Eukaryota; kingdom Metazoa; phylum Mollusca; class Gastropoda; order Neogastropoda; family Muricidae; genus Rapana; species Rapana venosa. The sequence continues at coordinate 2,597,789 of CM054151.1, forward strand.
GTAACCAACCATCTACTATCCCTTACCTCTGTATCACCCACTACTGGGTTACGGTAGCATACAAATGTGCACAGTGCAGGTGTACTGGGAAAGAGGGGTTCTCTCCCTTAAGGTAGAGATTGTGTTAAGCATTCCTCATGATGATGGCTGTGGAAAGGATTGCTCGCTGACCATGGTGTTTAGTTTTGACGTTTCGTGGCCCTGTAACAACCAACACAGACTTACAAGATGACCAGACAGCACAAAATATGCAGTGGCTCAAAATAAAAAAAACATTTTATCCCCATGGGGATGCCGTGGGCCTGTCAGTATAAATAGCATCTCCACCTTTTGGAAATTTGGTGCTAGGAATTTCCTCTTTTCTGTCCCTTTCTTTGTTTCTGCCATCCTCTTTTTCTCTTCCTGTCACCTCCTTCTTGTCTGTTTCTGCCTTCTTGGTCCTGTTTCTGCCTTCTTGGTCCATTCTCTTGTCGAATGCATTTTTTCCCCAGAAAGACTTAAAAGATAACATTTCTCTCACACTGCTGAAGATGGATGCGCTGGGCCTGACTTGTCAGGTGCATACTAGCAGCGCAATGCATTTTTGCTCGTATATGACAAGACAACAATAGTTGCTGTTGGAAGAAGAAGAACTCTAGAATAAATAACGAGGGTTGAGCGTTATTGATTTTAATGAAAGGCGATATTATAACGAGGGTTGAGCGTTATTGATTTTAAGGAAAGGCGCGGAAGAAAGTGTTATTATTATCTTTGTCATCATTCTCTCGCTGTTAGTATACTCATGAACTCTCTCCAGTGAGTTCAGTGGTAGCAGATGGTTGATGCTGTGAGTGACTGAGAGCAGATGGCTGACAATTTGTGACACTCCACCACAAAATGAGTCGCTTTGCACCTGACCCACTTTTCTGCTAGGAGCCATTTTAGGCAGGTGGGGGTCAGGTTGTCGATTTTGAGATTTTGATTGAGTATAGAACTATAGTCATTTTTCTACCTTGTACTGAAGTATCAAGGCATAATTTTGTTTCCTTTTGCTTTAAAAACGTGTGTAAAAAACACCCAAGCCCTATTTCTGACCATCTATTGCAATCCCAAAACTTGTCCGTTTCTCATGTTGTCACTTTCTGCAGTCTATCATTTTAACTTGCAATAACTGTTCATGGAATTGTCCGATTTACAATCTGTTTTCTGTACTGAATAGCTTAATTATTGCAGATTAATAACACAGTAACCACTAAAAACTGACCTCTGGTATTAATGCGACTCATTATGTGGTTTAGTGTCGCATTTAGTTTTGTACTTTTCACAGCTTTTAATGTGGTCCGATCCCTGCTAGAGGTACCTGAGGTTTTAAAAGCTTGGAGAGACAGCTTTTAGCAGATAGTGTAAAACTAAAAGCATGACCTATATGTGAGCTCAGACTGGTTTGAACAACCTTTTCTCCTCGTTGGAAGGTTAAACTGTGGTTTTCAGTAAAACAACAAAAACTTTTGGATGAGACTATAAACTGAGGTCCAGTGTGTGAACGCACGCAGAACATCTTGTGCACATGTTAAAACCTGTTCCGATTTTTGGAAGAGTAGGCCATTGTGTGCCTGTGGGAATGGATGACAAAATTTACATAACTGCATACACACAGGGACTGGATGAAAAAAAGCACACGAGTGCTTATTCCATTATCCTCAAACCTTTGCTTTCTATTTGTCATGCTGTCTTTTTGTGACTGTGTGTGTGTGTGTGTAGTTTGGGGGGGGGGGGGGGGGGGTGAGTGAGAGAGAGAGGTGTGTGTGTGTAGTTTGGGGGGCGGGGGTGGGGTTTGTGTGAGTGTGTGTGTAGTTTGGTTTGGGGGGTTTTGGGGGTGGTTATGTCTGTGTGTGTGTGTGTGTGTGTGTGTGTGTGCAGTTGTGTTTTTGTGTCTTTGTTTTAACGTCTGTCCACTATCATGTGATATTAGGTAATGGGGAGGGGATAGAAATGAAAAGTTAATGTCAGTGTGTTTGTGTTTGGACAGCAGTGTGGAGGATAAAAGGAAAAACGGATCTGACCATCAGAAACCTATTGAACTATATTTACAAGATTCAGCGCTATATAAATTCCATACATTATTATTATTATGTATACACACAGAAAACGAAGATAAAAAACCAGCATAAATTTGAGTACTTAAGATGAATGTCGGAATATGTGTGTATGCGTGCGCGCGCATTCTTTGAACCTTCAGAATCAGACTTGTATGAAATATCATGGCCGGTTGATCTTTTTCATGATCAGTTCAGGAGCAAGTTATTTGTGCTGTCACCAGCTGAGAAAACAACTATGATATTACTATTACAAGGCTGCATACACTTCAGGCCATTTTTTTTCCTTTTTTTTTTGTTCCTGCGCTAGAGCTCCGAGGTTCACCAAAGGTGAGATCTTTGTGGTTGTGACCGTTTTTGCCCACCATGAAGGTAGCTGCATTCTGACTTCGGGGATTTCAGTTGAGTTGGCCGAATAGCAGGTCCTTGCCGATGCATCAAGAAATAAGATATTAAAAGAAGTGTGTGAGGGTGTGTGTGTGAGTCACTGAGTGTGTGTGTGTCTGTGTGTGTGTGGGCGTGTGTGTGTGGGCGCGTGTGTGACGCAGCGTGCATGCATGTGTGTGTAAATTTCATTTTGTTAAAACTATTTGTGATCAGTTGCACAGTGTAAGAATAGGCTGAATGCAAGTGCTTTGAGTTGTTTTTACCCACCATTTATTGTTTGATTGCACAATCCTTACTGACCTGTTTAAAAGGAGAAGAATCAATATTTATAAAAAAAATATGCCACTGTTCAAGAAGTTTTATATGACTTACAGCAGTCCATAACATCAGTTGCTGAGGTTATGTATATATATTCTTCCCCAGTAAGACCTCTACTGTAGATAGTTGTGAGAATATAAATACATGTAATGGTGTATACATATGAGAGAGAGAGAGAAAGAGAGAGAGAAGTTGGTTTGAATGCGGGTGTGTCCTTATCACCAAGTACTAAAGTAGTGAATGGACATTTAACAAAAACAAACAAAACAAAACAGTTGCTTTTACAAGATAATCCGCTATAGGAATTCCATTTCTTCTTCTTCTTCTTCTTCTTCTTCTTCTTCTTCTTCTTCTTCCTTCTGACTTGTCTGAAATTAGGTCTGGTCAAAGATTGTGCCAGTTTTCTGTGTCCCCTCCCCCTCCCCCCCCCCCCCCCCCCCCCCCCCATCCCTGTTCTCATAGTCATAAGGGAAAAAGGAGAGAGGACTAAAGTTTTCATAGCATGTTTTGTTCTTTAGCTGTTCATTGAGCCAGTATACACAGTCTATCTTAAGCCAAGGGCTCTGACATTTCCTCTATCCACTAGCTCATAAGTGGAAGGTGTCTGGATGCCAGTCTTTCAGTTGAGACGACAAACTTCCCTCCTGTTGAGATGCCAGGGTCCTGTCAGTATAAATAGCACCCCCCACCTCCTGAGAATTCTCTGCTAAGAATTCCCTCTTTTCTATCCCTCTCTTTGTTTCTGCCTTGTTCCTTTTCTTCTTGTCACCTCCTCCTTGTCTATTTTCTGCCTTCTTGGTCCATCCCCCTGCCTTTTTTCCCCCCCCCAGAAAGACTTAAAATATAACACATTTTTCACATGTCAACGTCCAATTCGCTATGCCTGATTTGTCACGTGCTTAACACTAACAGCAGTGCAACATGTTTTCACTCATATGACAGAACAATAGTTGTCTGAGCATTCGACACAAAAAAAAGACAACAACGATGACAAGCCAAAGCAAAGTCCTTTGCATATACATGTATCAAACACTTAGTTGTAATTTGTATGTGACAAAGTCCATAGCAGTGAGAGAATTGTATGTGGCATAATTCAATTGTAGAGAAACAAAACAAAACGAAACCCCTGCAAGATAGGGGATGGGGACTGTTAGCTGTGCTAACTTAATGGCAACATATTCTCCCAGGGGAGAGCAATCCAGTTTCATGTAGCTCAAGAGTAAGAAGGAGGGTGGCAGAGGCAGGATGGTTAAGACGTCCGCCTGCCAACAAGTACATCGTGATATATTCTGGGTTCAATTTCCCAGCCTCACCCTTTTTTCCCCAGTTTGACGAATAAAAATCAAATTGAATGTCAAAGTCCTTCAGGTGAGACTATAAACCGAGGCTCTGTGTCATTGTGTGTGAACGCACGTGGAACATCTAAACGCACATGTTAAAATCGTGTTTTGCGTATGGGAAGAGTATGCAAATTTGTGCCGGTGGGAAAAGATGACACCCCCCCCCCCCCCCCCTTAAAAAAAACACCACCAAAAAACCAACCCAACCCCACATGCACACAGGTGTCGTGTTTAGACATGATCTCTGAAGTCGGAATGTGGCTACCCAAATGGTTTGGGGGGGTGGGGGGGAGGGGAATGGTCGCATATGCAAAAATCTCACCATTGGTGAACCTCAGAGCTCTAGCTGAGGAACAAAAAAAAAAAGAATGTGTAGCTCACAAGATCTGCTGTAAGTAACTGACAGTGCTAAGCCATTACGACATTAGCCAGCTCTGCTTAGTCATTGGGGCTAATGAAATTAATCAGTGCTGGTGTATATATATATATATGTACTCTAATGATCATTGCCCCAGCCTGCAGTAAGTTGTGTGATAAACTGAACGGAAAGGGGCTGGGTTACGTGGAATTATTCTTGCTGCTGTGCTAGTATAATGATGAAAGAGTTGTGTGTTATGTGCAATATTTGCGTAACATTTTATCATAAAGCTGGTTATATACTATAGTATATATATATATATATATATATATATATATATATATATACGAACATACAAACATACATACATACATGTATATGTCATATATTATACACACATACATCATTACATGTCTTCTTCTCTCCATGACATATGCACACACCATGTGCGTCTCTCTCTCTATTTCTTTCTCTCTCATTCTCACACACACACACACACCTAAAGTCACAAAATGTGAATAGACGTTAAACTGAAGATACCACACATACACACACACACACACACACATACACACACACACACACACAACACAACACAACACAACACAACACAACACAAACCACCACACACCACAATTACCCCCTCCCCCCCCCATCCCCCCCATCCCCACCCCACTCTCCCTAACCACCACTGTCACCACTACCACCACCCACTCATTTCAAGGGACAACCTTTTTGCCTAGCAGTTCTAACGTATTCTTCTGCGATAAATAATATTCCTATATATACACACAGTACAGCTTGTTACCCACATGAATTTCTCTGTTTTTTTAGATAACAAAGTACACGTTTGAATTGAATCAAATTTTAAGTTCTCCTTCAACTTCCTGAGGGGATGGGATAGCTCAGTGGTCGGAGCACTCGCTTTCCCCCAGCCAAGTTAAGCAGCGTCGAGCGTGGGTTACCACTTGGATGGGTGACCGTTTGCGCCACGCCTTGGCTTCAGTACAGTTCCCCCAGTTCACCCAGCTGTAAATGGGTTCCTGAGGAGTCGCTGGAATCTGTAAACGCTTGATTCCCTTCAACTTCCTGAGGAGTCTTTGGAATCCTTAAAAGCTTGATCCTTCCCCCCATTCCTGTTTCAGACTTGATCAGCAGCCAGCATGGCGGACTACATGGGATCGCACGGGGGGCCAGACGGCAGCCTGGGGGACAAGGACATCAGCGCCATGATGCTGCCCCACACCTCCCTCAACGAGGCGGGCGGCATGCTCTCCCCTACCTCGGCCGACGGGCCGGCGGGCTGGCCTCCCCTGCCTACCTGGGCCGCGTCAGCAGCGCCAACGACTACGTCAGCCAGTCCCCCCAGGAGGGCTTCCTCTCCCATGCGGCTCTGACGGGCCTGGCAGCAGCGGCCGCCCACCACGCCCGCTTCTCCTCCTCCACCTCCTCGGGACACAGCCCCGGAGGCTCCGGCAACCCCCTGCAAGGCCTGGGGTCACCGGGTCATCAGAGCGGCCCGTCCACGCCCCAGCCGGGCCCCGTGTTTGGGGGTGGGGGGGGAGGGGGGGCGGTGGAAACGAGCGACATGGGGAGCGGGGGCGCCACGCTGTCCATCTCGTACATGCGCCAAGGGGACAACTACGTGTGCTCGCTGTGCGGCAAGACTGTGGCCTCCAAGGCGGCCATCACCCGCCACATCCAGCTGACCCACGAGAAGAAGAAGCCCTTCGAGTGCAACATCTGCCATCGGCGCTTCGGCTACAAGAACATTCTGCTGGAGCACCAGAACATTCACTTCGGCATCAAGCCGTACTCGTGTAACCTGTGCGACAAGCGGTTTGCGGCCAGGTCGAACTTGTTTCAGCATCGCTTGTTGCATATGAAGCCTTTCCATTGTGAGGTGAGAGGAGGGGGGGTGGTTGTTGGTTGGGTGGTTGTTTTTGTGGTGTGTAGTTTGGTGTGTGTGGGGGTGGAGTGTGTGTCTGTGTGTGTGTGCTTGTGTGTGCGTGTCTCATTTTGTGTGTCTGTGACTGAGTACATGTGTATTTGTTTTGAGTTTGTGTGTAATAATAATATCCAGGAATATAGAGTTATCTCTACTTAAACTTTGTCATTGCTTTTGGGTGGGTTTTCTTTTTTTTTAAGTGTCATGGAAAAATGATTTGATTTTGATTGATATATTTGGTGATTTCCACATCCTTAGGAGTAGATCGTTGTACTCACCCTTTGACACACAGATTTCAGGGATATGTTAAACTTACTTGCCACAGAGTCTGCGAGTGTATACATACAGGATATATATATATCATTAATTTATATGTTTGTGTCATTCATGCCCCCAACCAATACAAGCCCACTCTTCTCTGGAAGACCGATGAATGATCAGAGTAAAAGTCTGAGTATGAGGTGAATTCACACACAGAATCTCAGTTCACAGTCTCATCCAAAGGGGCTTGCAGATGAGAACCAATACTCCAGGGGACAAAACATAGCCTCAAATAACAGACATCTCAACACTGACTCCAACCTTCACCCTCGTATCATGTACTGTTAGATCCTGACTTTGAAGTTCAAATGTTTGTTCTCCTTCTCTGCATTTTCCCTGATTGGGGGGACATGTAGTGCCTGGTCTGCTCTTGTGGCTGTGACTTTGTGGTGGGTCTCCCCTCTGGCTTCAGCCCACACATTCAGACTTTTCAACTTCTTTTTTTTTTTGGGGGGGGGGGGGGGGAGGAGTATAGGATGCATACTGGGTATGTTCATGTTTTGGTAATGCACCCTACGTTGACTGCAACTGTTCAGAATGACTGTTCTCCCCCCTCACCAGTATTAACGGGATGAATTTGTTTTTGTTCCTCAGTTTGAGCTCTGAATCAGTGGTCAGATTTTTGCATGTGCGAGCGTTTTTGCCCACCATGAAGGTAGAGCTCCATTCTGACACTGGGGATGTACTGGTATAAACATACACTATGATACAGTATGGTTTGTTGGAAACCCAAATTATAGTTTCTTTATAATGGGGACGGGATAGCTTGGTGGTTAGTGTTGCACATTGCGTTTGTGATCTGCTGACCCAGATTCGAATCTCGTTCAAGAGGATTTTTCTTCTGGAATTAACATCAGTGCAGATGCTACTCTCCCCAGAAGTCCTTTGGATGAGACTATTTAAACCGAGGTCCCGTGTGTGAACGCACTCAGAACATCTTGTGCACAGGTTAAAACCCATTCCTTTTTTCATAAGAGTAGTTCATTGTGTGCCGGTGGGAACGGATGACAAAATTGACAAAACTGCAAACACACGGAGACTGGATGTAAAAAAAGCGCATGAGTACTTATTCTGTTATCCTCAAAGTAAAAGAATAAAATAAAATAAAAAGATAAATAACCATCTTTACGACGTGGCCATCGATATATCACTTTCCCCCAGCCAAGGTAAGCAGCGTCGAGCGTGGTTACCAGTTGGATGGGTGACCGTTTGCGCGCCTTGGCTTCAGTACAGTTCCCCCAGTTCACCCAGCTGTAAATGGGTACCTGCCCTCTTTAGGGTCAGGGAAGGTAAAGCAGCGAGGGAGAGGAGATGGGCGCCGCCCTCAATATGCTGGCCCTAGAGAAGTGAGGTCTCTGATGCCTCGCTCCCCTACGACCTTAATATAGGTTATGGGACTCCTTATATATAGGTATCTGACCTCGTGGTGTTCCTCCCCTCAGGTGTGCAACAAGCGCTTTGACCGTGCAGACCAGCTACAGCGGCACCTGAAGCTGCACCCCACCTCCAACGTGCTCTCCTGCAACCTCTGCAACTTCCACGCCAGCAACGTGGAGACGCTCAACAACCACCTGAAGGAGAGCCACACCCTCCAGACCTTCAACACCCGCAGTCGCTTTGGCCACCTGACCGTCGGCGAGTACAGGTCAGTCTGTCTGTCTGTCCGTCTGCCGGTCAGCTTGTGCCGCAGTCACTGTGCGCAAATCCACCATCACTCACGAGTGCTTAATTTAGCCTGCCCCTTCCTTTCACCTCGTCCCCCAAGTGTGGTCAGTTCCTGCTGTAATTAGCTGGTCAGTCTGCTGGTCAGTTTGTGTCATAGTCACTGTGTGCGAATCCAACATCTTTCGGTGTGCTAAAGTTAGTGCTTCCCTTCCTTTTACAAAGTGTGGTCAGTTCCTGCTGTAATTAGCAGGTCAGTCTGCTGGTCAGTTTGTGTCATAGTCACTGTGTGCGAATCCAACATCTTTCGGTGTGCTAAATTTAGTGCTTCTCTTCCTTTTACCAAGAGTGGTCAGTTCATGCTATCATTAGCACCAGCTGGGATGGGATGGGATGGAGAGCAGCTGAGAGTGGGGGAAGCTGACAGCTGTGTAGTAGTAGAGTAAAGGTAAAGGAGTCCCATAACCTATAAGGTCGTAGGGGAGCGAGGCATCAGAGACCTCACTTCTCTAGGGCCAGCATATTGAGGGCGGCGCCCATCTCCTCTCCCTCGCTGCTTTACCTTCCCTGACCCTAAAGAGGGCAGGTACCCATTTACAGCTGGGTGAACTGGAGGAACTGTACTGAAGCCAAGGCGCGCAAACGGTCACCCATCCAAGTGGTAACCACGCTTGACGCTGCTTAACTTGGCTGGGGGAAAGTGAGTGCTCCGACCACTGAGCTGTCCCGTCCCCTTAGTAGTAGTAGAGGGAACAGGATATCTCAGTGGTCAGAGCTACTCGCTTTTCTCCAAGCTAAGGTTAAGCCAGCTTTGAGCTTTGTTACCAAGTGGATGGATGGGTCACCGTTTGTTTGCCTTGGCTTCAGTACAGTTCCCCCAGCTGTAAAATTATGGGTACCTGCCCTCTTTAGGGTCAGGGAAGGTAAACCAGCGAGGGAGAGGAGATGGGTGCCGCCCTCAATATGCTGGCTCCTGGAGAACCTGAGGTCTCTGACGCCTCGCTCTCTAACGACCTCATAGGTCATGGGAACGCCATTACCTTTTAGAGTGGTTAAGGCTGCTCGACTTCAATCCTGTGCTTTCATGAAGTCATGGGTTCAAATCTCAGCAGTATGTGGTGACTGAGGGGACGGTATAGCCTAGTGGTTAGAGCATTGCGCTTGCAATCTGACGACCCGGGTTCGATTCCTGTTGAAGGGGATATTTTCCCCTGGAGTTAACATCAGTGCAGACTCCACTCTCCCCAAAAGTCCTTCGGATGAGACTATAAACCGAGGCCGCATGTGCGAACGTATGCAGAACATCTTGTGCACACGTTAAATCCTGTTCCGCTTTCGTAAGAGTAGTCCATTGTGTGCCGGTGGGAACAGATGACAGAATTTACAAAACCGCATACACACAGGGACTGGATGTAGAAAAGCATATAACTGCTTATTCCATTATCCTCGAAATAAAAGAATTTTAAAAAAGGGGGTGGTTATTTTTAGTAAATCTTCTGTGTCAGCTTGCAAGTGCAGACCTGCCAGTGCCTTAATTTCCATGGTGATTAAGTGCAGGGATTTTTGATGATATCCCAGGACAACTTTCAAGCACAGACCTGCCAGTGGCCTAATTCTCTTCATGTTATACACATGCAGAAGGTCAAACGTGCACGTTAAAGATCCCACGTCTCATGTCAACATTCAGTGGGTTACAGAAACGTAAACACACCCAGCATACATTCCCAAAGCTGGAATGCAGCTACCTTCATGGTGGGCAAAAGCAGCCGCATGATTACACGCAAAATCTCACTATTGGTGAACCTTGGAGCTCTAGCCAAAGACCAAAGAAAGAAAAAAGCTGTGCTTTGTGGGGTGGAGTATAGCTTGAGATGTTTACTGCAGGAAAGTGGTTTAGTTGAGATGTGTGCAGCAGGAAAATGGTTTAGTTGAGATGTGTTCTGCAGCAGAAAAGTGGTTTAGTTGAGATGTGTGCTGCAGGAAAATGGTTTAGTTGAGATGTGTGCTGCAGGAAAGTGGTTTAGTTGAGATGTGTGCAGCAGGAAAATGGTTTAGTTGAGATGTGTTCTGCAGCAGAAAAGTGGTTTAGTTGAGATGTGTTCTGCAGCAGAAAAGTGGTTTAGTTGAGATGTGTGCTGCAGGAAAATGGTTTAGTTGAGATGTGTGCTGCAGGAAAGTGGTTTAGTTGAGATGTGTTCTGCAGCAGGAAAATGGTTTAGTTGAGATGTGTGCAGCAGGAAAGTGGTTTAGTTGAGATGTGTGCTGCAGGAAAGTGGTTTAGTTGAGATGTGTGCAGCAGGAAAATGGTTTAGTTGAGATGTGTGCAGCAGGAAAATGGTTTAGTTGAGATGTGTGCAGCAGGAAAATGGTTTAGTTGAGATGTGTGCAGCAGGAAAGTGGTTTAGTTGAGATGTGTTCTGCAGGACAGTGGCATAGTTGAGATGTGTTCTGCAGGACAGTGGCATAGTTGAGATGTGTTCTGCAGGAAAGTGGCACAGTTGAGATTGAGTTGTGTTCTGCAGGAAAGTGGCATAGTTGAGATGTGTTCTGCAGGAAAGTGGCATAGTTGAGATGTGTTCTGCAGGACAGTGGCATAGTTGAGATGTGTGCAGCAGGAAAATGGCATAGTTGAGATGTGTTCTGCAGGAAAGTGGCATAGTTGAGATGTGTTCTGCAGGAAAGTGGCATAGTTGAGATGTGTTCTGCAGGAAAGTGGCATAGTTGAGATGTGTTCTGCAGGAAAGTGGCATAGTTGAGATGTGTTCTGCAGGAAAGTGGCATAGTTGAGATGTGTTCTGCAAAAGGAAAGTGGCATAAGATGTGTTCTGCAGAAGGAAAGTGGCATAAGATGTGTTCTGCAGAAGGAAAGTGGCATAGTTGAGATGTGTGCAGCAGGAAAATGGCATAGTTGAGATGTGTGCAGCAGGAAAATGGCATAGTTGAGATGTGTGCAGCAGGAAAATGGTTTAGTTGAGATGTGTGCAGCAGGAAAATGGCATAGTTGATATGTGTGCAGCAGGAAAGTGGCATAGTTGAGATGTGTGCAGCAGGGAAATGGCATAGTTGAGATGTGTGCAGCAGGAAAATGGCATAGTTGAGATGTGTGCAGCAGGGAAATGGCATAGTTGAGATGTGTGCAGCAGGAAAGTGGCATAGTTGAGATGTGTGCAGCAGGAAAGTGGCATAGTTGAGATGTGTGCAGCAGGGAAATGGCAAAGTTGAGATGTGTGCAGCAGGGAAATGGCTGAAATGAGATGTGTGCAGGAAAGTGGGCAAGATGGCGGTTTTGCAGATCATAGTATTGTTGAAACTATTTGTTCCCTGAAGTCAGAATGTCGCAACCTAAACGGTTGCAATATGTGAACATCTCACCATTGGTGAACCTTGGAGCTCTAGCCAAGGAACAAAAACATAAACACAACCCCCAAAAACCCCCAACAACCCCTATTTGAGAAGATCTTGTGTGGATCAGTGGTCTAAAGGTAACGCACCTGCCTTGAAAGCGAGAAGTGCTGGGTTCGATTCCTCCCTGTTTAAGTCCGAAAGTTTTCCACCATCCACTCGACCTTCAAGTGTTGGTCTAGGTGCTGGTCTTTTGGATGAGGTGATAATAATAATAATAATAATAATGTATGGAATTTATATAGCGCTGAATCTTGTAAAGCAACAAATCAAAGCGCTCAGATTGATAAGTGACGTCTTGAGTGCAACATGCACACCCCCCCCCCCCCCATCTCCTGGGGGAGCAGCCTGAATTTCATGCAGACAAGTCTGCTGCTGTATCTTGGTGGTATAGAGTAGTGTACAGGGCCCCAGACTTTTGGACACCGCCCTGAACTAAGTGAAGGAATTTGGTGATATATTTTTTTTGTTTGTTTGTTTTTTGTTCCTCGGCAAGAGCTCGGAGGTTCACCAATGGTGAGATTTTTGCATATATTATGCAAGTGTTTCCTTTCTCACCTCCCGCACCATTCAGGTAGCCACATCATGACTTCGGGGATGGTGTTTATGTATGACACTTGTGTGCATGCTGGTTTGTTTGGGGTGTTTTTTTTTGGTCATCCATTCCTGCCAACTCATGGTCTCCTCCTCAGAAAGGTGAAACGGGTTTTTAATGTGTGTACAAGATGTTCTGCGTGCTTTCGTACATGGGGCGCGAGTTTATTGTCTCATTTAAGGACTTGGACATTCAGTTTGATTTTTTTTGGCAAACTGGGAAGAAAGTACAAGGTTGGGAATCAAACCCAGAACCTCATGGTTTACATGTTGGCAGGCAAAATTTGGTGAATAATTTTTCATTGTGATGCCCCAGCGACCCCTGTTCCATTATATTATCAAATTCTCCCAAGTCGGAATGCGGCTACCTAAGTGGTGGTGATAAAATGGTCGCATACACAAAATATCGCCATTGATAAATGTTGGAGCTCTTTCTGAGGAACAGAAGAAAAAACAAAAAAATTCTCAAAGGCCAATATTTTCTGGATAGCAGGAAAACATTTATAAAAATATTTTATCATAGACAGCCCAGTGTCATAAAGTTTCAGGCATTGTTTGGGATGAATTTGAAAAAAAGAAAAGTGTTCTTGAATCTTGCAAAATTCATAAAGATTATATATTAAGCTGTGTTATCAAGTAGCAACATTGATCTTGATTTGTTGAAACTGTTTACATTTTGCAGATGGATATTTTGTCTGTTGTTGTTGTTTTGTGTGCATGTGTGTGTGTGTGTGTGTGTGTGTGTGTGTTGTGTGTGTGTGTGTGTGTGTTGTGTGTGTGTATGTATGCTGTTGTTCTTCTTCTTATTGTGGTTTCCCACTCAGGAGGGTGATCTTTTTCTGTGGTTGGATGTTTTGAATTGAGAAATGATTGCTAATGACGATTTGCATGGTTTTGTCTGTACATGCTTTTCCATGGACCCAAATACTAATAGCCTTTTTTGAATGAAGAATTTGGCTTTGACCTAATGGAGTTAATAAAGAAAAGGAGTATTTGTGAGTGAAATCATAGCATTGTTTAGGCTGGTCTTGTTTTGGGTGTTTTGTTTTTTTCATTTCAAGGGATTTGGGAGTTTTTCTTTAGGGATTTTCGTTTTGGGTTGGCTTAATGTTTTCAGTATACTTCCCAAAGAAGTGTCACCATTATCAGAACACTTTGTTGAACATCTGCATCAAGAAGAAAACCACTCCGTGTACAGACTGTATTCATAATCCAGCGTGCCTAGGGGTCCCTCATTGTTAAGGTAAAGGTAAAGGAGTCCCATAACCTATAAGGTCGTAGGGGAGCGAGGCGTCAGAGACCTCACTTCTCTAGGGCCAGCATATTGAGGGCGGCGCCCATCTCCTCTCCCTCGCTGCTCTACCTTCCCTGACCCTAAAGAGGGCAGGTACCCATTGACAGCTGGGTGAACTGGGAGAACTGTACTGAAGCTAAGGCGCGCAAACGGTCACCCATCCAAGTGGTAACCACGCTCGACGCTGCTTAACTTGGCTGGGGGAAAGCGAGTGCTCCGACCACTGAGCTATCCTGTCCCTCATTCTTACTCTACCACAAAAAGGTGACGCTTCACCACATAATGAATCGCATTGCACTGGAGGTCAGTTTTGAGTTGGTAACATGTTGTTAAATTAAATCTGCAACAAAAAGGCTGTTGAATAAAATAAAAAAATAAATGAAAGATTGAAAATCTGACAATTTTGTGAAAAGTTATTACCAAATTGAAATGATAGATAGTGTATGAAGTTACAAAAATGAGAGATTGACAAGTTTTGCATCGTACTAGGTAGTAAAAATGAGGGCTTCGGTGTTTTTAAACACGCTTTTAAAAAACATAAGGAAACAAAATTACACCTTGATATTTCAGTACGAGGTAGAAGAATGGCTATAGTTTCGTAATCAACAATTTGACCCCGCCTGCCTAAAATGGCTCATAGTAAAGAAGTGGGTCAGGTGCAGTGTGACTCATTTCTTGGTGGATGGTCAAGTGGTCATTTTGGGGAGGGCGGTGCCTATGAATTCTGAACATCCTCAAAGCTGTATAATCTCCTTGGATATATATGTGTTAAAAAAAAAATCATGTAGTTAGTTGAAAATAATTTCTTAAACGCTGTGGACAAGTTTATAGTGGGGCCTGGGAAAAGCACAATGCCCTTAAATGCTGAACACGTTGACCCCATACCACATCAAATATGATCACCAGAAATGACTGTTGGTCAGCCATAGTTGTTTGAAATAATTCACCAAATAGTTGAGCTTCGAAACTTTCTGTTGTGAAACAACTTAAAAGTTTATTTCTTCAGTAGAAAAACAACAACGAATATCTAGAAGATTGCGGCATAAAAATATAGAAGAAAATGGTATATAGGTGATCATGTGAGAATTGTTGTTACTGCGTATTCTCCAGCTGGTCGCTCTTGAAAAACATGCTCTCTGACTCACTCATCCTACCTGGGAATCCCTGTGAGATTGGAAAGTCTACTTACCGGATAAGAAGTTTGACTCATTTGACATTTTTCCAGTACCCCCATGAGGGCAGCCATACTCTGACTTCAGAGGACTTTTACCCCATGTAGAGGAGAGTGCAGGAAGTTAGGCTTAGATCATGTCATGGTTGAAGATAATGTCAAAATGACATTTTACAACATCTTTAATGCACCCCTCGACACTAAAGCTCACATCAAACTAAAAAAAACCCTTTTTTTTGGCCTGGGTCTCATGCTAGATATGGTATGGTCCAAATATTTGGCATTTAAGGGCATTTTGGGGGATGGGATAGCTCAGTGGTCAGAGCACTCTTCTTTCCCCAAGCTAAGGTCAAGCAGCGTTCAACATGGTTACCAAAGTGGATGGGTGACCGTTTGTGCGCCTTAGCTTCAGTACAGTCCCCTAGTTCACCCAACTGTAAATGGGTACCTGCCCGTTTTACGGTCAGAGAAGGTAAAGCAGCGAGGGAGAGGAGATAGGCACCGCCCTCAGTATGCTGGCCCCTAGAGAAGTGAGGTCTCTGACCGATGCCTCAAGGGCTCCCCATAGGTTATGGGAACACCTTTACCATAGAAAAGGAAAACCCCCACCAAAACCAGTGCGATTTGAAATGAACTGTTGTGTCCACAGGGCAGGAGAGCTTCCCACACAGGTTCCTCTCAGCATGTCTGGCACCGCAGGAGGGGCGTCATCCGCAGGTAAATAACTTCTTCACCTTTCTGCACCAGGGCTGGCAGTGGTGGGTCGGTCTGTCTGTCTGTCTGTCTGTCTTTGAGTTCAAAGCCCAGGGCATTGTACTTATCCGTAGAAGGATTGTAAATAAATAAAAAAGTATTTGTAAACAATAACGCTGGATGCTGCTAATGGATAGCTACTGTTGTGGAGATTGGCATCTGTATGGAAAATAAGCTTTTCGCTAGGTATCTATTCTGTTAGGGTGACAGGAGGAAACCTTGGGTTGTGACTTTGGAATGATGACTGCCAGAACTGCTTTTCTGAGAAAATAGTGAGTAGAATCTAAATTGGCATCTGTGAAAAGTATCAGGAAAAAAAGTAATCATAATAAGGGTTTTGTCAGGTGTATGTATTCTGTTAGGGTAACATAAGGAAATCTTGGGATATGACTTTGGAATGATGACTGCCAGAAGTGCTTTTTTGGAGAAATAGTGATCAGAATCTAAATTGGCATCAGCTAAAAGTATATATAAATATAAAAAATAATAAGCTTTTTGTCTTGTGTATGTATTCTGTTAGGGTAACATGAGGAAATCTTGGGTTGTAACTTCAGAATGTTGACTTGCAGAACTGCTTTTCAGAGGAAATGGTGATCAAAATCTAAAATTGACATTTATTAAAAGTAACAAAAAAACACTTTTAAAGCTTTTTTTTTTAGGTATGTATTCTGTTAGGGTAACACAAGGAAATCTTGGGTTATGACTTTGGAATGATGACTGCCAGAAGTGCTTTTTTGGAGAAATAGTGATCAGAATCTAGATTCTTTGAATACCTAAAGAACTTGGTGACCACTGTCTGATGTATAATATTTCATACTTGAAAACAAATGCATATAGTTAACAGTTTGTTTTATATTCAAATCTAGTGATTATATCTGTAAAAATCATGAATAGAGTTTTAGCAGGTTTGATATTGAAACTTTGGTTTAGCTATTGAGAAAGGGGAGTAATTCATATTGTGATATCTTTTGTATTTGTAAAGGGAAAAAAAATTAACAAAAGATGTTAGGCTGTAAAAGTGTACTGTGTTTTTTATAGAAGTTGAGTCAAAATACTTCATTTTACGAAGGACAGAATATATAAAGTCTGAAACCTTCTATGAGACACATGATGTATGTTGTCTTGATCTTCTTCTGAAAAACAAACAAATTAAAAACAAACAAAAATAGTGAGACCACTGTATAACAGTATTTTTTATTTTGAAATATTTTAACGATTAACCCCCCCAAAAAAAACAACAACAACAACAAAAAAAACAACAACAAAAAACCCAAACCAACATCACCAAACAACCTTCCCCCTACAAAACCAAGAAGAAAAAAGCCCTTTTTGCTTTTAAAACTTCTTAAGAATATGAGAAATACAGTTCCAACTATTGTCAGACTTAATAAAAGCAGCATTCGTTTCTTTTCTTTTTCTAGCTTGGTACTTATGATAAATTCTTCGTCAGATTTTCTAACTTAATTATTAATGGAGGAAGTTTCCTGCAGTAAAAAGTTGCTTAAACATTGAGAATGTTCAGTGCAGTGATTTGGAAATAGTACTGTCTTTAGTCAAACAGTTTCCCTTCATTTTATGTTAAAAAGCAGGCAACTTTTTGAAATATAAGCACAAGTAAAATGATTGAAAGAAACTTGATGACGGTGGCATGTCAAACTTGATTTTTGTAAACAAAATACAAACTTTCTAAACTCGACTTAGGTGTGAGGAAGTTGTTTGTATGAATACATTTTTTTTAGTTTGCTTCAAACTGGTCAGAGAGGAGAGAGGCAAACCAAGGGGAAAACTGCAAAACACATACATACTCTCAGAAAGAAAGAGAGAGTGTGTGTATGAGTGAGTGAGTTTAGAAGAAAGAGGGAGGGAGGGTAGTGGGGACTTTGGGAGTGTGTGTGTGTGCTTGTGAGAAAGAGAGAGGGAGGTTGGGACTATGTTAGTATATATATATGTGTTGTGTGTGTGTGTGTGTGTGTGTGTGTGTGTGTGTGTGTGTGCTTGTGAGAAAGAGAGAGGGAGGTTGGGACTATGTTAGTATATATATATATATATGTGTGTGTGTGTGTGTGTGTGCTTGTGAGAAAGAGAGAGGGAGGTGGGGACTATGTTAGTTATATATATATATATGTGTGTGTGTGTGTGTGTGAGAAAGAGAGAGGGAGGTTGGGACTATGTGAGTATATATATATATATATATGTGTGTGTGTGTGTGTGTGTGTGTGTGTGTGTGTGTGTGTGTGTGTGTGTGCTTTTGAGAAAGAGGGAGGGAGGTGGGGACTATGTGAGTATGCACATGGATCATGGAGTGTCTGCCAGTGTATAAAAATAAAGAGATGATCTTATGGGCTCACTATCACCTATGTGTAAGGTGTGTGTGTGAAAGAACCTGCATGCATGCCTCTGTGTGAAGTGTGTGTGTGAGAGAGAGAGAGAGAGAGAAGCTGCATGCGTGCCTCTGTGTGAAATGTGTGTGGGGGGTGGGGGGGCTATTGATATGGAAACCTTGCCCTGTCTGTAGCATTCCTTGCCACACGCTATTAAATTTCTTTCTCTTCCAGCTCTGCAATCGTTCCTATGTGTGTCTGGAAATTTTGATGTGCTCTTGAATTAATTCATACATTCATTCATTCATCATCATCATCACCCATTGTTTTGGCTAATGTAAACCATCTATATTGTATCGCTTGAACAGCCCCAAAGTCAGAATGCGGCTACCTTAATGAAGGGCAAAAAATGGTTGCATACACAAAAATCTCACCATTGGTGAACCTTGGAGCTCTAGCTAAGGAATAGTGGGTGGGGAGATATATGTGAATGTCCTCAAGCAGACACGTCTGCCTAGATTTAAACCTACTTCCTTAGTGATCCCCAGATTACAGATTTGCCACTCTAACCACCAAACTGTCACACCCCGTTAAATGATAACGTTGAGGGGAAAAACATAACTGAAATCACTTTCTTTTCTTTTCTTTTCTTTCTTTTTTTTTTTTTTTTTAAAGGGAGATCCTATTTAATGTTAGCTGGTGATTAGCATAAATTCACAGGCATAAGTCATACATATCCTTTTGTTTCATGTAGGAAGTGCTTATCTTTTTTTTTTATAATTTTTTTTTTTTAAGTGTTTAGAGATGAGTGCTTTTTTTTCTGAATCAGGAAATGGGCATTGACATTTAAAAAAAAAAAGTCATCATCATTTTAGTGTTAAAAAGTTAGTGTTGATTATTTCTGAATCAGGGAATGATTATTGACATTTTTGTAATTTTATCTGGTATTCAGTTAGTTTTTGCAGATCTAAATGCAAAAATATTCGCAGGCTTATTTGTCTGATCTGTTTCATTATTACTTTGCCCATTTCATCAGGTGAGCATAGTAGTTCATTTCATATTCCATTTCTCACCTCATGGGCAGTCACTTTTTCATCAAGACCTTTTTGTGCTCCGTCTACAAATGATTGACTGTTGGTACAGCGACAAAAGTGGGACGTACATAGAGCTTTGGCAGGTACAAGATAAAGGTGTCTCATAACCTATGTGGTGGTAGGGGAGCGAGGCGTCAGAGACCTCAGCTTCTCCAGGGGCCAGCATATTGAGGGCGGCGCCCATCTCCTCTCCCTCGCTGCTTTACCTTCCCTGACCCTAAAGAGGGCAGGTAGCCATTACTGCTGAGGGTTCATTCAGAAACGACATGTTCTGATGATGGTTTTCTGCTGCCGTCTGGTGACAGGTGTCTTGTGCCGCGTGTATGTCTTTAGGTGTGGTGTGTCAGGTGGGCAACATTTCCTAAAGGGGTTAGTGGGATTCCCCACCCACTGTTGCTGACTGTGGCCTTCTGCAAGTCTTTGGAGTGAGAATAAACAAACACTGAGCGCCTATATCTGCAAGACTCGTCTTTTTTTTTTTTTTATAGCCGTCACAGATTATAGCAAGTAGTAAAAGTGGAAATTTGTTGTTGCCTGTGATAAGTTCATGTCAAAGTTTCTTTTAGGGGGATCTGACATTTTGTGTGTGTGGGAGATGGGTTGTTGGAGGGACATTGTGAAGGTGACACTTTCTGGGTGGATGTCGCGTTTAGTCTGGGCTTGTGGCTAAGCTGTGTTCATCGTCGTCGGAAAAGGGGGGCAGGGAGGATTAGCAAGTGGGGACCTGCATTTTGTTGGATCAAAACAGGCAAGACTGAACATAAGTGATTCATGAGCAGTGCAGGGCCCTTCTAGCGAGTGGCCCCTTGGCAGCCTAACTTAAAGCTTTTGAGTCCTTTGGATAGGACATGAGTAACCTAGTTATAGCAGGGGTGGTGAGGTGAAAAGGAGAGGTATGGGGACTACAGAATGCACATGTATATATATACAGCGCAGAAAATAATCAGAAGAATAACAGATGTGTCCGCAATCAACAAAAGCTGTGCAGTCCAGTGGGTGCTGGTGGTGGTGGTGAGGTATGACATAAACATGGACACAACGAGGCCAGGTGAGGCGTGGATTTGCCATCTGGAGGAAGCGGGGGAAGCCCTAGGTCCCATTTTGTTTTTAAGGCACGGTGTAGGAGAACTCGCGGTCACAGAAAGCAAGGGACGTAAGTGAAGGAGGCACAGGAATTATTAGACCTTGTGTGGAAACAAAAGTTAAGCCAACGGCAAGAATTGTTAGACCTTGGTGAAATTAAAGAAAGTTAAGGCAAAAAGCTAAAGTAAACTTCAGCTGAAAGTTAAATGAACTGGGAGACTTGTCTTTCTTACATTGTACTTCGGAAAAAAAGAATTGTTGAAGAAATAGTTTCAAATTTTTTAAAAACCTATTTGAAAAAAATTGCTCAAATTTTTCCTCAGAGTAATATTAACACCTAATGTGTAATGTTTAGGTGTTATTTCTAAACATAGGTCATGTTTCTTAAATACTGTTTATAAACCTGTACTTACCTGAAAAATCATACCTGCACTAGTTAAATAGGTGATAGAAACTATACCTGAAAATCACACATGCGTTAGTGAAAAAGAGTGATGGAAAATTACAACACCCATCATTAATATCATACCGTTTAAAATCTATATTTCCAAATTGTACTCCTGTTAAAAAATAGACTGATGGGCGTGTGTGAGTTCTTAGCGGTCAGATACTAAGTAGGTAATAGGAACAAACAATTTGGAACTTTTTCCTATCATGAAACTGCTCTGCAGTTATATATAAAATTTCATTTAGTCACAATGGCATGAAATTTGCACAAAATCTGATTTCCGTCCAGGTTCGTTGTTTAGCTACATACAGGGTGAATGTGGTGAGGTGGGGATAAGCGAGTGGGTGAAAGTGCATCACAGAAGAAAAGGCAGTCCCCTTCCTCTCCCTCCCTCCCTCCTAAAAAATATTAAACACAATTTTTTTTTTAATTCTCAGGGCTAACAGAAAGTTTTCAACTTCTGTCTGCATCTATTATTTTATAATTTTTTTTGGAAAAATTCTTTTATTTGGAGGATAATGGAATAAGCACTCGTATGCTTTCTTTTCTTTTTACATCCAGTCCTCGTGTGTATGCGGTTTTGTCAATTTTGTCATCCGTTCCCGAGTTTCTTTCTTTCTTTCAAGAAATCAAGGTTGGGAGTAGATCCACAATATATGCACTAGCATACAAAAAAGTTTTCTAAAAACTTTCTTTTTTTTCTTAATTTCCAACAAACAAAACGACGGAACGGAACCCCTCTGGGCATTGTGACTAGTCTTGGTCTCCTTTTCGGTTTGCAGCTTTGGCCTTGAACCTGGAGAGCGAGGCTATGCGGAAGATCGACACCATTTGCTCGCAGCTGGCCTCGAAAAGCCAGCCGGTCAAAGTGGAGCCCATGTCGCCCAATTTAGCCTCCAACTCCCATGGCGGATTTCCTCCCATCAGCCCCTCCGGGGGCCTGTCCTCACCTCCATTCTCCACCGAGTCCCCCCTCCCTGCAGGTCTGGGCTCTGGGGGGGGAGAGGGAGGGGGGGAGGGGGGTATGGTGGCTGCATGAGTGAGAGGAGGGAGAGAGAGAGAGTGTGTGAGAGAGTTTGTGTGAGGTGATGGAGGGTAGGGTATGAGTGAGATTGCACTAGGTGGGAGGAGAAAGTGTTTGTGAGAGAGAGAGAGAGAGAGAGAGAGAGAGTGTGAGAGAGTTTGTGTGTGTGTGTGTGAGGTGATGGAGGGTAGGGTATGAGTGAGATTGCGCAAGGTGGGAGGAGAGAGTGTGAGAGAGAGAGAGAGAGAGAGAGAGAGAGAGTGGGAGAGAGTTTGTGTGTGTGTGGTGATGGAGGGTAGGGTATGAGTGAGATTGCACTAGGTGGGAGGAGAGAGTGTGTGTGTGAGAGAGAGAAAGAGAGAGAGGATGGGGAAGGAGAGAGATGGAGGGTAGGGTATGAGTGAGATTGCACTAGGTGGGAGGAGAGAGTGTTTGTGTGTATGTGAAAGAGAGAGAGAGAGGGGGGGGGGGGGTGATGTAGGGTATGGCATGGCATGAGCGAGAATGTATGAGGAGAAAGTGTGTGTTTGTGAGAGAGAGAGAGGGGGGAGGGATGTAGGGTAGGCTATGGCATGAGTGAGAATATTTAAGGAGAGAGAGAGAGAGGAAGGGGGGAGGAAGAGAGAGAGAGAGAGAACATGGGAAACTTAAAGTATTGAATTAGTGCCAGCTGAGGAATAAGTTTTTGTCCTGCTATAGTGCCAAAATATAGGTCTGTAATGCCGTCAGAAAAATGATAAAATTTTCGTGGTATTTTCTGGAGATGAGAATATGAAAATGCTAGATTGTACCGACTTGTAAAATAGTTGCTCCTACTGTATTCTGAAAATTTTAGATAGTGACAATGGAAATACAGAAGCTTCAGCTTAAGCTTATGACTTCTCTAAAACAGGCTGTTGCTTGTGCGATGAAGCAAAAGCAAATATCAAGAACAATTCAAATCTTTCAAAGAAAAATGTGTTTAATCCATCACCACATGTTTATTTCGCTTTCAGCAAAGCATAAACTGCAGTATAGAATATAGGATCAGTTTTCACAAATTCAGCATAGAATATAGGGTCAGTTTTCACCAATGCATAAACTTCAACATAGGAAATTGGGCCACTTTTCACCACTACATAAGTTGTAACATAGTTGCATATAATATGGGGTCAGTTTTCACCAATTCATAAGGTCCAGCACAGGAAATAGGGTCGGTTTTCACCAATTCAGCATAGAATATAGGGTCAGTTTTCACCAGTTCATAAGCATCAGCAAGAGTATAGGGTCACTTTTCACCAATCCATCAGCTGCAACATAGAATATGGGGTCACTTTTCACCAATACATAAACAGCAGCATAGAGTAATTATGGTGTCAGTTTCAAGGCTGAAAAAAATGAAGCTTTTAATCTGTGAATTATAGTGTCAGTATGGTATGGTATGGTGTGGTGTTTGAGAAACAACAACACAGTCTGTATCAATACACTCTGACATTATATCTGAAGTATTCAGTTGATTTGGCATTGAAGACTTCTGCATGAAAGAAAAGCGAATGGCACCAACTGACCAAAGATTGTTTTACTTATCTACTGATCATCCTCATAACCACATTCATTTTATCACTTGATCATTATCCTCTGTTTACTTATCTACTGATCATCCTCATAACCACATTCATTTTATCACTTGATCATTATCCTCTGTAATCTCGTTCATGTTGTCGCTTAATCACATTTCCTGATGATCACATTCATACAGTCTCGTAATGTATTCCCTTATAATCACGTTCACATCTGTCTTGGCCCAAGCCTAAAGCTCTATCAGTGATTGCTGTAAGCGAAAGTGCCAAGAGCTTACAATTAACATGTTGTTGTGGCTTGTGATATGTTTTGCGGAGATTTGTCTTCGGCCATGACAAGCTCTTTACATGGTAACTGTTAAAGGAGGAAAAAATCCTCTGAAGCCGGAGTATAGCTGCCTGTATGTACTTGAAAACAGGTATTGTGTGCTTAGGGTTTCACAGTGATCCTTGGGTAAGACGGAGTGGTGAATCTGGGTGAACCTCAAGGTGTTAACCTGGGGAATGCCCAAGGACAGCATTAAGCAGCAATGATAAACTCTCAGCCTGCTAATGTCCATGATCGCGGACGTAGTTCACAAAAACCGTTTCTTGCTCATGTCCACTTTCATGGATTTCGTCTGTAAAAGTGTTTCCTTCTCATGCCATTGTGAGCAGAGCTTATTGAGTGTAGCTATCGTGAAGTCTCATTATCATAGAGTAACCTCTGAACTTTGACTTTGTTTCACTAATGATGTCACAATTCGAGGGCTGTTTTCCAACCTCATTCGTAAGCATGAACAAATCTTTTTTTTTTCTTCTCTCAGAAACTTTAGTAGCAACAAGTTTGAAATTTTGCTGTTTGTTTTTTTCCAATATATTATGATTCCTGTAGCAAAAATTCAGGACTGTGTTTTTTAGATTTTTAAAAGATTTTCTAAACTTGTACAAACTCTCAGTATGCAGAGGAATGTTAGACTCCAAATTGCGCGGTAGGGAGTGAGTTAAAGATGATGTCAGATGTCGGCGCTATACCAGAAGATAACAGAAAATTCTGTCCTGCACCCCTGTGGTTGTTGTTGTTGTTGCCAGCTGCCAGCTTCATTGAATGAGGAGAAGTCGTAAGGCAGGCAGGCAGTGCAGTGAAGAAAGAAGAGATAGCTTGGCTCGTGTGTGTGTGTGTGTGATAATCTAAACATTTTAACACCTCAACTAGTGTTTAGACATGAATATATACATATACATATATATATCTCTCTCTCTCTCTCTCTCTCTATATATATTATATATATATATATATATTATGAAAATGCTGACGCCAGAACTTCTTTTTGAAGCTCTGTTCTAATCTGGGTGATTTTTTTTAATATGCTCTTGAGCTTAGGGCTTAGATTTTTATTTCAGTGAAGAAAAAAAATCCAGAACTTTTAAATTTTTCTGATAACATTCCAAGGTTACCTCTGCCATTCACCCTTAACCTGCCAAGAATTTTGAATACTAGGAAAACCCCTTTTGCCATGGAATTCCCCCCCCCCCCCCAAAATGGGACGACTGTTAAAAAAAAATTCTTGTGAATTAAATTTCAAACTAATGTAGGTAACAGTATATATATTTTCTTAAAGGAAATTGAATGGAACAATATAGATAAAAGTATTTTATTATGATTTAAGAAACTTATGACCTAGACAAAGAAAGTACTTTTGCAAAGTCAGGGCATGTGCATGCCTGACGGACCTGATCGGCATTCGTAGCAGCGTGAGGAAGATGGCAGGATGGTTAAGACGTTTGCCTGCCAACAAGTAAACCGTGAGGTTCTGGGTTCGATTCCCAGCCTCGCCCTTTCTTCCCAATTTGACAAAAAAAACAACTGAATGTCAAAGTCCTTCATATGAGACTATAAACCGAGGCCCCGTGTGCGAACGCATGCAGAACATCTTGTGCACACGTTAAATCCTGTTCCGCTTTTCGAAAGAGTAGGCCATTGTGTGCCGGTGGGAACAGATGACAACATTTACAAAACCGCATACACACGGGAACTGGATGTAAAGAAGCACATGAGTGCTTATTCCATTATCCTCAATATAAAATAATACATTTTTTTATATTTTAATCATGTCATCTGAGCGCTTTGATTTGTTGCTTTACAAGATTCAGCGCTATATAAATTCCATACATCATTATTATTATTATTATTTTATTAATTATTATTATTATTGTTGTTGTTATTATTATTATTATTATTATTATTATCTGCCGTTCCAGAACACAAACAATGCAGACGAAAAGTTACTGTGTCTGTAACAGATAGCGAAGCGTTCAGACATGTAGGTGCCACTTTTCAAAGCAGAAGTGTGTAGACAGATAACCTGTAGATTTGGGGAAAGGTAACTAGAGTAGAGCAAATTCTTCACAATGTTTGTATATTTGAGGCAATGGGGATCAAGATTTGGCTGTCTGTGGAACATGCTGTGGAAAATTGTACTCATAGTCAGGTTTCTTCTTCTTCTTCTTCATCTTCTTCTTCTCCTTCTTCTTCTTCTTCTTCTTTTTCTTCTTCTTCTTCTTCTTCTTCTTCTTCTTCTTCTTCTTCTTCTTCCAACGCTCAGACAGCAACTGTTGTTGTCTTGTCATATGAGCGAAAATGCATTGTGATGCCTGTAAGTATCTGACATGATGGGCCCAGCGCATCCGACTTTGGCAAGGGAGAGAATTGGTATCTGAAGTCTTTCTAGGAAAAAAGTGCAGGAGCATGGACCAAGAAGGCAGAAGACATGCACGCTTGAACATTCCTGCAAACAAAATTTTTAAAAAATTCTGCATGTTTTTTCTCCACTTCAGCCATGCGCGCGGTCAGAACAAAAAAGGTGTTGTGGAAGGAAGGGGTCCCCTTCTTTTTCATTGCTAGAAAATCATCCTGGCCTTCACATATGTGTTTTATTTTATGTATATTTATTTTATTCTTTTATTTCGAGGATGGAAAAAGCACTCGTATGCTTTTTTTACACCCAGTCCCTGTGTGTATCCAGTTTTGTAAATTTTGTCATCCGTTTCCACCGGCACACAATGGCCTACTCTTCCGAAAAGTGGAACGGGTTTTAACGTGTGCGCAAGATGTTCTGCGTATGTTCATACACGGGACCTCGGTTTATAGTCTCACCCAAAGGACTATTGGGGAGAGTGAAGTCGGCACTGATGTTAATCCAGAGGAAAAATCCTCTTGAACGAGATTCAAACCCGGGTCAGCAGATCACAAATACATCACTCTAACCACCAGGCTACTATCCCGTCCCCCTTAAAGGTCAAGGCAGCTTGTGTTGATGGAAAACAAGCAGGCTGACCAGTCTCCCCTTTCTCTAAGTAGGAATGCATGTTCTAACGTGTATATGCTGTTTTCAAGCCTGCTCTACAGTTGTGAGTGGCAGTGTGAAGGTAGCCGTGTATGGTCATTCTTACTAAGTGTCAGGTCCAGCATAGAGTATTTACTTATTTATTTATTATTTATTCTTTTATATCAAGGATACTGGAGTAAGCACTTTCATGCTATTTTTACATCCAGTCCCCGTGTGTAGTCCCAGCTAGTTAGAGCCAGGGAGCATACATCTGGAAACAGATGACCAAAATTGACAAAACTGCATACACACGGGGACTGGATGTAAAAAAAAAAGCATATGAGTGCTTATTCCATTATCCTCAATAAAAAGAAATAAAAAATAAAAACTACAGCTGACTGTGTGTGTGTGGGCAATTTGAGATTAATCTTTTTGTGTGTGTGCATGCTTGCATGTGTGTCTGTGTGTGTGTGCTGTGTGTGTGTGTGTGTGCGTGCATGCATGTGGTGTGTGTGTGCATGCATGCGTGCGTGCATGCATGTATGTGTGCGTGTGTGCGTGCATGTATGCGTGTACGCACGGTCACACACATGCGTGTCTGCCACCAGGCTTGTTCTCTAGCGGAGATGGCTTCCAAACCTCCAACAACTCCCAGCGCGACGACGGACCGCGGGCCTCCCCCCAGCTGGACCCCCCCACCACCCCCTACCCCGGCGACTCCCCCACCTCCACCCTCCTCCCCTTGGGGCCGCGGCCGGCCGCCGGCCAGTTCCTGACCCCCAGCCGACGCGCGGCCTCTGTGGGCAGCATCCCGGGCATCCAGGCCTTCTCGCGCCACAACCGCCTCAACGGCCCGCCCCCCTCCTCCTCCCCCCTGCTGGTGCCGCCGCCGCCACCGCAGTCCAGCGCCACCACCACCTCCTCGGTGCGCTCCTCGGCGGACTCCACCAGCAGCCTGTCGGAGTTCTTCTGCACGCTGCAGGGCATGATCCAGCGCGCCCAGGACATCCCGGAGCTGCAGGTGAGCATCTCGCGGCCCAAGGGCCGGCAGGACGCGGGCACGCAGCACTGTGCCGTGACCGTGCCCGGGGGGGGCGGGGGGGACGTGCCCGCGCTGGGCGACCTGCTGGTGTACTACGAGTCGCAGGGCAAGCTGTACCGCTGCCACCACTGCAAGATCCTCTTCGAGGAGCGCGGCCTGTACTTCCTGCACAAGTCCCTGCATGGCGAGCAGAGCCCCTGGGAGTGCAGCATCTGCCACAAGATCTGCGCCGACAAGAACGACTTCCACCTCCACTTCGTCAACGAGCAGCATCAGGGTCACGACCTTTGAACCCCCACCTTCCCTCACCTTCCCTCCCCTTCCCTCCGTCGGAGTGGTTTGTGAAAAAAAAGCGAAACTGCTGGGAATTCCATGGAGAGTTTGGCCGAGACGTCGGGTGTTTCTGTTGTTGCCATGAACTACTTCAAAGAAATCCATCGGTTGAGTGAGAGTGTGTTGTTTTTTGTGTGTGTGTGTGTGTGTGTGCGCCGCGAGTTCAGGTCGTGCGCGTGTGTGTGTTTGTGTGTGTGGACGTGTGCTGTGAACGCTTTGTTCCTTTCCTTCGTTCAGCAGAAGAGAAAACGACAACGGGACAAGTGCAGCATGCTTCGGTCATGACACACGACACTCACGTTTTTATTGCTCAGGAGCAAGAGGTCTTGCAAGAATTCTCTAAAACAACAAAACGTGTCATATTTTTCCCCCCCGCTTGCTGTGTTTGGCTTTGACAAAAGTTGATATGTGGGTGGGGGGGGAGGTTTTGGGGGGCTTTTTTGTCTTTGAACTGTTTTTTGGAGGAAGACGATGTTTGAGTAGCTTTTTGCTGTGCGAGTTAACTGCTGTCGTAAAACGTCTTGGCTGTTTATGAGCATGGGAGTAGGCATGATTGTAAAACAGCGGGTTTTTTCCAGCCGTGCTTAGACGATTCTCACTCAGGTATGTAACTACAAAGTAGTTTTTTTTGTTAGTGTCGGGAGACAAGACTGTGAAATGATAGAGTATATAAAAAAACCATAACGAAAAAAAGAATGATGATGAGAGTAGAGAAGAAAGCTGATGTCAGGGTCTGTTATACTTGAAACAAACATGAGCAGGTTTGTCATACATGAAGCTTTCAAAGCAACTGCTTGAGTACAACAGAGAGAAGGGAGTGTAACATAACTGAGATTTTTGGGGATTTTTTTTTTCTTTTTGACAATCACGTTGTCAGCTCTTGTCTCCGTTTTCAGTTTTTCTCAGGAATCCTAGAAGAGAGAGTGGAACAAGTTTTAGAATAATACCAGTTGTCGTGAGTTAGCGAGTACTTCTCTCCTTCAATATTGTCGGATGATATGAAGTGTATTGTATTCTTTACGGGCCCTCGACGAGACGGCAGCAAGAGTTCGGGGTTTTTGGTATTTTTGTGTTTGTTGCTTCGTTCTTGCAGATGGGACGTACATGTTCATATGAATGTTTTTTTATCGGAAAACATTGTTGATCGGTAGAAAACATCGTACTGATAATACGGGCTGATTGGGTGTATGGGTCATGTTCTTAGGAAATAATGTGGATTAACAGTTGTGGATTTACAGTTGTACGCATTTATCAACAGCGTATGTGAGGTGTTGAAAGTTGCGGAATTCTGTATGTGTTTAGGTGATTTTTTTTTCGAGTTTACTTATTTATTTAATATCTATTCATGTGTTATCGAATCGTTCATCTGTTGCGTGAGTGGGTTCTGTTCTCTGCCCTAAGTGGGGTGGTTGCTGATGACAGGTTTTGAGGGACATATCTCAGGATGAGTTTTTTAAAACGTAGGGGTTAGTTCGTCACTATTTGAGATTTGGTGGATATTTATTCTATGACTTATCTCAGGCTGTTCTCTGTTGTATATATATATATATATATAATGCTGCATGAAGTTTTGTTTTTGTGTCGAGAGTTCCATGAACATACTTAGAGAGAAAGGTAGCGCGTCTATCTTAGATAAATCCACTTCTTGTCTGGGCAGTTGTATTCGTTGCAAGAGATTTGCTGCTTGCGTGTATACGTGTATGTACGTGGGATTTTTGTACAACACTGTTGCGTGCGAGTTGTTTAAGTGTTATTTCAGTCTTACGTTTCTTGGATCGTCGAGAACATGTGCGGTTTTGGATGACAGCTGTCGAATTTTGATCAAATGCTAAAGTGTACATTCGCTTCACTGTTGGTGCACAAGAGATAGATATCCACTGTATAGTTGAGACTGTAACAAAACGTCTTTTTTTTTGTTTTTTGGGGGGACGGAGATTGATAAAGAAATGATTTGTTTGAAATATTCTCAGGTTGTTGATTGAAATTTATGTTTGTGTGTGTGTGTGTGTGTTATTCCCAATAATATGACAATGTTTAGTGGATAAACGGTAAGAATGTGTGGCTAAACGAGAAGTTGAAAGCAACATTTTTCATTTGGTATAGTGGGTGAAATGAGTGTTACGATGGATGAGTTCTCTTGAACCATGTATAAATGTATCGTAAAAATGTATGCTTCCCCCATCCTTTTCCCCTTCCCTCCCCATCTCTACCTCCCTCCCTCCCCCTTCCTTTCTCTTTCCTACACAATGGTTGTTAAATGTGTCGAGAACATAACAAGTCAAGTGTATGATAATAATAAAAATAATAATAATAATAATGATAATAATAATATATGGAATTTTTGTAACCCTGAGTATTTGCCATTGACAAGATCAAAAACAAGAAGAGTTCTTTATAGAAAATACAATTTTTTTTTTAATAAATCCAAAATCCTCATGGGCAATACAGGAGGTAAGATACTAAACAGATGAATGATAGTAAAAACTTAGTAAGAGGAGAAAGTCCGTCAGCATGGTAATGGATGTCAAAGAAACGCAGAGTGATAAAAGAAAGAAAAGAACAATATTCTTCTTCTTCTTCTTCTCCTCCTCCTCCTTCTGCTTCTTCTGCACATTTCTTCTTCTTCTTCCATGCAATTCTTCTTCTTCTTCTTCTTCTCCTCCTCTTCTTCACAATTCTTCTTAGAACTTCTTCTTCTTCCTCTTCTTCTGTGCAATTCTTCTTCTACTGCGCAGTTCTTCCTCTTCTTCTACTGCGCAATTCTTCCTCTGCGCAATTCTTCTTCTTCTTTTTCTTCTGCGCAATTCTTCTCCTTCTTCTTCTTTGAACGCTCAGACAGCAACTCCTGAGGCCCTGACAAATGCTGCCATGCGCTGAAGGCCCTCCCTCCAGGGGTCCAATGAGTGTTTCCCTCATCAGCAGGTCGAACAGTATTCTAAATTCAGCTGCTCAGAGAAAAGAACAGTATAGTCTAAATTCAGCTGCCCTCCTTGAAGTTATATCAATTGACAGATTCCTGTTATAGAGGTAATGTCATCTTAAGTACCCATTTCTTTTGGGTTCTTTTTTTGGGGGGGGGGGGGGGGGGGGGATCCACCTGGAGTTACCATTTGTACCAACTCCACTCCCCCCTCTAAGTTTAAAAATTCACTGGTAAGGACAAACTTCTCTAAAAGCTTAACCTTTACCCTACGGGTAACCCGCTACAGGATAACCAACCATCTACTAACCCTTCCCTCCGTATCACCCACTACTGGGTTACGGTAGCGTACACATGTGCACAGTGCATGAGTACTGGGAAAGAGGGGTTCTCTCCCTTAACGTAGGGATCGAATTAAAAGGTTGTAAATCTTTCAGAACGGAAAGTTTTACTTGTGGCTACTATACAATACACAGAGTACTGAAGTCTGTCCCACAGTCTTTTGCTAAAAAGTTTACACTTTGGTTATGAAGCCTTCATAACGGCAATACATGCTCAGGTGTGTGGTTTTTTGTTGTTGTTGTTGTGTGTGTGTTGTTGGTTTTCTCAAAGTAAACCTAAGGTAGAAATTTGGAAGAATCTAGAATGTGTTTCATCTGTTGCATGATGAACTAAAAAAGCTGCTGTTATAGAAGTGCGTATGTAAAGCACTCGAGTTACTAAGCTCCTCATTTTTCAAGTTAGATTTGTTTTGAAAAAAAGTTGCCAAGATGGTAAAATAAGGTAAAGGTGTCCCATAACCTATAAGGTCATAGGGGAGCGAGGCATCAGAGACCTCACTTCTCCAGGGGCCAGCATATTGAGGGCGGCGCCCATCTCCTCTCCCTCGCTGCTTCACCTTCCCTGACCCTAAAGAGGGCAGGTACCCATTTACAGCTGGGTGAACTGGGGGACTTTACTGAAGGCAAGGTGCATTTTGAAAATCTTAGAATTGCCTTTCATTTCAGTATGAGATTGATGGCTTTCAAAAAATTTGTTGTTGTTTTGTTTGGGGTTGTCTTTTTTTTTTTTGATAGAGTCAATGAAAGTTAATGCTAGTGGTTGCACAAAACCAGTGGAAAGCTGTCAAAATGGCTGTTGTGGGTATATATATCTGAGCTTGAGGTGTGATCGAAAATTTCATGAAAAAAATGATAGTTGTCTCTTTTTCCATTTTCTCCCGCTCCTCTCCCTGTGTAGAAAATCTTACCCTCTGTGAAAGTGTACAGGTCGTTATTATATACATGTATGATGATTGTAGATTTGACCTTTGAAAATGAAGATTGAAAATGCATCGGTGTTTGCGATACGTTTGTGTGAGATTTGTACACGTTGAAAGTTGATGATATTTGTGGGTAGTTAGTAGACTGGTTTGCGCGAGGTTTGTACATGTTGAAAGTTGATGATATTTGTGGGTCGAAGACTGGCTTGCGATACGTTTGTGCAAGATTCATACATGTTGAAAGGTGACGATGATGTTATTTAAAGAGATTGACGGTTTGAGGGAAGGTGGGCGGGAGACTTGTTTGCGCGAGATTCATACATCTTGACAGTTGATGATGCTTTAGTTAAGATGAACATCCCACACCAAAGTCGGATGCACTGGGCCTGACTTGTCAGGCGCTTAACAGCATTTTCACTCATTTGACAGCTGTCTGGGTGCTCGACAAAGAAGATGGATATTGATGGTGTGGAGGGGGTGGGGGGGGGGGGGGGGGATAGTAGATTGCTGTTGCTACAGTCACCTATCTGTAGAGAAGCTAGTTCAGGTTTGTGTCAGTCAGGTCAGTGAGTTGCTGTGAAGACAGGCCTGGTCCCATACATAGGTGAACATTGAAGGAGGAGCCTCGGAACTGACAAAAAACCAATGAAGATAAAAAAAGGAAAAAAAATTTAAAACCCTACTATCTCTGATTGATTGTCTGTCTTGTCTGTCTGCCTCTCTCTCGCTCTCTCTCTCTCCCTCCCTCCCCTCTCTCTCTCTCTCTCCTGCCCTCCCCCCCCCCCCCCCTCCCCTCCATCTTCATGTTATGGGCATATGGCCTGGTACTTTAAATGTTCCGAGTTCCAAGTTCTCTCCCTCTCTCCTCCTCCTCCTCTCTCACATCCTTATCTGCCTCCCCCCCCCCCCCCCCTTCCCCCAGCCCCCCAATCCTCTTTCAGGTGTATTTGGCAAGGAAGGTTTGTGTGTACAAGGCTGATACCCCTCAGTGGAGATGCTAAGAACCCCATACCTGTATTTATAAAAATATTGATACTCCAATATTGTCTGTTTGTGATTGTTATATATATATATATATATATAGCGAATGATGTAGGAGGGCATTAACCGTGTGTGCTGTCAGATCCCCATGCTTATATTATAGCTCTGTGAGTGTTTGTGTGTGTGAGAGAGAGAGTGTGCGTGTTTTGTGGGTGAGAGGAGAGAGAGTATGTGTGAGAAAAGAGAGTGGGGGGGTGTGTGTTTTGTGGTGAGTGTGAGAAAGAGAGAGAGAGTGTGTTTGTGTGAGAGAGAGAGAGGAGTGTGTGTGAGAGAGTGAAGAGAGAGAGTGAGAGAGAGAGTATGTGTGTGTGTGAAGAGAGAAAGAGAGTAGTGTGTGTGTGTGTGTGTGTAAGAGAGCATGTTTGCGCATGCATTCTAAATCTGTGTCTGTGTGTGAAGGCCACAGCAGGCTACTGTTTTGTGACCAGTCTCCTGACCTTCGAAATACAAAATTTGGTAAAAGGTCGTCAAGACTTGGAATTTCTGTTACGGGGCTATCTGTCTTCTTTTTTTTCTCCTTTCTTCCCCCTCTCTCTTTGTTGTAAATGAAGAATAAGTGTCTCTGTACAGATGTGGTTATAAGTATACAAAGTACAAGGTTCTACTTTTTTGTTGTTGGTCAAAGTTGTTGCCTTTTCTTGATGAACTTACGATTGGCTTGTATCAACAGATGGTGATGATGACATGCTTTTCTTTTTCTTCTTTTTTTTTCCTCTTCTTTTTTTTTTGTGTGTTTGCGTTTTGTTTCGCAAGGTGGTGTGAAAAGACACACACAAAAAAGAAAGTTGAATTGTTGTATCATTGAACCATTTTTCTTAAAACAAAAAATTGTCAGTCGTGTTTCCAGCGTTGCCATTTCTGCCTTTGTTAAGTCGGGCACGTCGCTTGGGACAGCTTCAGCTTGTGCGTTCTGTTTTTGGGGGGGGGGGGGGGGGGGGGGGGATTCTGCCTTGTGTGAGGTGAACTGATGCTCAGGACTGTTTGGTGTTTGGCCATGTCGAAAAGTAAACGACATTTTTGTCTCTCGATGTTACGCTGACTTTTGTGGGGGGAGAAAAAGGAACGCGAGCCTTTTTTTTGTGTGCGAACTTTTGTGTTTTTCAGTTTCTTGCCTTGTGGAATGATTTTAGAGTATGCGACTGCTCATGTTTAGTTTTATGGAGTTAAGTAATGCCTGAACGTGTGTTTTAGTTTAAAAAAAGTGAACAGATGCTTGAAAGATATTCTGAAGGTGTTTTGTGGAGGAGGATGTGAAACACGCATGTCAGTGAGAGGGGGCCCTGTTGCACACCTATGTGAAATCATTTTTAGATTCTGGGGATGTTTCATGATATGATCAGATATATATGTCTGTTCTTTGCTGTCATTAACATTTGAAATTTGCTTTTCTTACCCCCCTGCTTATCGGTCTGTCTATTTCTGCTCAGTTGAATGCTTTTGCCAAGTCATGTTTTAGTGTTATTTCTGACAAAACCAGTAATGTAAAATTTGGTGTGATGATTTGACAGTTCAGTTTTTTAGCGTGTGGCCCGCATGCTGTGTGAGCAGGGAAGAATTGTGTTTGTGTACCTAGAGACGAAATCTCTTCAAGTTTTTCGGGTTTGTTTTTTTTGGTGAATGGGTTATTGTACAGCCCCAGTGTCTTCTGAGGTTGTATTTTCAGTAGTGATGTTTTGTAAGTGAACAATCCTACTTAGTCTCTAGCGCTATGGTCTTGCTTCTTTATAGGCAGTTTCTGTTTCATGTTTTGTGGTTAACGGAATGTTCCTTTTCACCAGCAGTCTATTATAAGGTAGCAGCATGTTCATTCAGAGAGAGAGAAACAAAACTGAAGCAGCAATATATGTCTATGACTCTTATTACCAGCGCAGCGGCTTGATTCCTCACTGTACGTGTATGTATTCAGCAGCATTTCTGAACTATGGTAAGTTGAACTTTGGCTCAAATATTTCCCATGTTTGTCCATAATTATAGCATCTCTGCATTTTTTTCTTCTTCATATTGCTTGACGATTTAGCTTTATATTTACTCTAAAAGATTCCCATGGTTTTTTTCCTGTAAGGTCTTGCTGGAATTTTCTTCATAATGCTATCGAGAATTTGAAAGAAGGACGTAGATTTTTGATTAGCTTGTTTGGCAGGAGTTAAGATAATTGTTTGACAGGAGTTAAGATAATTGACGTGGCAGTTACCCAGGGAGGGAGGGAGGGAGGGAGGGGGGTGGGGGGGTGAAAAACTGCCAGAACGTTTCAGTGAGGCGGTTCTCAGCGGAGGTCAAGGGCAGCTAACTCAGCTAGCTGTGCTGTTTTACTCATCGCATCGACTCAGGGAGGATATCTTTGCGTTCTCAGGGCTTCAGCGGGTCGCTGTGTTTGCAGCCGTGAAAGACAGAATGGACCAAAGCTTATTTCAGTATGACCTAGAACTTGTTTCTTTTCCTTTTCTTTTTGTGATGCTACACAGGTCAGGTTAGGCCTGGATATATATATATATATATATTTTTTTTTTGGTAGATAGCTTGAAGGGAAGTAATAAAAGACAAATTTTTCAATGTGATTTTTTAAAAGTTTTTTGTTCTTTTTATCTATTATTCCTACAGTTTTGATGTTTAGTTTTTTAGTGGATTCTGTTTTAGAATAGTGGAGACAAATGTTCTGATGTTATACTCATGTGCACAATCAGTTGTTTTTTGTTTTTTTTTATAAAGAATTCAGATGTGTGACTTGTAATTGAGTCAGGACTCTGGGCATTAACGGAAAAAAAAAAAGATAAAAGCCAAAATCTCTGTGTGGTAGTAACTCCATAGAAAGATGATAAGCCAGTATACAGAAGTTGTTCATGCTGTTTTGTGTCATCAAGTGAGCAAAGCAGATGATCACCTTCAAAATTCAGAAAATCCAGTGTGAGAATGTGTGTTTGTGGCATTCATTAGATAGACTTCTTGTGGTATTCAGTATATCCCCGAAAGCAGAATGTGGCTGCTTTTGTTGGTAGCGCGATGGTCACATACACAAAACCGCGCCATGGGTGAACTTTGAGGATCTAGCAGAGGAATGATTAAAAAAATAAATATATAAATAAAATCCAGTTTGAAAAAATAAATTGTTGAATTTAATAGTGTTGAGCTTCAAGTGAATATTTTGAATTAAGCACAAAGTAAGGATTTTGTTACAACAAGAATAGTTTTTAAAAAAAATTGCGAACACACACACACACATACACATGTGCATGTGAGCATACACATGCATGCATGCACACACACAGACTCCATTAATGTCACACAATTTTGTGCACTTCAGTTGTCCAGTATGACTTTGAGTGAACAGATGTGAGTTTAAAGAAAGCACTCACACACTCACAAACAACACACACACACACACAAACAACACACACACACACACACACACACACACACACACACACACACACACACACACACACACACACAGACAACACACACAGACAACACACACAAACAACACACACACACACACAAACAACAACACACACACACACACACAAACAACACACACACACACAACACACACACACACAACACACACACAAACAACACACACACACAACACACACACACACAACACACACACACAAACAAACACACACACACACACACACACACACACAGTTTCTTAACCAGATTCTTTTTCTTTTAAAATCCTACAAACCATTTTTTCCTCACTTTCTATAAAACATTTGAAAATACTCTTAATTGCCCAAAAAAAAAAAAAGCATATGTAAATTACAACCATTTTACATACATAAACAGTTAACTGGCATGTACCTCAGAATTGTATTCAACCCCGAAGTCAGAATGCAGCTACCTTCATGGTCAGCAGAAACGACCACATTACGCAAAAATCATAGCATAGGTGAACCTGAGAAGTTTATCTAAGGAACAACAACAACAAACAAACAAAAGAATTGTGTTCACATGTTCATTATTGAGAGAGAGACTTTACAGGGAAAGGAATCATAGGATTGTCCTAGGTGTACACATGATAGTGTGATGGTTTCATTTTGTCATACTGTATTGTAGGTTCTGTAGGGTTTTTTTTAGGGGTGTAAGATTAGATTGGGGACGGGATAGCTCAGTGGTCACAGCACTCGCTTCCCCATAGCCAAGGTTAAGCAGCGTCAAGCGTGGTACCACTTGGATGGGTGACCGTTTGCGCGCCTTGGCTTCAGTACAGTCCCCCAGTTCACCCAGCTGTAAATGGGTACCTGCCCTCTTTAGGGTCAGGGAAGGTAAAGCAGTGAGGGAGAGGAGATGGGAGCCACCCTCAATATGCTGGCCCCTGGAGAAGCTGAGGTCTCTGATTCCTGACTCCCCTGTGACCACATAGGTTATGGGACACCTTTATGTTTTAATGATTAGAAGAAGTGTTCCCCACCTGTATAGGTTTGTAGTGATCAATAAATCGTTTTTCACTCTGCCAGGGTAGGTGTCTGTTCTTCTGCTGTACTTTTTGGGCATGTAAACTTAAAAGTACTCACTTGTGTGTGTGTGTGTGTAAAGAGTGAGGAGAGGAGAGAGAGAGAAGGACGAGAAGAGAGTGCAGTCACACAACCGTATGTGTGAATGTGCTGATACATGAGTATTTGTGTGTGTGTGTATGTGTGAGTGCATGCACACACATGTGTGTGTGTGTGTACATGAGTATTTGTGTGTGTGCATGCGTTTGTGTGTGTACATGAATATTTGTCTGTGAGTGTGTGCGTGCATGTGTGAGTGTGAGTGTGTGTGTGAGTGTTTTGAACTAGCAGTGATAGGAGTCATAAAAAGACAGGCGAATAATGTCAAGAAATACGGGTTAACCTTTAGCTTTGATTATTATTATTATTATGAAAAGTTAGAATAAGAAAATTGAGAAGACAGCTACATTTGTTGTTTCACACACATAATATATAAATGTATGTGTATGTTGTGTTATTTTATATAATTAAATAATAATAATTTTTTAAAATATATATAGATGTTATGTGTGTTTTGTGGTGTGTGTGTGTATATATATGTATGTATGTATGTGTGTATTAAGCCTTGAGTACTGCAGCTATTAACTAAGTGTATCTATTTGTATCTCCTTCCCAATTTCAGTCGGTTTCTTCTTCCCCCTCAATAATTTTGAAGTTATTCTTCTTTCGTTTTCTAATTTTTGGATACAATACTTGCAGCCATGGTTTATTGTTACGATTATGCGTGTTGTGCTTTTTTTGTAACAAAATCTCATGACGGACTTGTAATATTGAGAAAAGAGCCATGTCTTGTCTTGAAGAGGTATCTTTTGTGTTGTAATCAGACGATATGGTTTTGTTGTATGAAAACTTCTTCTTCAGCAAGTGTTGTAATAAGTGTAAGAAAGTGTATTACATTATGTATATATATATATATTTATTTTTTAAATGTTGAATTTTCGGTTTATGCATTTGTCAAATTTTTCTTCAACATTTTTTTAATTATTTTAGAAATATCTTTGTTGTACTAACTCATGTCATTTGTGTGTGAATTAAAAATATATATATATGTATATGTCTTTTCTGAGATGATTTTGTGGTGTGTGTCAAGTTGCCATAAAAACCACTTGCTTCAACTGGTGTTTGTATGTAATTCTGTATATTTTCGTGTGCACTTGAAATTATGCTAAAAAATCGACCTTCAGCTTAATCGAGCAGATTCCCCCACTTCGTTTTGGAAATACCTCCCTCACTCCCAGGGCAGCATGAGCAAGTGAAATCTGAACCCTCCTCCTCCTCCCCCCAAACTAAATGTCGTGCATTCTTTTTCCTTTTTTGATTTCTTACATTGAGAATTCCAGATATTTTGCTAACCGATAGTCAAGGTTACGGTCCTTATATCGGCTACATCAAAGACAGTTGATGTTGTTTGTCGTCGTGTGCTGATATCATGTAAATTACTATGCCAGTGTTGTGTTATGGTGTACGTATCGTGGATTCTGTGTCTCCTGTCTGTCCGTCTGTCTTCCAAGCAGAATTTTTTTTTGTGGGTTGATTTTCGTCAGATTCTGTATCTTTTTTTCTGAGGTGCTCTTTGTCCACGGCCTAACGGTTATAATCAGACGATATGGTTTTGTTGTATGAAAACTTTGTCAACTGTCGGTATCGAACATTGTGGTGTTGTGAAGTGAGGTTTGAGATTCGTCAGGAAAATCGTGTCCACAGTTTTCTTGCTTTACGCTACTTTGAATCTGTTCATTTAGTGTAAGATAAGGGTGCAGTGTCTGTTTTGGTTATTTTCTTTCTCTCGCGTTACCGAATCCATCTTCTGTCTTTTCAGCCAGACAAAACGGAAGCGAACATTTGAAGTCGTAGTAGTAACTGGGAAATTTGTGTTGGAAGAATTTCATTGTTCACTGATCGGGGAAATGAACCGCAACTTTGCAGTTTGATCGCTTTTGAGCAATACATTTCCTAAAGTAGTAGATTGATAATTTCAGAGATTGATAATTTCATTCAAACATACACTTGCACACACTACAGGCGTTCATGCACATGCTCACACATGCGCGCACACACACACATACACACTCTCACCCATCACTCACTCATCACAGACTCACTCACTCTTACACAAACACAACACAAAACAGCACACACACCCAGACAACACCACACCACACACACACACATCACACCACACCCACACACACACCCCCACACCACACCCATCCCCCACACACACCCAACACCACACCACACCTTGCCACACCACACACACTCTCACTCTCTCTCTCATTCTCACTCACTCAAACTAACTTAACTCTTTTCACCCCAAAATAAATTAAAAAATAGCTGAAAAAACACTTAGATGAAATTTGGCTCTAACAATGACAAAATGAACACCACAGATCTGCTTCAAACTTTTTCTTTTCTGTTGCGTTATTTTAGTCTGGTGATGATATTATTGAATTATATCCTTGAAGCTGGTGCTGGATTACTTGTGTGTGTTTTTTGTTATATGGATAGGGTTGTGGCTGTGTCCATATGAAGTGGTTATATATAATTATGAGTTTAGGTTGTACACACGTATACTGGTTTAGAGTGAGTGCGTGGTTTTCGTTGTTGCTGGAAGAAATATCAGGTTGTGTCCATATTGTGTGGATAGGATTTGGGTTTTAGGAGATCTTCGTAATGATGAAGTTCAGCTTGTATTCAGGCCGCTTGAGTCTGTCTGTCTGTCTGTCTCTCTCTCGTTCTCTCTTGCTGTTGGCTGCCTATCTGTCTCTGTCTGTCTGCCTGTCTCTCTCTCTCTGTTGGTGTGTCTGTCTGTCTGTCTCTCTCTTGGTCGGTCTGTCTGTCTGTCTGTGTTGGTCTGTCTTTCTCTGTCGGTCTGTCTGTCTGTCTCTCTCTCTCTCTGTTGGTCGGTCTGTCTGTCTCTCTCTCTGTGTCTCTGTTGGTCGGTCTGTCTGTCTCTCTCTCTGTGTCTCTGTTGGTCGGTCTGTCTGTCTGTCTGTATCTCTCTCTCAATCTCAAACCACCAGATTTTGAATCAGCATCCAGGTTGTATTGTAGTTGCTAGGGAATTCTTTAGGCTACTGGGGTTTTAAAACACACACACACACACACACAAAAACCGTGTTCATGTTATTTGAATAGCGTTTTTAGTATCCTTTTAATTTGGAGAGGGTTTTTATTTTTTCATTTGTTTTTGCGTTTTAGTATTGTTGTTGTTGTTATTTTGTTGTGTTGTTTTGTTGTTGTTGTTTTGGGGGGAGCGTTCTTTGCTGTTTGATTATAGTTGCTGTTAGTTGTTTAAAATTTTGCTTGAAAAGCATTTTGCTAGGGTTATGCTAAGACTTGAAGAAGAAGAAAGAAAAAAAAGTGCCAACACTTGTGCATAACATGTCATTCTGCTACTTGAAAAAAATAACTAAAAAGGGGGAAAGGGTCAAGGGAAGAAGTGGGGGGGGGGGGGATTGTGATTTGTCAGCTTTCTTGATATCCTTCGGATGACACTATAAATCGAGGCCCCGCGTGCAAACACATGCAGAACATCTTGCGCACACGTTAAATCCTATTCCGCTTTTTGAAAGAGTAGGCCATTGTGTGCTGGTGGGAACAGATGACAAAATTTACAAAACCGCATACACATGGGGACTGGATGTAAAACAGCACATGGGTGCTTATTCCATTATCCTCGATATAAAATAATAAATAAATAAATTAAAAAATTTTTTTAATCCTGTCACCTGAGCGCTTTGATTTGTTGCTTTACAAGATTCAGCGCTATATAAATTCCATACATTAATTATTATTATTATTATATCATTATCTCAGATGTACAACAAAAGACATCGATGTTCGTATGGATGGGTCGTCTGTTCATGTTTTTGTACATGTCTGTTTGCTATCAACTTTTCACTGTGCAATTTCTTTGGAAACTTCATCTTCTACTGAAAGAAACTGGCAGAATTATTTGTACAATATTGGTTTTCCATTTGTCGCCTATACAACAGCTCTGGAAGGCAGTAACTTTGTGATGGGAGGTAATTTCAGTTCAAAATAGAAATTGCCTCCCATGAGAATTGGCTAACATAAT
Source organism: Rapana venosa (assembly GCA_028751875.1). Taxonomy (NCBI): domain Eukaryota; kingdom Metazoa; phylum Mollusca; class Gastropoda; order Neogastropoda; family Muricidae; genus Rapana; species Rapana venosa. Next base: position 2,639,420 of record CM054151.1, read on the forward strand.
GATTATCTTGTTCATATTTATATATAAGACAACATTTATTGAATAGTTCTTGCTATCTTTTTTTTGTGTTGAATATTTCTGTTACATGTTTAGAGTGTTGTGTATTTCATTTCTTTAAATTTGTCAGCTTTTACAGTCTGATTTGTGAAAAATATTGACAAAAAGTGAATCAAAATTGAGACATTTCAGGAAAGCAAGATGCAATAGCTTTTAAGAAAGGATGCAAATGATTTTCTATTCTGAGCATTTATTTATTTATTTATTTATTTATTTATTTATACCACTTCAACTCCTGGCAGCTTTCTCTGCATGAAATTCAGGCTGCTCTTCCTGGGGAGAGCGCATCACCACAAAAACAGCGCCACACCTATTTTTTCTTTTTTTCTGTCTGCAACTGTATTTGTTTCCCTATCAGAGTGGCTTTTTTTCGACAGAATTTTGCCAGGGACAACTCTCTTGTTGCCGTTGGTTGTGTTGCGTGCGCTAAATAATTATGTGTAACACACAGGACCTCGTTTTATCGTCTCATCCGAAAGACTAGCGCCCCGACCACCACTCATGGTCTAATGGGTGTGGGGAAAGTTTAGGGTCCAGATGGGATTCAAACCACCGCACACTTCTGACCTGGACTTTTCGCTTTCTAGACAGGCGCGTTACCTCTAGACCAGCGATCCACCACCTTTTCAGATTATGGTCAGCAAACTAATGGTATTCCTACTGTATAGGTTTAGTATGATTCGCCAGTGGATATAACAGAGTGTATGACCAAGCACAAAACATGTGGAGTCAATGAGAACGTGTGATCCAAACTATGACATTGTGGTTTTCTCTCATGCTTGACTGCGAAGTAGTCTACCTCAAAGTGCTGTGTGCGTACAGTTTCATAGGAAAGCTGTGTATGCTTTGATAAAAAATAAACAGTAACTCAGATGTGGAGCTTTTTTTTTCTCTCCATTTTTCATGAAGTTTTGAGACCAAAATCTACTAAGAAATCGGAGGACAGTGTAAAGCAAAGGCTCTCTCATTTTCAGCTGGTTATGAATGAAAGCACTTTCAATTTGTTCCATAACTGATGTTTTTGGTTTGTTTGGGAGTTGTTTTTTGTTGGGGGGGGGGGGGGGGTTTGGATGCTGAACTTTCAGTAGGCGAGACTATGAACTTAGGTCCCGTATGGCAAATATTTAGTGCTCGTTAAAGAACCCGCAGCTACAAGAGTTTTTCTTTGACAAAATTCTAGGGGGGGGATATATGTACGCTTGCAAATAGGAGAGAAGGAACAAAATGGATTTTACTGTGTTTGTAGCAATAGTCTATCCCTACGTTACGGGAGAGAACCCCACTTTCCCAGTACCCCTGCACTGTGCACATGTGTATGCTATGGTAACCCAGTAGTGGGTGATACGGAGGGAAGGGTTAGTAGATGGTTGGTTACCCTATAGCGGGTTACCTGTAGGGAAAAGGTGAAGGGAGAGAAGCATGAAGTTCAGGCAGAGAAATCAGCTGTAGTTGTAAGAGATGTCCACAGTGCAGTACTACAATTTACAAATAAGATGTCAGGATTTTCAATACAACTGGCTGCGCGTTATGTATTTCATTTTCTAGGAATTTGTGACGCTCATGTTCTCAAGTCTAGTATCTTTACCATCTGTTTTGACTGTCAAAGTTTATCTTCCTTTGTGCAGACTCTTTTTGTTTGTTTGTGGCCTGGTTTTAAAGTTATCTGTGTGTGTGTGTGTGAACCTACTCGCCAACCTTTGTGCATATGAATGGATGCATTACAAGCGAATAATAATCAGTTGGGTAGCATTTTTCATTGTTATTACATAACATATATCCGTTAAAAAATCTGTTGGGTCAACTATCGTTAGTGTGGTAGCACAAAGTTGAGAACTGAACAGCTAACAAGATAAGGTAGATGCGGGTTGGTATGCTGGTATTGAAGTACATCAGGACAGTTCTAAAGCAGTTTTGTGTTTGTATTCTTTGACATTTGTGTGTGCATACATATATTTTGTTTAGCATTGTTGGTGAAAAGGCGACATTTACGGCACAGAAATGTATCAAGTTGAACAGAACTCTGGGTGCTTAAATATGATAATAAAGTTACAATATGTGTCAGGTTAATCGTATATGTGTGGTTTGGGTTTTTTCTTTCAGAATTTTACAATACAGCTGATATGTATACGATCTTTAATCTTTTTTTTCTTTTCTTTTTTCAAAATTTGGCTGTGAGTTAGTTTTTGCTAAACTTTTTTCCCCCTACGTGTACATAATTTTGAGGTTTAAAAAAAAAATGCAGTGTAAGGACTTATTACCAGCAAGAAAACCAAACTAACATAACCCAACTCTTGTCATTGTGAAATACTTTTGTAAAACTGAAAAATGTTTCTGTGTTATGATTGCTGTCACTTCCAGCTGTCGACCGTGTCTTGTGTTTTTCGGCCAGCGTTGAAAAGTTGAGGCTCAAGTCAAGTCATAAAGACTTGAATCATCCCATGAAGGGCAGTTACAACACTGACAGGCACATCACTGATAGCAGCTCTTAAAGACACAAGAAATCCATGTTTTATGTTTGTTTAAACTTTCCAAGATAAAGAAAAGAACACAGGCATGTATGCGCACATGCACACACACACGCACCAAATGCACTGCTTATTCAATGTACCATCTGAAAATAAAAGTTTGACTTTGACTTTGACCACACACACATGTGCATGCACACACATCGGATGAGACTATAAACCAAGGTCCCATGTCCGAATGCACGCAGAACATCTTGTGCACACGTAAAAACCCACTCTGCTTATCGGAAGATTAGGCCATTGTGTGCTGGTGGGAACGGATAACAAAATTGACACAACTACATGAAGAAAAGTACACGAGTGCTTATTCCATTGTCCTCGAAATAAAAAATGAATAAAATAAATTTAATTTAAAACACGCACATGCACACACGCACTCGCACAACACACACACCACACACACACAGTGACAGTACTGTACCATCTCATCCTAAGGGGCTCATTAGCAGACTCGCAACCAGAAATGTTTTCAACGACGACGACGACAACAAACCTTCAGTTTTTAAAAGTACTTGGGGAGTGGGAAGCTTGGTGATTGAAAACTGTGTGTATTTTCATGTAGTTCAAGACAAAGACTAGTATTTGAAAAATATTAAGTTTATATTATTTCTGTATTGAAGTCAGACGCTGGGGGAGGTAGGTGTTTGGGGGTATATTTTGATGTGTCATAGATACTCATAATGTATATCTGTGATTATTTGGTTTGTTGTGAGAAAATTGTTGTGATGTATAGAGTTGTTGGTATAGATGTTATGAAGATCAAGTTTGGTGTTTTGGGGGCTGTTTTTATATTCATACATGCATACACACAAATGCACGCACATGCTCACACACACACACACACACTCTCTCTCTCCCTCTCACACACACACACACTCTCTCTCTCTCACACACACACACACACACACTCTCTGTCTCTCTCTCTCACACACACACACTCACTCTCTCTCTCTCTGTCTCACAAAGTATGTCATATGTACATACACACAGTAACATGTTTATTTATCTATCATCGTTGTTCATTCATCAAGTTCTTCAACACAGGTGCCTGTTTTGAGGTTTTGCTTTGAATCTTTTGTTGCTGTTCAATCCAACATTACTATATACTGTACAAGCGTGTGGTTTTCCCAAGTTTACTGCAGAGCTCTTATCTGGATTCCTCCCATCCTAGGCTTCAGCGAAGCCTCCTTTTAGTGAAACCTCCCTTAGTGAAACCTCTTCTAGCCAAGCCTGCTTCATTGCATCAACCTTTACGTGTATGTCAAAAATTCATGAATTATTATAATCTCAGGAAAAATGAATCGAGTGCCAGAACTTAGATGAAACAAATAGATTTATTATATAATCATCGTGGATTTTATAATATGATATGTATATTATTCTCTTCTCATACTTGGATGTGATGTTGAATTTTTGTTCTCGCCTCTGCAATATTGATTTCATCTCGGCTTCATTCTTCTGTTGTCTAGGCGTGGTAGCGATGAAAAAGATGTCGGTTAACATTTCATCTTTTTGAGTCTTAGGTCTCACAAATGGAGATTGTGCTGTTTCGTGGAGGTTTGTTTTATTCTGTTTTGTGTATTAAACTTGGGTGTTGTGAAGGTGTGTGTATCTATCATGTATACTTAACCGTATTTCTCAGCGCTACAACTGATCTTTGTGTTATACTTTTTTAAGGATGTTTTCTTTTTTTGTGTTTTTTTGGATGTGTACATTAATATTGTCCCTTTCGGAGATGGCTGTTTTGTGAATGTTGGATTTTATCGTTCAATGTTGTGAAAAACTTGTGTATAAACCATGTACTCCTTTCTTCCCGTATTTTTGAGTCGGTTAATGTATTCACTTAACCTTCGCCCTTTGAACCTCATTATAATACTCAGGTACCCTTATTTCTGTGTCCCTATGTGACATTTTTCCTTCTTGTTTTTTTGTATCCACTCCCGTAACGGCAAAGAGTGCCATCTTTTTTTTTCCAGTCAGGGATTCAAGGCGGGTCTGCGACAAAGTCTGCTCTGGTTTTTTTGAGGAAGCACAACATCCTTTGAATGTTATTCGTTTCTCATTTACATCGCTCGGGAGAGAAGAATCAGGTACAGGTTTTGAGTACGAGAGAGAAAACGTTACTCGATCAGGGACAATGTTATTTGGTGTGGAGAACAAAAATATTTCATTTGATGGGGGGGAAGAATTTATTTGGGTGGGAGAGAGAGAAAACAAATTGGAGGGAAAAAAAATGGTTTCCCACATTGTCTGAAGTGTCCAGTAAAACAAAATGCTGATGTTCCAATTTTTTGGGAATAAAGAAAAAAGGAGAGAGAGAGGGAGATTCATGCGCTTAATCGTAAGAATTGTTGTTTGTGATCAAGTGTTTTCTTTTTTCCTGTCTTTTAAACTTTTTTGTTTCTTTTTTTTAGATTGAGTGGTTGTAGTGTGCATTAGCACTACATATTTGAAAGGAAATCTTTTTTCTTTTTTTTTTCTATCTTGGATAAAATTGCTGCAGCTGGATATATCTATATATATCTGTATATATATATATATATATATATATATATATATATATATATATAAACCTTCAAATATTAAAGGCTAGAAAAGAGGAAAACTTGCAACAAAATCTTTTTTTCCGTTAACTTGTCTTCCCCTCCACCCCCACCCCATTTCTAACATCAATTCTCTGGGTTTTTTAAAAAATTTTCTTCGGAAAGAAACAAATTATGGAAACAAATTGTTTCCACAGAGGGCCGACCTCATGTTGTTTGTTACACTTCTTGATTTGGGCTGGTGCCAGATTTACGTCTGGAAGAACAGGACAATGCTTGTTTCAGGGGGCAAGGTTGGGGGTGGGGGGGTTTATCCTCCTGAGTAGAATCCAACTTTAGTATCTTTCCTAAGACTGAGCAGAAGACTGGCACAAAAGAATGCTACACTGCCTTTTGTTCAGGTTGAGGAGGAAAGAGGAAGATTAGAAAGACGGACAAGAACATTTTCGTGGTCAGATTGTCACACTAGCTCTTTTTTTTCTTTTTTTTCTACATCTAGAAGAGATGGGGTAGTGGTTGGTGAGAAACCAGCTTGTTTCTGATTCAGAACAACATGGCAGATTTCGGATAAGAAAAATGTTCATGGAAAGGTTGTCACTCCAGCTTTTGTTGTTTTCCTAAAAGAGGAAGAGAAGGGGTAGTGATAAGGGAACAGCCTATTTCTGATGTATAACAACACGGCAGATTGCGGATAAGAAATTTTTTTGTGGTAAGATTTTTATACTAGCTTTTTGTTTGTTTTTCTAATACTGGAAGAGAAGGGATAGCAGTGAAAACCCAGGCTATTTCTAATTAATAACAACATGGCAGATTTTCTGATCTCTGAAAGTCGTGTTTGCTTTCTTTAGCAAATCACGCAGTTGCATGATGATCAATGACAATGAGGATGACGTAATTATGCTGCTGTGGAAGTGCATATGCTTTGAGACTACTTGACAGGGTTGTACTCTACTCTTACTCTCATAATATATCCTGACATCAACCAGGCCCGAGAGATACAGTGTTGGTCAGGTCATTTGAGCAACTCTCTCAGACAGGCACGCCATGTGGCAGTATGGGGTTTGTGGAAGATTGCATGTCATGTCCACATGATTGCCGTGGTGTGCCAGGGACAAGAGATAGATACCCCCGGTGTCTCTTTACACAGTCTGCACAAATCTAACATCGCTCAGTTACGGGTGCCGAATTTAGCCCACCCCTATCTTTTACCTTGTCCAGGTGTGGTCAGTTCCTGCTGTAATCAGCACCAGCTGGGCTGGGATGGAATGGATAGCAGCAGCTGAGAGTGGGGGACACTGACAGCTGTGCTTAAAGCACATCAGTTTTTCTGTTTGCATAGAGTAGAGCGAAGCTTCTTCCTCATTGCCCTGGAAAGTAATCTGGTGAAAGAAAGGTTTGTTTTGTTGTCAAGCGTCGAACAACTAAGAGAATAAAGAATGATTGTGTCCACATTGGTTTTTAACAGAAGATTCGGCTTCTAAAAAGCGAGTCAGTTTGTTTGGGGTTTTTTTTGGTTGTGTTTTTGTCAACTCTTTAAAATATCAACCAGCGGTTTTGTCATAAGTCAATATTGTTTGAATTTATTTCCATTTTTTATTCCAACATGAGTTTAGAAATGACATCAATTAATATTTTTTGAATAAAAAAGCAAATGCATTGCTTATTCAATGTACCATCTGGAAATAAAAATTTGACTTGACTTGAATACCAGCAAATTCTCCTTGCATTTGAAACAAACTTGGGTTTTTTTTTGGGGGGGGGGTTGGTCTATCGTAGAAAGCCCATTTCTTAAAAGGTTTGTGACTGCTTACCCTGTTGCAATATAATGCGATCGTACAGAAAGTATCGGCAATATTCACACATCTTTCCCCATCAGTAAAAAAAAACCTGACCCCCTTCTACAGATAAAAATATCATATTCATTTATCTAAGCTTTTTTTTTGTTAGGTGGGAGGAAAAGCGGGTGAATATCGCTAAGGTTTCATTATATTGATAGGGATATAATAATAAATAATAATAATAATAAATGAACTTACATAGCGCTATATCTTGTAAAGACAAATCAAAGCGCATGCATTCAACCTAATCTTACACAGTCATGCAACCAATGACAAACAATCAATAGTTTAAACAAACATACATTACAAACATGGTACGCTGCAGACCAAAATCTATGAAATAAAATTTCAGTAGTCAACCACTGGGTGGGTTTGGGGAGGATTTTGGGTTGGTTTTTTTAATTTTATTTTTTACATCGGCATGCAGAAGAAGCCACAAGCACTTGAAAAGATTTCTCAGGGTTTTAATACTGTTGTTATATATTTACTGGACCGAAGAAAAGAAAAAAACATCTTTTACAGACTCCCTCCCTTCTCTCCCTCTCCCCCAACTACAACTTACCGATATGCATTCAGAATATTGAAACTTTCAAACGTACAGAATTGTCCCTTCCCCAAATAATTATCAACCAATTTATTTTGTTTTTTGCCTTCTTTTTTTTAAAACATATTTTTACCACCCCCACCCCCCAATCACTCCCCCCTCCCCCCCAATCCAAAAAGGTGGGTTTTTTTACAGGTGGAAAAACATATTTTTGAGGGGGGGTGTGGTTATTTTTTTTGTAAGATTTCAAACCCCCCAAAATTTGCCAGATGCCAAACCCAACATGGCATTAAAAAGAGGATTCGATGCAGAATGAAATATGTGTATCACACAAACTTTTTTCTTTTGTTTTTGTTTTTTTTATAATCCCTTTGTGCATATGTTGTATATGTAACCCCCTCCCCTTCCCCCCACTCCCCCTCCCCTTTTTTTTGAATTTTTGTTTTTTGATTGATTAAATGATTGGTGTGCGTATCATGGTAGTCATAGAACACAGTGTTGGTATACAACTACTTCAATGTTATTCTTCTATGTTATTTTGAAATAAAGACATATGAAACAGAGTCCTTTCTTTTTGACTGTCTTTTATTTGATATGTTTGCTGATTGTATACTATCTGTATAAACATGTGACACTCCACCATGAAATGAGTCGCTTTACACCTGACCCACTTTTTCCACTAGGAGCCATTTTAGGCAGGTGGGGGTCAGGTTGTCGATTTTGAGATTTTGATTGATTATAAAACTATAGCCATCCTTCTAACTTGCACTGAAGTGTCAAGGCATAATTTTGTTTCCTTTTGATTTGAAAAATGTTTAAAAAAATACTCAAGCCCTTAATCTGACCGCCTATTACGATGCTTAATTTTGTCAGTTTCTCATTTTGTCATGTCCTGTGGTGTATCCTTTCAATTTGTAATAACTTTTCGTAGAATTGTCCAATTTTCAATCTGTTTTTTGCATTGAATAGCTCATTTTTTGCAGATTAATTACATGTCAATAATTAAAAACTGACCTCTGGTGCAATGTGACTCATTGTGGGGTGGAGTGTCACAGTTATGGCGAAAAAATCTGGTGGAACAACAGTATGAACTAAAAAAAGATGCACAAGCACAACAACAACAATAATATCAAAGGCACACAATGATTATCAATATTCCCCCCCATGGAGATGCCAGAGGCACTTTCAGGATAACTAGCACCTGTTCAAGAACTTTCCCCTTTTCTATCACTCTCTCTCTCTCTGTGAGGGCTGGATGTAAAAGAAGCTATTGTTCTGCTTATTCTATAACCCTCTATAAATAAAATGTGTTCATTGTGGTTTATTTTCTGCCTACACAGCCCATTTCCTGCCTTTTTTTTCCAAACAAACCTTAATTTTTTTAATCTTGTAAACTTATTAACTCACTCGGGACGGCCAATTCTCTCCCTTGCTTTTCCCCACTGATGGCCCATTTGTAATGGTTAGTAAAAAGAATCATAAAAAATACAAAACACATAGTAAGAAAATGAAATTTTCTGAACTTTTGTATAACATGCTGGGTTAGTAAATATATAAAAATTGAAGCTCTCACTTTAGTAAAACGCCGTCATGGAGACCTAATCTGATCCCTTCTATTTTGTTCGAGTTTGCTTCTGACACATATGCAAAAATGCTGGGCATGTCGGCTACTCTCTACAACTGCGAACAAAGAGCTCGGAACACAGGGAATCACCCGACAACGCACTGCGTTTGACGTTGGACAGGCTCAGGAAGCTATGTTTAGCTGCACGAGTCATAGTATCATGCGGCCGCCACGTGAAAAATCTGCAAACAGCAAATCCGCTATAGCGGCGAGTCATCCGAAACTGTGGCTTTACACCGATCCGCTATAGCGGACAGCCGTCCTCTGAGAGTTAATGAGCTGTCCTGAAGTGGGAACGTGAGGGCTGAGGCCAGCAGGCAGACCTCCTGGAAGAGTGACAACAAGCACAGGAGAAGGAAGACCAGGCACTGTGCAGTCTACCCAACAATGGCCGTAGAGAACACAGAAGGACAAGAAGACTGCCCATCTCTTCTTCGTTTCTTCTTAGTTATTCTTTTATATCGAGGATAATGGAACATTGTGCTTTTTTTTTTTACATCCAGTCCCCGTGTGTATGTGGTTTTGTAAATTCTGTCTTCCGTTTCCACCAGCAGCACACAATGGCCTACTCTTCCAAAAAGCGGAACAGGATTTTAACATGTGCGCGAGATGTTCTGCGTGCGTTCGAACATGGGGCCTCAGTTTACAGTCTCATCCGAAGGATGTGAGCCATGGTGTTGGAATGTTGATGCTGTATGTCATGGGGGAGGGTTATGTTCATTCCGCCACTCCCTCTGGTCTGTGGCCTACAGACTAACTCTTGCACATCTCCTCACAGCCAGACTGGAATGAGCGGCGAGGGAGCGGCTGCACTGGCATGTTACATACGGGAGATGGGATAGCTTGGTGGTTTGAGCTTCGCGCTCGTGATCTGCTGACCTGGGTTCGAACCCTGTTCAAGGGGATTTTTTTCCCTCTGGAGTTAACATCAGTGCTGACTCCACTCTCCCCAAAAGTCCTTCAGATGAGACGATAAACCGATGTCCTGTGTGCAAACGCATGCAAAACATTTTGCACAAACATTAAAACCTGTTCCGCTTTTTGGAAGAGTAAGGGTATTGTGTGCCGGTGGGAATGGACGACATTTACAAAACTGCATACTCATGGGGACTGGATGTAAAAAAAAAGCACATGAGTGCTTATTCGTTATCCTTGAAATGAAAGAATAAAATAAAATAAATGAATAAAATATACAGCAAGGCAGTCAAAAAAAGAAGAAAAAGGATGTTTTGAGTACAGAAAAAGGTAAACTTATACAGAGAGGTTTCCTCTTAAATATAGCAAAAGCTAAATAAATATAACTTCCTGCCATGAATGCAGCAAAGAAAAGCTACAGAACAAAAATGGAATTTTTCTTGAATACAAGAAGGTAAAACGTCAAATTTTGTCTTGAATATTATGGCAAAAGTAGAATACAAATTTGAGTTTTCTCTCGAAAACAAACAAAAAATAAATACACAAGATTGGAATTGTGTTTGAATGCAGAAAAACAATCCCCCCAAAACAGACTTAAATAGAGCAAAAGCATAAAACAACAACAAACATCAACAACAACAATCTGTATAAACTGTATCTTGAATATGCAGCAAAAGCCAAAACAACAACAAACAACAACAACAAGATCTTCTCTTTGAGTACAACAAAAGCTACATGAGTGAAATCGATTTTTTTTCACTTGATCATAATAAGGCACAAAGAGTGGCTTTCTTACAAAATCGTTAAATAAATAAAAAACAACAACAAAAACTACAATATATGTATAGACATGAAAGTGAGTCTCATCTTGAATGTTCAACATGCAAACTAGTTGTCAAAAAAGAAAAAAAAAATGATGTAACACTATCCCTACGTTAAGGGAGAGAACCCCTCTTTCCCAGTACTCGTGCACTGTGCACATTTGTATGCTACTGTAACCCAGTAGTGGGTGATACAGAGGGAAGGGTTCACAGCTGTCAGTTTCCCACACTTTCAGCTGCTCTCAGCTGTTATCCATTCCATCCCATCCCAGCTGGTGCTGATTACAGCAGGAACTGACCACACTTGGACTTGGTAAAAGGAAGGGAGCCCTAAGTTCATCACTCTTGACCGAGTGATGTTGGATTTGCATGCTGCGGGTTAATGGATGGTTGGTTTACCCGTAGGGAAAAGGTTAACAGAGATTGTCAAGTCAAAAACCTGAGACCTGATTCAAACTATGAAGGAAGGTGGCAGGACGGTTAAGACGTTCGCCTGCCAACAAGTAAACCGTGAGGTTGTGGGTTCGATTCCCAGCCTCGCCCTTTCTTCCCAGTTTGACCAAAAAATCGAACTGAATGTCAAAGTCCTTCAGATGAGACTATAAACCGAGGCCCTGTGTGCGAACGCACGCAGAACATCTTGCGCACATGTTAAATCCTGTTCCGCTTTTTGAAAGAGTAGGCCATTGTGTGCCAGTGGGAACAGATGACAAAATTGACAAAACCACATACACACGGGGACTGGATGTAAAAAAGCACATGAGTGCTTATTCCATTATCCTCGATATAAAAGAATAAATAAATAAATAAAAACTAAATGCTAATCCTATGTCTCATGTTGTCGTCTACACTGAACAAAGTTTAAAACAAAGGAAACTATGAGGAGAAGAAGACAAAGAAAAAAAAACCATGAAGACAGACACTGCACACGCTTCAGGAGTAGAAGAGTTTACAGAAGAGCTTGTCGTGGCAGTTCTGCATGACGTCAGGCACTGGAAACTGGATGCAGGCATCCTGGGAGGATCGACTCTTGTTCCTGCAAACGTACGTGACAGAAATGCCCGTTATCATTTGAGCAAACCATGAAGTCATGGGTTCGAATCTCTGCAGGGTTAGGTAAGGAGTGGGAATTTTTACCATCTCCCAGGTCAACTTCAAGTGCAGACCTGCCAGTGCCTTATACACACACACATGCAGAGAACCAAACATTCATGTCAGTGTTTGGTGGGTTACGGAAACACCAACATACCCAGCATACATCCATGAAGTCGGAATGCGGCTACCTTCATAGTGGACAAAAATGGTCACATATGCAACATCTCAACATTGGTGAACCTCAGAGCTCTAGCAAAGAAATGACAGAAGAAAAAGAACCCTGAGAAAGAGAGAGAGTGAGAGAACTCTAAACAGCTTTAATGTACATTGGCCTTTGGTCAAAATACATACAGAGAGAGAGAAAGAGACAGACAGACAGACGACAGAAGATGATGAAAGACAGAAAAGAGACAGAGAGAGAATGACTGACTGAAAGAATGAGTTTTCACTCAATGGAGTAGCAGTGAAATGGATCCTGCCGTTTTGTGGTGATGTGTGATTTTGGCTATACTTATTTGAACAATTCAGCAGATTTACCCAACATGATAAAGACATACAAATTATATATCATTGAAAAGTTTACTATGTCTACTTTTGAGATTGTTACACAGTTTTTCAATAGGTGACTGTAATTATTTTTTTCACAAATTTTCAAAATATGTCACTGAATGCTGAAAAATAAAAAGTTTTGAAAATTAGGGTTGCTTATCTTACATGGCTTGAACTGTTCATCAACTAGTCCCCTTGAAACAATGGGATGATTTTTGACCAAAGTAAAGTTTCCTGAAGTTGGCTGAATCCATTCAATGTCACTTTTTGCCCGAAACAATTTTTGTTTTAAAAATTATAACACTGGAGAGCCCAAAATCCAAATGAATACGCTTGCGACATGTCAAAGAAAAGTAGCAAACACTTACAAACTAGACTAGTTTATGGTTAAGGTAAGCAACTGTGTTAGAAAAATGATTGCCATACAGGCCAGAGTACTTTCCCTTCAGTTGAACATCAGTGTATTAAAAAAAATCATAAATCCACCAAATCTTAAGCTTCGGCATGTCACAGTAGAAGTAGAAAAAAGCTGGCCAGAATCTACTATATGGCACACCTCATTGTATAAACAAGGAAAAAACCAATAGGCCAAAACCTCTCTATCACCTGTCCTACATCACAAAAAAAAACTTTAAAAAATGGAAAGAGAAAAAAAACTCCACAGGACAAAAATAAAACTTTAAGAAAAACAGTATCAAAGAAACAATCATCCAGAGAGAGATGAGAGAGAGAGGAGAGAGAGAGACAGACAGACAGACAGACAGACAGACAGACAGCGAGCCAGCCAGACAAACAGACAGACAGACATGACAGACAGACAGACAGGTGAGAAGTTTACAAGTTTACCTGCAGATAATGTCTGGAATCTGTGTCTGCACTTCTGCAATGATCTTCTGAGCCTGTGAGAAGTAAGAACCAAAAAAATGTCCTCCGTATTAGATTTTTTTTTAAAGTTCGTTTTTTTTTTCCCTCTTTCCACCCCACCCCCAAATCCCCCCTCCCCCTTCTTCCTCAGCCACAGCTCTGATCTTCACCCAATTATGCCCAAAACTTATCCCCCATCCACTAGACCATGAGCGGTGGTGTGGGTGCTAGTCTTTCGGATGAGACGATAAACTGAGGTCCAGGATGCTACACGCATTTACACAGGGGACGGGATAGCCTAGTGGTCAGAACATTGCGCTCGCAATCTGACGACCCGGGTTCGATTCCCGTTCAAGGGGATATTTTCCCCTGGAGTTAACATCAGTACAGACTCCACTCGCCCCCAAAATCCTTCGAATGAGACTATAAACTGAGGCCCCGTGTGTGAACGCACGCAGAACATCTTGCGCACATGTTAAATCCCGTTCTGCTTTTCGTAAGAGTAGGCCATTATGTGCCGGTGGGAACAGATGACAGAATTGACAAAACCGCATACACACGGGGACTGGGTGTAAAAAAGCACATAAGTGCTTATTCCATTATCCTCGATATAAAAGAATTTAAAAAAATTTTTATTTTAAAATAAATAAACATGTATAAAAGACCCCATGGCAATAAGAGAGTTGTCCCTGGCAAAATTCTGTAGAGAAAAGCCACTGTGATAAGGAAACAAACACAGCTGCGCTGCAGACGGGAAAAGAACCACACACAAAATGGGTGGCGCTGATCTTGTGGTGACGCCCTCTCCGCTTGGAGAACAGCCTGAATTTCACACAGAGAAATTTGCCAAGGCTCAAAGTGATTTACAATACAATACAATAATGCACAAGGATATGACCACCACATACACACAACACAACACACGCATGCAGAACATCTTGCGTACACGTTAAAACCTGTTCCGTTTTTTTTTTTAAAGAGAAGGCCGTTATGTGCCGGTAGGAACGGATGACAACATTTACAAAACTGCATACACACAGGAACTGGATGTAAAAAAAAAAAGCACATGCATGCTTATTCCATAATCCCCGAAATGAAAGAATAAATAAATAAAATAAAAAATAAACACACATACACACACCTCTAATCTCACCCCCTCCCCAAAAGAGGGACACTTATATCCCATACGCACACACACTCACCACCCACCCCCGTCAAACCTCCTCACACACACTCACACACTCCCCTCCCCCTTTTCTTCCCCTCACACACACACACACATGTGCACGCACACACATGTGCACACACCCACATGTACACACACACACACATGTACACACACACACATCCTTCGGATGAGACTATAAACCGAGGCCCCGTGTGTGAACGCATGCAGAACATCTTGCGCACACGTTAAATCCTGATCCGCTTTTTGTAAGAGTAGGCCATTGTGTGCCGGTGGGAACGGATGACAAAATTTACAAAAACCGCATACACACATGGACTGGATGTAAAGAAGCACATAAGTGCTTATTTCATTATCCTCGATATAAAAGAATAAATAAATAAATAAACACGTACCCCCACAGGCCCCAGCGTGTCCAGCCTCACAGCACTGGCCACTGCCGTGCGCAACGTGGCCGACATGAAGGCCGCCGTGGCGACCTCTAGGGTCATTCCCAGAATGCCGCACACGGCTCCGAACACCACGGCATAGTGACAGCGAGTCAGACTGCCCGCCAGGCGACTGATGTCGTCCGCTGAAAACACCTGACTTGCTGTGCTGGCCAACGCTTTTCCCTGTACACAGTATACGACCTGTGTCAGTGTGTGTGTGTGTGTGTGTGCTTTTGAAAGACATTTGACTGTTGAAATCTTATTTCATAGATTTGGTCTGCAGCGCACCCTGTTTGTAAATATCGGTTTGTTTCAACTATTGATTGTTTTGTCATTGTTTGCATGACTGTGTAAGATTAGGTTGAATGCATGCATTATTCATTGCGCTAAAGATGTACTGACCTGAGTTTGAATCCCGTTCAAGGGCATATTTCCTCCTGGAGTTAACATCAGTGCCGACACCACTCTTCCCAAAAGTCCTTCGGATGAGACAATAAACCGAGGCCCCGTGTGCGAACGCATGCAGAACATCTTGCGCACATGTTCAATCCTGTTCCGCTTTTCGTAAGAGTAGGCCATTGTGTGCCGGTGGGAACTGATGACAGAATTTACAAAACCCCATAGACACGGGAACTGGCTGTAAAAAAAGCAAATAGGGGCTTATTCCATTATCCTCGATATATAAGAATAAAATAAAATACAATAAAATAAATAAAATAAAACTATTCTTGTCTGTCATATTGGGGGGTCAGGATATTTATTTATTTATTTATTTATTTAAACCACTTTAAGACACAAGATTTCTCTGCATGAAATTCGGGCTGCTCTTCCCGGGAAGAGCGCATCACCACAAGAGCAGCGCCACCCTTTTTTTCTTTTTTGTCTACAACTGTATTTGTTTCCCTATCAGAGTGGCTTTTTTCTATAGAATTTTGCCAGGGACAACTGTCTTGTTGCCGTGGGTTCTTTTACGTGCGCTGAATAATTTTGTGTAACACACGGGACCCCAAAAGACTAGCGCCCAGACCACCACTCAAGGTCTAATGGATGGAGGAAAAGTTTTGGGCCCAAACGGGATTTGAACCACCACACACTTCTGACCTGGACTTTTCGCTTTCTAGACAGGCGTGTTACCTCTAGACCACCGATCCACTAGCCTGGTTGGTTAGAGCATTATGCATTGCGCTCAAGATGTACTGACCCGAGTTTGAATCCCGTTCAAGGGTATATTTCCTCCTGGAGTTAACATCAGTGCCGACTCCACTCTCCCCAAAAGTCCTTCAGATGACACTATAAACCGAGGCTCCGTGTGCGAACACACGCAGAACGTCTTACACACACATTAAAACCTGTTCCACTTTTTGGAAGAGTAGGCCATTTGTGTGCCGGTGGGAGTGGGTGACAAAACAAAACTGCATACATACGGGGACTGGATGTAAATCAAAAAGCACATGAGTGCCTATTCCATTATCCTTGAAATAAATAGATAAATGAATAAATACATAAATATTCATAACGAAAAGACATTGCGCTGTGATTAAGCGCCGGACAAATCAAGCCCTGTGCATCCGACTTTGGTATGGAAGAGAATTATCATCTTTTAAGTCTTTCTGGGGGAAAAAAGCCAGAGAATGGCCCAAGAAGACAGGAAATAGACAAGGAAGGAGGTGACAGGAAGAAAAGGAACAAGGCAGAAACAAAGAGATGAATAGAAAAGAGACAATTCCTAGCAGTGAATTTCTTGGTCCATTCTCCTGCCTTTTTTCAAAAAAAACCTTCGAAGATAACAATTCTCTCCCACACCGAAGTCGAATGCGCTGGGCCTGACTTGTCAGACATTTCACATCAATGCCACTCAGTTTTGCTCATATGACAGACAACAATAGTTGCTGTCTAAGCATTCAACGAAGGAGAAAAGAAAAAAAAGAAGAAGACTGGAATTGAACCCACACCCTCTCACTCTCCAGATAGGTGCCTTACAACTAGACCAATGACCCCTCCCACCACCAATGTCAAAAAGTAGATATTTTTCTTTTCGTTTCTTGTCTAGAACTCTGTCTCAAGACAGAGAGACGGAGAAGGCTCATCAATGTCAAACCTCTCCTGGGAGAAACATGACAAAAAAGGAAGAAGAAGAAGAAGAAGAAGAAGAAGAAGTAGAACAAGAACAAGAGAAGAACAAGAAGAAGAACAAGAAGTCTAGAACTCCAAGATTCACCAATGGTGAGATTTTCTGTATATGACCTTTATTTATTTTTTAACCCATCCTGAAGGTAGCCGCATTCTGACTTCAGAGGATGAAAGGTGGACTAAGCTCGGTGCTTACCTTGATTTTTTCCGTATGCAACCATTTCAACAACAAAAAATCACCATGAAGGTAGCTGCATTCTGATTTCAGGGGATGAAAGCTGGACTTAGCGCTGTGTTTACCTTGATTTTTCATAAACTACCATTGATTTAGAGAAGCTGAGGTCTCTGATACCTCACCCCCCTACGACCACACAGATTATGGTACACCTTTACCTTTTTATCACTTTATTTAACCCACCATGAAGGTAGCTGCATTCTGGCTTCGGGGGATGAAAGCTAAACTTAGCTCTGTGCTTACCTTGATTTTTCATAAGATTTAGAGAAGCTGAGGTTTCTCAACCTCATCCACCTATGCCCACATAGGTTATAGCCTCTACCTTTTAACCACTTTATTTAACCCACATGCGATGCGACACAGAAATAAAGAAGAGAATCGCTTTGTCTAAAGACACATTCACCAAGATGAAGCCCATCTTTACCAACAGAAATATAAGACTCAGCACCAAAATCAACACTATGAAAGCCTACATATGGTCCATCCTTCTGTATGGATGTGAATGCTGGACGCTGACAAAAGACCTCGAAAGAAGACTTGAAGCAGCAGAAATGTGGTATATCAGAAGAATTATGAGAATATCATGGACTGAAAAGAAGTCAAACGAAGAAGTAATGGAAATGGCCGGGTACAAAAGATCCCTACTCAAAACCATCAGAAAAAGACAACTACAATTTTTGGGGCACATAAACAGAGCTGATGGAATAGAAAAGCAAATATTGTGTGGAAAGATTTGTGGTACCAAAGACAGAGGAAGACAATGCACAAAATACACAGACAGTCTGAATAGCTACGCAACGAGGAAAGAATCCCCCAACAATGAACTCATCAGGAGAACTGACAACAGAGAGGAATGGAAGGCCATGATCGCCGATGTCTGCAACAGACCTGGCACATGAAGAAGAAGAATTTAACCCACCAAGAAGGCAGCCACATTCTGGCTTCGGGGGATGAAAGGTGGACTAAGCGCTGTGCTCACCTGTCGGGTGCTGGAGCGTTTAGCCACGTGGTTGCCCACGCTGACCTCATACAAGCGGTCTAACTGCTGCAACCGCCCCAGTTCCGAACAGGCCTCGTGCGATTCTTGCACGAAGGGCAAGTTGAAAGAACCTGTGGGATAGAGAGATAGAGATGGAGAGATAGAGATGGATGGATGTTTTTGCTTGTCAGTTTTCAGATATATATATACTGGCTGCACACTGCAGGCAAAAACTAATTTAACTAAAATTGTCCGTGTTTTGTGTGTGATGCGAGTTAGCTACCTCATGTTTTGCGGTTTGTTTAAGGTTCTGATTTGATCTCAAAAAGCGAGAGAGAGAGAGGGGGGGGGGGGGGAGAGAGAGAGAGAGGGGGGGGGGGGGGGGTAAGAGAGAGGGGGGAGAGGGAGAGAGGGAGAGAGAGAGAGGGGGGAGAGAGAGAGAGGGGGAGAGAGAGAGAAAGTGTGTGTGTGTATGTTTAGGGTCTGTTAGGTGGTCAGGGTGTGTGAGCGTGGGGGTGTGGGTGTGCATGCGTATGTGCATGTTGTGCGTCTGTGTGTTTGGGTGTGTGTGTGTGCGTGCGTGCATGTGTATGTGTATGTTTGCCCATTATCTGCGAAACTGCAGAATGTCTCAACATACTTTCTTTTCCCCACTTCCACACACACCTCCCTTGTAACTCTCAACAATCAAGCTCTCTTTCTCTCTCTCTCTCTCTCTCTCTCTCTCTCTCTCTCTCTCTCTCTCTCTCTCTCTCTCTCTCTCTCTCACACACACACACACACACACACAGAGTCTAAAATCACTTTTTAGTGAATAGACGTTAAAAGAAAGACACACACACAGACCCACAGGCACACACAAACACACACATAGATGTGTTAGATGGCTTGATGAAAAAAAGCAAATGCATTGCTTATTCAATGTACCATCTGGAAATAAAATTTTGACTTGACTTGACTTGACACACAAACACACACACGGTACACACACCCCCTACATGCACAAACACACACAAACACATACACACAAACACACACACAAACGCGCGTGCACACACACACACTCTACAGTCCACACACACACTCTACAGTCCACACAGAGAGAAAAACGCGCACACACCCCACACACACACAAACATGCGCACACACACACAAACGCACACATACACACACACACTCTACAGTCCACACACACAGATTCTCTCTCTCTCCCTCCCTCTCTCCTCTCCTCCTCTCTCTCTCCTCTCGCTCTCTCACTCTCTCTCTCTCTCTCACTCTCTCTCTCTCTCTCTCTCTTCCTGCATTTACCTGCATTCTCCAGGATACAAATGAGGAAGTTTTTCAGGTCTTCTGTCAAAAAACAAAACAAAAACAATACAACAATCATTGTAAGAAAACTCATAAGCTGTATCCTCTATTGTACTCTTTTTTTCTTGTTTTAAAATCTATTATTTTATTTAATTAATTCATTTATTTCAAGAATGATGCAATCAGCAGTCACATGCTCTCTTTCACATCCAGTCCCTGTGTGCATGCCATTTTGTAAATTTGATCATGAATTTGTTCCTACCAGCACATAATATTCTGCTGTATTACACTACAGACGGGATAGCCTAGTGCTTAGAACATTGCGCTCACAATCTGACAACCCGGGTTCAAATCCTGTTTAAGGGGATATTTTCCCCTGGAGTTAACATCAGTGCAGACTCCATTCTCCCAAAAAGTCCTTCGGATGAGACTATAAACTGAGGCCCCGTGTGCAAACGCACGCAGAACATCTTGCGCACACGTTAAATCCTGTTCCGCTTTTCGTAAGAGTAGGCCATTGTGTGCCGGTGGGAACGGATGACAAAATTTACAAAACTGCATACACACGGGGACTGGATGTAAAAAAGCACATATGTGCTTATTCCATTATCCTTGATATAAAAGAATAAATAAATAATACAGTTGGCAAGCCTAGTCTGTTGCCCCCCTCGCCCCCCCTTATGTCTGTAACTGTGTTGACTACCTGTTGTTTTCAACCTTCTCTTAGTCATTAATCTGCTAGTTTTTGTTTTGTTTTTTTGTTGTTGTTGCTTTTCTTTCGGGGGAAGGGGGGAGGGGAGAACAGGGGTGTTATTTCTTCTGTTTGACTTCTGAATGTCGTTTTGGTGGGTTTTTTTAAATATCAAGTCATATATCTAGGAACAAAAACATCTTCATCAATAACATTTTACTACAATATGATTACACCAACCAATAAGAAAAAAAAGACTCAAATGAAAAAAGTGTGTGTATGTGTGTGAGTGAGTGCACATCTGTGTAATGTGTTGTGTACAGTATACCGTGTATGTGTGCATTTGCTATTCTTCTTCTTCTTCTTCTTCTTCAGGTTTGACATTGATGAGCCCTCTCCATCTCTCACTGTTTTGAGATTCCTCCTTATTCATGCCCCTTTCTCTAAGATCATCCACAATACAGGCAGCCCAGGTCTTGCTAGGTCTTCCCTTTGGTCTCTTTCCATCTACTAAGAAGTTCATTGCTCTTGTTATGTGGTGGTCTGCTTTCCAGTTGAACGTGCCCAAACCAGCGCAGTCTATTGGTACTAGCTGCAGACTTCAGATCATCATCAACTTTGCCATACATGTGCATTTGCTATTGCTGGTGATGTTTTTGTAGTGTATACTACTTTCAGTCATGGCAGATTTTTCTGCATGACATTCAGGCTGCTCACTGCACCCCAGGGAGACATTCAGGCTGCTCACTGCACCCCAGGGAGACATTCAGGCTGCTCACTGCACCCCAGGGAGTGCACCACAAGAGCAGCGCCAACCATTATTTGTTTTCTTTTCTTGTCTGCATGCATGTATTTGGTTTCCTCTCAGAGCACTGGGTTTTTTTATTTCTGCAGAATTTTGCCAGGGACAACTCTTCTCTGTTGCACTGGAGTTAACATCAGTGCCGACTCCGCTCTCCCCAAAAGTCCTTCGGATGAGACTATAAACTGAGGCCCTGTGTGCGAACACACGCAGAACATCTTGCGCACACGTTAAATCTTGTTCCACTTTTCATAAAAGTGTGCCGGTGGGAACTGATGTCAGAATTTACAAAACTGCATACACACAGGGACTGGATGTAAAAAAGCACATTAGTGCTTATTCCATTATCCTCAATATAAAAGAATAAAATAAAATAAAAATAAAATAATGTGCACTAAATAAGTACTGCACACAGGACCTTGGTTTATTGTCTCATCCAAAAGACTAGCACCCAGACAACCACACATGGATGGGGGGGGGGGGGGGGGGGAAACTTGGGCACAAATCAGGGATCAAACCACCACACACTTAAAACCCGGACTTTTCACTTTCTAAGGCAGACCTGTGTGTTACCTCTAGACCACCGATCCACATTTTGCTGTTAACTAACTGTTGTTGCAGCTTGTGTTTTATTACTATACATGTATACATTTATGTATACATGTATGTATTTTTACTACTGCAATTTTATTTCATAGATTGGTCTGCAGTACCATGTTTGTAATATCTGTTTGAACTATTGATTTTTTGTCATTGGTTGTATGACTGTGTAAGATTAGGTCGAATGCATGCGCTTTGATTTGTCTTTGCAAGATATAGCGCTATATAAGTTCCATTTATTATTATTATTATTATTATTATTATTATTATTAATATTATACATACACAGTATAAAAATGTGTTGAGCACCCTTTACCTGTCTTGGTGATCTGTTTATGCTGCACACAGGCCTCCAGCCCCATGCTGTGAGCAAAGCCGCCTGTTGGGAACGCTGTGAGACGAATGAACAGTACACGGTCAGACAACAGCACATGAATAATAATAATAATAATAATAATAATAAAAAATGGAATTTATATAGCGCTGTATCTTGCACAGACAAATCAAAGCGCTTGCACTCAACTCATTCTTACACAGTCATGCAACCAATAGCAAGTAATAGTTCTAACAAGTCCAAATGTACACACACACACACACACACACACACACGTTATACTCTTGGCAGGGTGATGGAATTTTTGGCTGTTAAAAAGCAGGGATAGCTATGAAATGAAACAGGAGAGGAATGACAGGATTAAGTTCATTAACTGATGCAAGTATCATACAATGTATGCAAAGTGTGTGTGTGTGTGGGGGTGGGGGTTGGGTACGGGTGTGTGTGTTTGTGTGTGTGTGCGCGTGCATGTGCAGTGTGTGTGTGCGTGTGTGTGTGTGTGTGCGCGTGTGTGTATGTATGTGTGTGTGTATGTATGTATGTGTGTGTGTTTGTGTGAGTGTGTGGTTTTGTTTTTTTATCTTATTCTTTTATATCGAGGATAATGGAAAAAGCACTCATGTGCTTTTTTACATCAATCCCCATGTGTATGCGGTTTTGTCAATTCTGTCATCTGTTCCCACCGGCACACATTGGCCTACTCTTACGAAAAGCGGAACAGGATTTAATGTATGCGCAAGATGTTCTGCATTCGTTCACACATGGGGCCTTGGTTTACAGTCTCATCCGAAGGACTTTTGGGGAGAGTGGAGAGTGTGTGTATGTGTATGTATATGTGTGTGTGTGTTTGTGTATGTGTATGTGTGTCTTCACTTTTACATCTGTTCACTTAAGTTAAAGTGATATTAGATGAAGGAGGTGGGGGGGGGGGGGGGGGGTATTTATTTATTTTTTAAATAATTTTATTTATTCTTTTATTTGGAGGATAATGACATAATTAATTGATGCAAATATTGTATTAACTATTATGTACACAAAGTGTGCATATGAGTGTGTGTGTGTGTGTGTGTGTGTGCAGTGTGTATGTGTGTATGTGTGTGTGTGCGCGCGCGTGCGTGCACGCACAAGTGTGTGCATGTTTGATCCGTTTCAAGTGTTTGTTCTCTATGTTCACAAATAGACATTTTGTTGTGTGTGTGTGTGGGGGGGGGGGGGGGGGGGGGGGGGGTGCATGCACTCGCAAGTGTGTGCATGTTTGATCCGTTTCAAGCATTTGTTAGCTATCTCTATATTACTAGGAATAAACCTGTGGTTCTGTTTACTTTCTTGGAATAATGCATCCCCAACCTTAGCTCCTTGAAGTTGAAAGCACTCATGCATTGATCGTACGTATAACGAATCCAAATTCATTCATAAATGACGATCTCGTTCTCTGAATAAGTGAATTTTTATTTGTAATCATACCTTTATACTGATGTTTAGCAAAGTATTAGTCACCTCTGCGGCGTCCCTATAAAAACAGAACGACAGGGAACAAAATCTTATTTTTGGCCTTCTCTTTGAGTTGTAAATGTCAACTTACCACTGTCGGACAGCTGAAGTAGAAGAATCGTCTGCTCCATTTTGAAGTTGACGTTTTTCCTTTTGTTGACGTCTGACATTATTTCACGATGACGTGAATCGAATGTAGTTATCCCAATGACATTTAATCCTTTTTTTGGGGGGGAGGTGGGTAGTTGCTCCACATGTGTTCCCTTTTTGATATTGTATGTATTTTCCACATGTTTTCAGCATTAAAGCTTTTTTTTTTCTTTTTAAATTGATGATCTTGCGCTGACGACAGATGATCGGCTCTCCCTGTGACTATGCACACAGAATCCTTGTGCACCTATGTGATTGTGCTATAACAGTTTGGGTTTGTTGCTGTCGTCGTCGTCGTCGTCGTCGTCGTTGTTGTTGTTGTTGTTTTAAAATTCTTTTAATTTGGGGATAATAGAAGAAACACTCATTTGCTTTATTTTTACAACAAGTCCCCGTGTTCATGCGGTTTTGTAAATGCTGTCATATGTTCCCACCAGCACAAATCATCTCCCTCTCTTTTGAAAGGGGAAGCAGGTTTTTAATCATATGTGCACAATATGTTCTGCATGTGTTAGCACACGGGTTCTCGGTTTAGTGTATAATCCAGAGAAGTTTCGGGGCAGTGGAGTCCGCTTTTATGCAAGGTCCAGGGGAAAATCCGTTTGAATGGGCATCCCAGCCTAATGAACAATAATTATTGTTGATTAGACATACATAAAACATGATTATGAATAAAATATGATTAATATAGAAATAAAAATGAAATGTAAAAATTAAGTATTGTTGATTGGACGTACATTTTTCATAATTTTAATATAACAATTTCACTTAAAAAAAAAAAAAGTGATTTGAAAGAAGAAAATGAGTGAGAGCATCATGAGCTGGGTTAATCCATATTATTTTATGCAGTTTGGGTGGTAAGCAGACCATGAAATTTTATGAAATAAAAATACATCGTATGCCTAATGCTTGCGTACGTTTATATAAAAAAAATTATGCGCTTTTACTTATCATGCTCATTTCATGTGTATAAAATGCACGATATGATCAGAAATGCGCACATCTGCATTGAAGATAGCTTTCCAAAAATTCATCCCTAATCTGCAGTGAAGTAGTAAGTGGTCAAAAAGCGCCCCCAAACTAATCAGTAACCCACATTGAAAATGATGTTTTGGAGGATGGAAGGAAGAGTCTGCACTCGATAATCGAGAATGCTCACCGAAATGGCATTGTCTTCGGATCGAATGCGATTCAAGGATAAAATCATAGCCAACATTGCTAAAGCCATCAAAGGGGTAAGCATAACAATTTTCATTTTGGACATTTCTGATCCAATTATTTTGTCAACAAAGATGGGCCAGTGTGATCTCACATGACTTCACTTGACTCAGACTGACCGAATCGTCTGCTGTTGTCATACACTTAGTGTAATGATTTTTATTGTTACGTATGGCATGTAGCTCTTAAAAGCTGTTTTTTGCTGAACGTTTAGCATACATGTTGTTCAAAAACATTAACAGCAGCAGAATGACTTAAAGTCTACAGGAAACGTGAAAAGATTAAAAATAAGCAATCATTCTGATCTAGACGAGTTTCACTGCCAGTTCAAAGTTCAGTATGGTGTTTTATTCACGTGTGTGTGTGTGTGTGTGTGTGTGCAGGCGCGCGCGCGCGAGCGTGTGTGTGTGTGTGTGTGTCACTAGTATGTGTGGGTGTGTCACTGTGTGTGTGTGTGTGTGTCCTTTTCCACACACACACACACACACACACACACACACACACACACAGGCTCTCTTTCTCTCTCTCTCTCTCTCTCTCTCTCTCTCTCTCTCTCTCTCTCTCTCTCTCTCTCTCTCTCTCTCTCTCACACACACACACTACACACACACACACATACACACACACAAACACACACACACACACACACACACACACACGGTAGGCCATTGTGTGCCGGTGGGAACGGATGACAAAATTGACAAAACTGCATACACACGGGGACTGGATTTTTTTAAAAGCACACAAGCGCTTATTCCATTATCCTCGAAATAAAAGAGTAAAGACACAGAGATTCATTCTATTCTAGGTTGTTGGTGGGTTGCCTACACACATGCACCGTTGACACACAGTACACACACAGATTACTGAGTAGAGAGAGAGAGATGTTCATTCTTTCTTTTTTTATTTTCTTTTATTCTCTTTACACACATGCACCGTTGACACACAAAACACACACAGATTACTGAGTAGAGAGAGAGAGATGTTCATTTTTTCTTTTTTTTCTTTTCTTTGGGCAAAACACTAAACACTGTAAACAGCTTATGCTTGAAAGGAAAAAACACACAAAAAAGGAATCTAGTCAGTAGTTATTTAGTTATTACCTTGGCTTTATGAAGACAGTCACCCAAGGCCAAGGGGTAAAAACTTACCCATTAAGTCAGTGACTATGGGGTCAATCTAATTGAGTAATTCCCGCAGGGACATTAGCCAAGGGGAAAGGGACCTAGGTCTATTTAGCATTGTTGTACTGTTCCACATAAACACCAGCACAATAACTTAAATTATTTTAAGTTAAAATGAACAATGTAAACAATAATGCAAACAATAAAACATCATTAAACCTTGAACAGTGGCATGAGTGCTACTGCTAGTGTCTAGTGTTTCAAGTGGAATGATAATCTCAGATTCTGAGTACAAATTTATATCAAAATAACATTAGCACATAATGTGCAAATAACAATATATATCAATTTTTATTGGAAAAAAAATGCACTGAGGGATGTAGTGATACTGATACACAGTGATAGTGCTGATACCAAATTACTACGCAAATGCTGAGACCAGATTTGGGGGAAAGGTGGGGGTGGGGTGAGTAAGCGACCCTGTGGTGCTGTGATGGGCTCTCCTTAGGAAACTGGAATTAGTGGAAAGCATACAGTACATGTAAACATGTATGTATTTCATGCAGATAAATCTGCCATGACTAGGTAGTAACTAACTTTTTACTAAGTGGTATACACTAGTTTAGAGTTAATCATAGACCTTAGATAGATCTATCATCTAGATTATACAATCACCATACACTACAATATAATTTGTATTAATGATTTAGTACAGTACAGACTACACTCTACAGCGTGCTCACTTCAAATTCAATCAAACTCAAAGAGAAAGCTTTACTAGATCTACATTTTATGCAGATAAATCTGCTATTATAACTGAGTCAAGTGGTATAAAATTACCAAAAAGTGTATAATGCAATATTTACGATACAAATTATACACTTGCCTCAGAGAAAGAAACCCACATAAATTTCTCTCACAGTCACAGTCAAATCTGCAATGACTAGACATGAAAGTGGTAAACATATATATTATTTATCATGTATACATTATGTACAAGATCTACTTGTTCAGAAAAACTGGACAGGTCAAGACAAAAGACAACTAGGCAACGTAAGGCAAGGCAGAACACTGAAAACAGGACTTGCAAAACTTGTTATAATATCCTTACAATAGGATATTATACGATGCTATGCTGACTATGCAGTATACACAAGAGAACAGGATCTGAAATCACAGCTTTGCAATATGATATATCACATTATCAGATGCTCATGAATTCATTAGGTTTAGAAAATTTAATAATGAATGTATAAAAGTTTAATCATTTATTTGAGTTCTTTTTGTGTGTGTGAATTGTGATCTTTTTATTTTATTTACTTTCTTCATCTACTTATTTTTTCTCCTTCCTCAGCAAGAGCGCTGAGGATGTTAACCCATGGTGAGATTTTGTGTATGGGACTGTTTCTGCCCACCATGAAGGTAGCCACATTCTAACTTCAGGGAAAATTATTTTTGAACTCTTGGCTTCTGAGCTCTGTAAGACTGTAGTGATGCCTCATTTAGGCACAAGTGCAGACCTACCAGTACTACTCTTCTTTTTTTTCTTCTACGGTGCAATCTTTTATCTGTGTGTAGAACAAACATTGATTCCCCAGAACGTAACCTGATCACGTATCAATTTAAATTGTCAGGTCATGTGCCTGTGGTTGAGGTGTGGTAAGTTTAGAAAGTTATTACAGTCTAATAATAATAATATTAGAGACAGAACATGTTGTGTATACATGTGTGTATGCACATGTAATGATGTATACATGTATATATATATATAGACTGATATATAGAGTACTTTGTCTTGGTTTGATACTGTTGAGCCACATACCGGTATTGACCTTATGAAAGGTTGATAAAAGAATGTGTGATTAAATTGTCCCAATAATAGTTGATTACGAAAGAGCTAGATAAACCTTAAAAGTACGAGTAAATTGTTATCTTCTTTTCTTTTTTTAAACCCCAATATGATGACATCAAAGGACAGCTTTTAGTTGTGTGGTGGTTTTCTTTGTGTATAAATTATATTTAATACAAAAGAAGTCTGCTTTATTTGATTTATTTGATTTGATTTATTCTTTTATATCGAGGATAATGGAATGAGCACCTGTGTGCTTTTTTACATCTAGTCCCTGTGTATGTGCGGTTTTGTAAAATCTGTCATCTGTTCCCACCGGCACACAATGGCCTACTCTTACGAAAAGCGGAACAGGATTTAACGTGTGCGCAAGATTTCTGCATGCGTTCACACACGGGTCCTCGGTTTATACTAATTAGTAATTACAGTCTTATCCTAGTATCTAGTTCAATTGACATTTGTTTCTTACTTTTTGATTTTAATGCTATTTATCATCAATACTTCATACTTCACATGGGCATAGGATAGCTCAGTGGTCGGAGCACTCTCTTTCCCCAGCTAAGGCTAAATGCTTGCCTTAGCTGAGTACAGTCCCCCAGTTCACCCAGCTGTAAGTGTAAATGGGTACCTGCCTGTTTAGGGTCAGGGAAGGTAAAGCAGCGAGGGAGAGGAGATGGGTGCCACCCTCGATATGCTGGCCCCTAGAGAAGCTGAGGTCTCTCATGCCTCGCTCCCCTACGACCTGATAGGTTATGAAACACCAACATCTTTTTTGCTTTACTTCATACTCATTACTTGAAATCTTTAGTATACTTATAGTATACTGAATAGATCTTTTTTTTTTTAGCCATAATTATAGTTTGTGGAAGCTGATTATGACTTGGTAGAACTTACAGAGTTTTATCATGTCTATTTGTATCATGTATGAATGAGTAGATCACATTAATTTATAAATAGATATAAATCTGTTCCCTTTGACTTCCTAGTGATTGGACTGAAAGTTGATCATGATTTGGCAGTGGTGACAATTGTTACTTTTATTGACTGATTTGTTTTCATATTATTTGCAAGCTCACTGAGATATGGGTGATACTGATACAGTGATGTAAGGATTGAAGGAGTGACTTGGCAGTAGTGACAAACAAACATTGATGGATTAGCTTTCATCGATCTATTAATATTTGTAAGCTATATATAGTGATTAATAATTGGAGTGGCTTTTATCAATTCACAGAGGAGGAAGTCTATTGCAAATATGACTTGGCAGTGGCATTGATAGTTGAGACAATAGTCAATTAACAAAGGAGTAGATTTTCAACAATAAATTTTAAAATTTATGTAATTTACTGGGTCTGAAAGATGGATCTGATGTGGCAGTGATAACACAAACAGTGTCAGGCTGCTTTTGATTTTGGGTAGTGTGTGGGTAGGTGATTTTGCGATGTTCAGCTCTTTTGACGTAAGTCATTTAAATACCAGGCTGTAAACTTGTGTAAGTGACATTGAATGAAAACGAGATAAATTTATAAATTGTGTAATGACTAATGATGGTGATGTATTATCAATTTTTTAAAAATTTAATATTCTATATTTTTGTGTTTTAATGGCGTTTTTTCTGTTCCTTTTTTTTTTTTTTTTCACCCATAGACCACATCCTTCCATCAATTTTTAGGCAGTGGGAAAGAAAATGTGATTAATTAATAAAGTTATATTGTTTAGAAAAAGAATTTAAGGTTTGGTCATCATTATGTGTTTGTTGTTGTTGTTGTTGCTGCTGTGGTGTTATTGTTATGTGTGCATTACATTTTACAGAATTGGTGAATGCCGTAGATCTGTAGTTTCTGTGATTCTTAAATTGAAAATGCACAAAACAAAATGCAAAAACTTTTTAAAAAATTTCAAAATATTGCTTTTTTTTTTCCCCTGCTTCATCTTCTGTGACGTACCCCGTCCTGCTGTTCCCATGCCGCTCATTCCAATCTCCCCGCCAAAGCCACACCCAGATTTGTTATGTCCCTATGACTCTTATGGGAATCGAACCCGCGACTTTCCAGTCCGTAACCCAAGGCGCTAACCACTGCGCCATGGCGGTTGGTATATTGCTAATAATTATGTGCATACAATGATACATACATGATCATGACGCAAATATATTGCATGCACATGCACAGACACACACTCTCTCTCACTCACTCTTCACTTCTTCTCCTCACTGTTCATCCGTACACTCTCACCACACTCTCACTCACAAATTTTACAAGCCACATACACTATGGGAAGACGGATGTTAAAAGCTACACAGTGGCTATTCCATTGGTATCTTGCTATAATATGAATAAATAAATAAATAATACCATGCATGCACAGCACGCACTACTCATTGCACGCACTTCCACTACACACATTCACACATCATGTCACTCACATACAAACAACACACACATGACTGATGTAAAACACAGCACAACATAGCAAAATAATATAACACACACATCACACACCACTACACACACACACACACACCTCTCTCTCTCACACTCACCACTCACACATTTCTTACACACCACACACTCAACTCAACACACACACACACACACACACACACACACACACACTCCACACACTCACCACACCCCACACACACACCACTCACACACACACACATCCACACACACACACACACACACACACACCAATCACAGAGTAACAGACATTAATTGAGACAACAACAACACACACACACACACACATCACACACACACCACACACACACTCAACACACACAACTCACACACACACACACACACACACAAAACCACACACACACCACAATCACACACCACACCACACACACACACACACACCACACACACACACACCACACACACACACACACACCACACACACACACACACACACACACACACACACACACCACCAGTCATGAGAGCATCATTGGCTTATGAGTCATACACTAACAGAGAGCTTACTCAACTACTGCTCGTTCAAAATGCCAGCAGATCAATCAACATTGTTCAGTACTTAACTATTGGTTTCAACCACATGTGTTGCAGTATCGTGTCATGTGGTCATGGATCGTGAATCACGTGAAACCATCTAATTTATATTCATTTCATGGTTGTTGTTGTTTGTGTTCCCCTGCTTAACTCTCATGGGGTCACTCAGATTGAGATTTGCATTCTTGGCGCAATCATCACAGTCTGGGAAAGATTGTGAGATTGGGAGTGAAACTGAAAGTACACAGTCTAGTACACACTAGACATGATTTCGGATGAGACTATAAACCGAGGCCCTGTGTGCAAACGCATGCAGAACATCTTGCGCACGCGTTAAATCCTGTTCCGCTTTTCGAAAGAGTAGGCCATTGTGTGCCGGTGGGAACAGATGACAGAATTTACAAAACCGCATACACAAGGCGACTGATGTAAAAAAAGCACATGAGTGCTTATTCCATTATCCTCGATATAAAAGAATAAATAAATAAATAAAAATAAATTTTCATGTGTGCGTATTGCAGTGAACTATGTGTGTGTGTCTGTCTGTCTGTCTCTCTCTCTCATCTATCTGTCTGTCTGACTCTCTATCTATCTCAGTAGCTGTTTGTTGTGTATTTTGTACAGTGCTGTACATATATACGGTAATGCATTTTTTTCCTTTTTTTCCCGTTCTCCCCCCCCTCCTTTTGCTTCTTAATGACATGGGATCACAGTCTGTGGCAGTGTCATTTAATGCACTCTATTAACTAGTAAAACTGCACTTATTCATTATGCCACATATTGATATTGATCAGTGTATACTGTATATGTATACCACTTAGAAGTCCCAGCAGATGTCTGTCTGTCTGTCTGTCTGTCTGTCTCTCTCTGTCTGTCTGTCTGTCTGTCTCTCTCTCTCTCTCTTCTCTCTCTCTCTCTCTCTCTCTCTCTCTCTCTCTCTCTCTCTCTCTCTCTCTCTCTCTCTCTCTCTCTCTGGGAGGGGGATGGGATAGCCTAGTGGTTAAAACATTGCACTTGCAATCTGACGACCTGGGTTCAATTCCCGTTCAAGGGGATATTTTCCCCTGGAGTTGACATCAGTGCAGACTCCACTCTCCCCAAAAGTCCTTCGGATGAGATTATAAACCGAGGTCCTGTGTGCAAACGCACGCAGAACATCTTGCGCACATGTTAAAATCCTGTTCCGCTTTTCGTAAGAGTAGGCCATTGTGTGCCGGTGGGAACAGATGACAGAATTTACAAAACTGCATACACACAGGGACTGGATGTAAAAAGAAAAAGCACTTAAGTGCTTATTCCATTATCCTCAATATAAAAGAATACAATAATATGACAATACAATGTCTCTCTCTTGCTCTCTCTCACTCACTCTCTCTCTGAGTCTCTCTCCCCCCTCTCTTTCTCTCCCTCTCTCTCTCTCACCTCCACCCCCTCCTTCACTTCCTTCCCCCCTTCCCCCCCTCTCTCTCCCTCCATCTCTCCCTCTCTCTCTCTCTCTCTCTCTCTCTCTCTCTCTCTCTCTCTCTCTCTCCCCCCCCCTTCCCCTCCCTTTCTCAGTGCATAAAAAATGGGCAGCTGTTCCTAAGGATAGCACATTTCCATTAGTGTTGCAGGTTCTTTTACATGCACACTAAATGGATGTTGCAAATGGAACTTTACGTTATTATCACCTCATCCATCATTTTGCTAGCGAGGTTGGAGGGGGGTGGGGGTGGGAGAGAAGTTGAAGAGAAAATGTCAGTACTAGGAATGGGGAGAGGGTAGAGATAAATTGTACTAAGTCAGACCTCTACACATTTGCACAAACAGAAGCGCACATAGAAAGATAGCGCATTTGAACGCTATACATTACAGTACAAATTGCAACACATTTCCATCCAGTACAGTTATTATAACACAGCACTGTACAATATACACGACACAGTACAAACTACAGTAACAGTCCCATGTAGTACAGTATAACACAGTACTGTACAATTATATATATGTATATATATATATATATATATATATTTATATGCAACACAGTACGAACAACAATTGATAACACAATTCCATGCTGTATAGTTACTATAACACAGTGCTGCACAATACAACTCAGTATAAACTACAATAACACAATTCCATGCAGAACAGGATATATATTATATACACACGCATATTACTATACAAAACACATTGACACAACACAGTACAAACTACAATAACACAGTTCCATGCAGTACAGTATGCTGCATTCAGCGCTGTATGATATAACAGTACAAACTACAATAACACAATTCCAAGCAGTACAGTATAAAACATACAGTACTGTACAATTTGTAACACAACACAGTGCAGCAAGAGTTAGTTTACCTTCACCTATCCCGTAGTCCCGAGGACCGTGGAGGCACCACTGAAGATTTTGCAACCAGCTTCCTCCACAACCCTGCACTCCTCTGCTTTCCGTAGCAAATCGTTCCAACTCAAGGGTACCAGTCCACGCTCTGATGTTGTCTTCCCATCGTTTTCTCTGTCTGCCTCTTTGTCTCCCTCCTTGTACTGTTCCCTGGAGAGCAAGAGTTAGTGACAATACTTTTAATAATAATAATAATAATGTATGGAATTTATATAGCGCTGAATCTCGTAAAGCAACAAATCAAAGCGCTCAGATTTTTTGTTTTTTGTTTTATATAAATAATAATAATAATAATGTATGGAATTTATATAGCGCTGAATCTTGTAAAGCAACAAATCAAAGCGCTCAGATTTCATTTCATACCACTTTAAGTCACGGCAGATTTCTCTCCGTGAAATTCGGGCTGCTCTCCCCGGGGAGAGCGCGTCGCCACAAGAGCAGCGCCACCCATTTTTTTTCCTTTTTCCTGTCTGCAACTGTATTTGTTCCCCTATCAGAGTGGCTTTTTTCTAAGAATTTTGCCAGGGACAACTCTCTTGTTGCCGTGGGTTCTTTTACGTGCGCTAAATAATTACGTGTAACACACGGGACCTCGGTTTATCGTCTCATCCGAAAGACTAGCGCCCAGACCACCACTCATGGTCTAATGGATGGGGGAAACATTTCCGGTCCAAACGGGGTACGAACCGCCGCACACTTTAGACCCGGACTTTTCGCTTTCTAGACAGTTCACTGTGTTGTGTTACATATTGTTACCTCTAGACCACCGATCCACCGAGGATAATGGAATAAGCACTCATGTGCTTTTTACAATCAGTCCCCGTGTGTATGCGGTTTTGTAAATTTTGTCATCTGTTCCCACCGGCACACAATGGCCTACTCTTTCGAAAAGCGGAACAGGATTTAACGTGTGCACAAGATGTTCTGCGTGCATTTGCACACGGGGCCTTGGTTTATAGTCTCATCCGAAGGACTGAAAAAACATCAGTATGGTATTATTTTTTTCTTGCAGATACAAGAGGCGGTGTTCTTCAAGACCCGAACCTCGGCAGACGACAGCCCGCTGGTTCTTCGTAACAATGACCGGCAGTGCCACAAGCTGTGTGAAAACCTGGACCATGTCTTCCTGCATGGGTAAGCCGACCCCCTGACCTTTGCCCTTTGCTTGTCTGCGGGAAGGTCAGGGATGGAGGGGTTGGGGCACTCGGGTCGGGAGTCAAAGGTCATATCATGATAGTGATGATGTATTGTGTGCATTTAACGTTGTTGGGTGGTTGGGGATTTTTTTTTTTGGGGGGGTGGGGTGGAGGGGAGGTATTTGTTCCTCGGTCAGAGCTTGAAAATGTTCACAGATTCAAATATTTGGGATCTATTGTGACAGATGAGGGATCAAAACCAGAAATACTGTCAAGACTTTCCCAGACCACAGCCGCAATGACCAAGCTCAAACCCATCTGGAGAAACAGAAAAATCGCCATCAGTTCCAAAATCAGACGGATGCGCTCTTTGGTCATGTCAATCTTGTTATATGCATGTAAATCATGGACCCTCACAGCAGACTTAGAAGAATAAGAGCTGTAGAAATGAGGTGCTTCCGAAGACTCTTAGGCATCTCATACAAAGACCACATTACGAATGAAGAAGTCAAGAGATGCATCCGCAATGAAATCGGGCCCTATCCTGACCTTCAAACACTCACAAGACAACGAAAACTGAAGTGGTTTGGTCATGTCACACGCTCCTCTGGTCTTGCTAAAACAATCCTACAAGGCACAGTGAGGGGAGGAAGAAGAAGAAGAGGCAGGGAAGGGAAGAGATGGGAGGACAACATTCGAGAGTGGACAGACATGGAGCTGAGAGACACCCTGAGGGCGGCTGAGAGACGCGAGGACTGGAGAAAGGTGGTTGACAAAGCTTCGAAGGCGCCCCAAAGGATTCGGAATCTGAGGGATCGGTGACGGTGACAGAGCTCCAAGGTTCACCAGTGGTGAGGTTTTACGTATGCGGCCGTTTTTTCCCAACCATGAAGGTAGCTGCATTCTGACTTCGGGGATGGTATGTAAAGTTACATGACTCCTGCGTGCATGCATTTTTTTGGTTTTTTTAATTGTCATCACTTCCTACTGGAGCCAAATGGCCTACTCTTCCAAAAGGTGGAACAGGTTTTTAATTAATATGTGTGCAAGGTGTCCTGTGTGAGCAGTGGTATGTGAGAGAAAAAAATGTTTGACATAATTATGTATTGTTAGACGAGTAAGGTAAAGGTGTCCCACAACCTATAAGGTCGTAGGGGAGCAAGGCGTCAGAGACCTCACTTCTCTAGGGGCCAGCATATTGAGGGCGGCACCCATCTCCTCTCCCTCGCTGCTTTACCTTCCCTTACCCTAAAGAGGCAGGTACCCATTTACAGCTGGGTGAACTAGGGGACTATACTGAAACCAAGGTACACACAGTCACCCATCCAACTGGTAACCACGCTTGATGCTGCTTAACTTGGCTGGGGGAAATTGAGTGCTCTGACCACTGAGCTATCCTGTCCCCAGACCAGTAGATATGATTCAGTTCTTATTTTGTATCATATTTTATCATATTGCCGCCAGCGCCTGGGGTTTATCGCAGTTTTGATTAAACCATTGATGCTGGGGGCAACAGCAAAGTGAGAGGCTGTATGACCAGTGGCTTTTCCACTCATGAAATTCCACTTTACAGCTTAGTCTTTAGTGACTCTCTGACTAGGAGGCTTGACTTATGTGCTGCAGCCCTGGGGGCTGGTTGGCCTTTGGAGAACATCTCCAACGCTGACTGTCCTTATGCCCACTTTGCCGAGAGAGTGGGGATGTACTGTGGGCAAGGCATCTCCACTATAATCAAATTTCTGCCCAGTTTCCGAAACAGCAGCTGCCTCCTCTGCTGTTTTGGAGGTCATCGTCGAAAACGACGGACTAACATACAATTTTATCATATATTTTGTTGTTGCAGGCTCCGTCAGCATTCTCATGGCTACTGGAAGGTAGTCACAGAGTACACCCACAAAAATGCAGTGCGGGAAATCAAAAATCTTCGAAATGTCACCACGGATCTAGGCAGAGGTAAACTTACTGTATGATCAAGTATTTAGCCTCCCATCCAGTGTGTAAGTGTGTGTGTGTGTGTGTGAGTGCACATGCATGCGTGAGCATGAGTGTGTGTTTGTGTATGCATGTGTGACAGTGAGTGAGTGTGCTTCAAATTCATTTAACGTCTTTTCACAGTTGTGATATTAGACGGAGTGTGTTTGTGTGTGTGTGTGTGTGTGTGCACATGTTCATGCATCTGTGTCTGTACATCAGTACACCCATGAGTGAGATGCGCACACACAGAGACAAGACAGAACATACTTCACACACACACACACATACACACAATTTTAATCCACACAAACTCGCAAAGCAATCCACGCAATAAGCACATATGTATAAAAGGTAAAGGTATCCCATAACCTATAAGGTCGTAGCGGAGCGAGGCGTCAGAGACCTCAGCTTCTCCAGGGGCCAGCATATTGAGGGTGGCGCCCATCTCCTCTCCCTCGCTGCTTTACCTTCCCTGACCCTAAAGAGGGCAGGTACCCATTTACAGCTATAACAGATAAGTATTAACCCTCTTAGTCCTCACCCGGGATTAGCTGGGATTAAATTACCCCCCCCCCCCCCCCCCCCCCCCCCCACTCCCCCTTAATTCTGACCCGGGATTTACACACAGCAGTTTTCCGTCCCCTCCCAGACACAAAAACTAGAGTACAAGTTATAGTATGTTGTCTTATAAAACGTAGTACAAGTTATAGTACGTTGTCTTATCAAATGTAGTACAAGTTATAGTACGTTGTCTTATAAAACACAGTACAAGTTACAGTATGCTGTCTTATAAAACATAGTACAAGTTATAGCTTATAAAATATAGTACAAGTTATAGTACGCTGTCTTATAAAGCCACCTGCTGAGTTTCCTTCTTGTAAACAACAACCAAACACCGTCGAAATGAATCACGGGGTTTACACCTACCCGATTCTAGGCCCCAAGTAACAACATAACGAAAGAACGCGAAATCCAGAGGCAACTTGTGTTCGGAGAACCAGAAATGCAAGAGGGTTAAGTAATGGAAATGCAGGAGGGTGAGATGATGGAAATGCTTGAGGGTGAGATGATGGAAATGCAGGAGGGTGAGATGATGGAAATGGGAGGTGGGTGGGTGGGCAGGTCGGGCGTGGATATTCATGGCTCTGAACGACACGCTGCTGGAGAGCTACGTCCGCTGCATCACGGAGCACACCAAGACGCTGAAGAAGCACTACGCCAAGGACGCTCTGCTGCTGGACCAGCAGGTAAAGGCTGGAGGGAGGGAGGGAGGGGTGGGTGGGTGGAGGGAGGGAGGGAGGGGTGGATGGGTGGGTGGTTGGGGGTGGGTGGATGGGTGGGATGGATGGGTGGGTGGATGGATGGATGGGTGGGTGGATGGTGGGTGGATGGATGGGTGGATGGAGGGAGGAAGGGATGGGTGGAGGGAGGGAGGGGATGGGTGGGTGGGTGGATGGGTGGATGGAGGGAGGGAGGGAGGGATGGATGGATGGCCCTTGGGTTCAGTCACACCTGGCTGTGCAGGACTCTTTGGTTGTCTGTACAGAGTATGGGTGTATGTGTGTGTGTTGGGGGGGGGGGGGGGGGGGTTGGAGAAGGTTTTGATGGGTGTATGTGGTGAGGGTTGGGTGTTTGGGTGAGTGTGTGTGTAGAAGGAGGGTGCATGTTGGTGGGTGTATATGTGGGGTGGGGTGGGGGGTAGTGGTGTTTTTGTGTGAGGGGTGTTTGGGTAAACTTCTGTGTGTGTGTGTTTGTGTGTGAGAGAGAGAGTTTTGTGTGTGTGCTCTGTGTGTGTTTGCGTGGTTGCATTCATATGTATGCATACACGAGTATGTTTTTGCGTGTGTCTATGTCTGTGTTTGTATGCTTGCATTCATGTTTATGTGTGTGTGTGTGCCTCTGTGTGTGGATGTGTGTCTTTGTGTGTATGCGTGTCTGTGTGTTTGCCTATGTATACATTCATGAATGCCTAATTTGTGCTTGCAGCAAATGAGCGTGCTGCTGACATTGACTTCAGGACTGGAGTGTGTTGTCTTTCGGCTGGAATATGTGAGTCTCTTTAACCCTAGTAGCGCGGTTCCCGGAATATTCCGGTAAAGGCGGGTCTAAGCTGTGTGGCGGATCCCGGAATATTCCGGGATGACGTGGGTGGTCATAGTTGAAAGCTTACTTTCGCTTTCAAAGGTCAGCCAATGAATGTTAAGGCCGTTGTAGGCCCGCAGAAAGGGGTGAAGGTCGTTTGACACACACAAGCAACGAAGAATCTGATTGGTTAAGAGTGTTTTTTGTTTTTTTTTCGGACCA
The DNA here is from genome assembly GCA_028751875.1 of Rapana venosa. NCBI lineage: Eukaryota > Metazoa > Mollusca > Gastropoda > Neogastropoda > Muricidae > Rapana > Rapana venosa. Next base: position 2,678,152 of record CM054151.1, read on the forward strand.
GCCGAGATCGTCTTCAACAAAAATGGCAGCCAGTGTTTGCACTAGAATTTCTTCAAGCATTTTTCGAGCTTTTTTACAATATTGACCGCGAGGAGGAGTTTTAGAGGCTGGATTTGGTTGAAATAAACAATGAGAGACGATGAGGTAAGGATTGTGGAATATTTTTGAAAAACTAGGTAAAAATCGATCACGATCGGACTGAATCGAGCGGTGCTAGTTTTGCTGGATGGACTTCTTCGCTACTCGGCGATTTCAACATCACAGATTGTTTTAGTTTATTTTGATGCAACGAGGCTTTGAAATAACTGTTGTTGAGTCAAATCACTATGCTGCTGAATACTTTGCATCACATGAAATCAAGCGATCTTTGTATTTTTGTCATAGAAAGCCACCACTTCGCACATTCCACCATGACGGTCACGATGGCGTCGATCCTTTCGCTGAACTTTTCCGAGTATTTGGTGACCGATAAAGCGATACAAACTCCTTATTTTTTGAAAACTAATGTCAAGAAATAGTGTTTACCTAATCATGACATTTATGCACCGCAAGAACTTTGCTTATCGTGTTAAAATCGATCCGGGGCCCTGACGATGGAACAGTGATCAGTAGTGCGCACACGGGTTTTTTTGGGGGGATTTTTTTTTACATAATCATAATCACTACACACTATTATAAAATTACACTCATTTAAAAGCATATTATCTGTTCTTTCCAGTGATATATAGCTTAACACATTTAATTCAGTTTTATATATCAATATCAAGGGTTGTTTGAGCCCACCCTGCTCCAAAACAATACTAGCCAATGTTAATTCAGCCAATAGAAGTGAGGCTTGCTGCTGCATATTCAGCGCTACTAGGGTTAATCAACCCTCTTGTTGTAATTCTACAGAGCTAAACTGGTGGATCGGTGGTCTAGAGGTAACGCACCTGCCCAGAAAGCAAAAAGTCCAGGTTACAAGTGTGCGGTGGTTCGATCCCTGTTTGGCCCTGAAACTTTTTCTCTCATCCATTAGACCGTGAGTGGTGGTCTGGGCACTAGGCTTTCGGATGAGACAATAAACTGAGGTCCCGTGTGTTGCACATATTTAGCGCACATAACAAAACCCACGGCAACCTGAGAGTTGTCCCTGGCAAAATTATGTAGAAAAAAGCCACTCTGATAGGGAAATAAATACAGTTGTACACAGGAAAAGAAATAAAATAAAGGGTGGCGCTGCTCTTGTGGCAACGCGCTCTCCCCAGGGAGAGCAGTCCGAATTTCATGCAGAGAAATCTGCTGTGACTTAAAGTGGTATACAATACAATACAATATGTAATACAGCTGCCTGTAGATTTTGAATTCTTTGACTTTTTTCTACCCCCAAACTGACTTATTTTACTCCTAAGACGATTGTGTGTGTGCATGACAAGCTATTAAGCTGAAGTTTTGCCACAAGCTAGATAATATGTCTTTGTACTTGCAATTCAAAGCAAGTTTGCCAAAATTTTGTGCAGAGATAATTGCCGTGTCTGAATACATTGCAGTACAGTAAAATACGTATGCACACACACATGCATGTATGCACATGCATGCACACATGCATGTATGCACATGCATGCACACATGCATGTATGCACATGCATGCACACATGCATACTTACACATGCACACGCACACACACACACACACGCACGCACTCACACACACACTCACACACACAGAGCATCCAGACAGTTACACTTGCTCCATGAAACTCTCTCCTGTCTCTGTGACTGTCTTCCTCTGTATATTCCATCTCGCTCCCTCCGTTCTACTGCAGACACCTTATGTTTCTAAACACCGAGATTCAAACAAATCACTGTTGGCCATCGCTCTTTCTCTATTTCCAGTCCATCTTTCTGGAATGACCTCCCTCTCTCACTTCGCCAAAAGCCTAAATTTGATACTTTCAAATCCAGCCTCAAGACACACTTGTTTCCGACCTATGACCTTCCCCTATAGTTACACCTCTTCTCTGTTCCTGCTTTCAATAGACATCTATATCCCCATCACCCGGTTTGTGTGTGTGCATACATTTAAAATTTGTCAATCTTTCATGATTGGTTACACACGTGTGAATGTTTTAAATGGTAAGCACTTTGATTTGTTTCCTTTAAAAGATTCAGCGCTATACAAATTCCAGATAACATCATTATTATTATTATCATTATGAAAACCCATATCCTGACGTGCTGTCGTGTCGTGCGGTGCTGTGTCCAGGACTTGCCGTACCTAGATCTGACGGCCTACCCCCCGCGCACCCGCACGGCCTCGGAGATTGAGGAGGAGGAGGAGGATGGGCCGAGCAGGGCCGCCAAAAGTCTGGCCTCCTCTCTGCGACCCAGTGCTGAGGTAGGTTCTGTCTTCTGCCAGGTTTGGTCACAGAGAGAGACAGGGAGTGAGAGAGGGAGTGAGAGAGAGTGTGAGAGAGGAAGGAAGGAGGGAGAAAAGAGAGGGGGAGAGAGGGAGAGAAGGAGGGGGAGAGAGAGGAGGGAGAGAGAGAGGAGAGAGAAGGAAGGGGGAGAAAGAGAGAAAAGGAAGGAAGGAGAAAAGAGAGGGGAGAGAGAGAGAAGGAGGGGGAGAGAGGAGGGGGAGAGGGAGAAGAGGAGGGAAGAGAAGAGGAGGGGAAGAGAAGAGAGAGAAGGAAGGAGGGAAAAAGGAGAGAGAAAAGAGGAGGAAGGAGGGGGAGGAGAGAGAGAAAGGGGAGAGAGAGAGAGGAGAGGAAGAAAGAGGGGGAGGGGGAGAGAGAAGGAAGGAGGGAGAGAGAGAGAAGCGAGAGAGAGGAGAGAGGAGGAAAGAGAGGAGAGGAGGGAGAGAGAGAGTGAGTGAGGAGAGAGACAGAGAGAGGAGTGAGAGAGAGAGAAGAGAGAGGAGTGAGAGAGAGAGAGAGTGAGAGAAAGAAGTGAGAGAGAGAGAGAGAGAGAGAGTGAGTAGAGGAGAGAGAACACAGAGAGAGTGAGAGAGAGTGAGTGAAGAGAGAGTGAGTGAGAGAGAGTGAGTGAGTAGAGAGAGTGTGAGAGAGAGAGTGTGAGAGAGAGAGAGAAGAAGGAGGGGAAAGAGACGAGGAGTGAGAGAGAGAGGGAGAGAGAGAGTGAGTGAGAGAGAGTGTGAGAGAGAGAGGAAGAGAGAGAGACAGAGAGAGATACGATAGAAATAGAGGGAAAGAAAAGACAAGATTACATCAGCGAGTAGAAGAGAGAGGAGAGGAGAGGAGAGGGAGAGAGAGAGAAGAGAGAGAGAGGAGAGAAGAGAGAGGAGAGAGAGAGAGGAGAGAGAGAGAGGAGAGAGAGAGAGAGAGAAGAGAGGAGGAGAGAGAGAGAGAGGAGAGAGGGAGAAGAGGGAAGAGAAAGAGAGAAAGAGAGGAGAGAGAGAAGAGAGGAGGAGAGAGAGAGGAGAGAGAGATGAGAGAGAGATGAGGGAGAGAGTGGAGAGAGGAGAGGAGAGGAGGAGAGAGAGAGAGATGAGGAGAGAGAGAGAAGTGAGGAGAGGAAGAGGAGAGGAGAGAGGAGAGAGAGAATGAGAGAGAGAGGAGATGAGAGATGAGAGAGAGAGTGAGAGAGAAGAGTAGAAGAGTGAGGGAAGAAGAAGATAGTGAGAGAGGAGGAGAGAAGAGAGAGAGGAGGAGAGAGAGGAGAGAGAGAAGAGAGAGAGAGGAAAGAGAGAATGTGAGGGAATGAAAGAAGAGAGTGAAGAGAGAGTAGAGAGAGAGTGAGAGTGAGAGGAAGAGGAGTGAGAGAGAGAGAGGAGAGTGAGAGAGAGAGAAGAGGTAGGAGAGAGAGGAGAGTGAGGAGAGAGGAGAGAGAGAGTGAGAGAGAGAGAGAAGAGAGAGAGAGAGAGAGATAACGAAAGTTTTATTTTTGAGGGTAATAGAATAAGTCAAGACTTTTTACATCCAGCCTCGAGAGAGAGAGAGAAGAGAGAGAGAGTGAGAGATGAGAGGGAGAGGAGTGAGGAAGAGAGAGAGTGAGAGAGAGAGAGTAGAGTGAGGAAGAGAAAGTAGAGAGAGAGTGAAGGTGAGAGAGTGAGTGAGAGAGAGGAGTGAGAAGAGAGAGTGAGAGAGAGAGATGTGAGAGAGAGAGGAGGAAGAGAGAGAAGTGAGGTAAGATACGAATTTTATTTGAGGGTAATAGATAAGTCAAGACTTTTTTTACATCAGCCTCGAGAGTGGAGAGAGAGGAGAGAGAGAGAGAGTTGAGAGAGAGTGAGTGAGAGAGAGAGTGAGAGAGAGAGAGTAGAGGATGAGAGGTGAGAGAGAGAGAGAGAGAGAGATGAAAGAGAGAGAGAGAGAGAAAGAGAAAAGAGAGAGATAACGATAACGAAATTTATTTTCTGAGGGTAATAGAATAAGTCAGACTTTTTTTACATTCAGCCTCGAACGATGTGAGAGAGAGAGAGAGAGAGAGAGTGAGGAGAGAGAGAGTGGAGAGAGAGTGAGTGAGGAGAGGAGAGAGAGAGAGAGTGAAGAGAGAGAGACAGAGAGAGTAACGATAACGAAAATTTATTTCTGAGGGTAATAGAATAAGTTCAAGACTTTTTTACATCAGCCTCGAAGGATGTGAGAGAGAGAGAGAGAGAGTGAGTGAGTGAGAGAGAGAGTGAGGAGAGTGAGTGTGTGAGAGTGAGAGAGAGAGAGAGAGAGAGTGAAAGAGAGAGAGAGAGAGAGATAAGATAACGAAATTGATTTGAGGGAAAGAAAAGTAAGATATAGAGAGAGAGTGAGAGAGTGAGTGAGAGAGAATGAGTGAGAGAGTGAGAGAGAGTGAGACAGAGAGAGTGAGAGAGAGAGAGTGAGAGAGACAGTGAGAGAGAGAGAGAGAGAGATGAACTCTGCCTGTGGGAATACCGGGGGCCTGTTTATTATTATTATTTATTTTATGTTTTTTATTTTATTCTTTTATGTCGAGGATGATAGAATAAGCACTTGTGTGCTTTTTTACATTCAGTCCCCCGTGTGTATGCAGGTTTTGTAAATTCTGTCGTCTGTTCCCACCGGCACGCGATGGCCTACTCTTACGAAAAGCGGAACAGGATTTAACGTGTGCACAAGATGTTCTGTGTGCGTTCGCACACGGGGCCTCGGTTTATAGTCTCATCCTAAGGACCTTTGGGGAAAGCAGAGTCTGCACTGATGTTAACTCCAGGGGAAAATATCCCCTTGAACGGGATCGAACTTGGGTCGTCAGATTGCGAGCGCAATGTTCTAACCACTAGGCTATTCCGTCCCCCTGTCCGTATTTATGAATAGCATCCCCACTTTCTGGAAATTGTGTGCTATGAGTTCTCATCTTTTTCTATCCCTCTCTTTGTCTCTATCTTGTTCCTTTTGTTCCTGTCACCTCCTTGTCTTATCTTCTGCCTGCCTGTTTATCCAGACAGACTTGAAGAATAACCAGTTTTTGTTTTTGGTTGTTTTTTAAATCAGATTTTCAGTTTTTCCTGTTAGCCACTAAATGTGATAGAATCACATGCATAGCCTCTGGAGTACTGAAAGGGGAATCTTTGTTTTCCTTCTGCTTGTGAAAGATAACAACAATCGTCTCCCACGCTGAAGTGGAAGCGCTGGGCCTGACTTGTCAGGCGCTTAACGGCAGCGTAACGCATTTTCGCTGATTGACAGTGACTCGTTAAAACCTCTTCCGCCTTTCGGAAGAGTAGGCCATTGAAGGAAGGTGGCAGGATGGTTAAGATGTTTGCCTGCCAACAAATAAACGGTGAGGTTCTGGGTTCGATTCCCACCCTCGCCCTTTCTTCCCAGTTTGACAAAAAAATCAAACTTAATGTCTTCGGATGAGACTATAAACCGAGGCCCCGTGTGCGAACGCATGTAGAACATCTTGTGCACACGTTAAATCCTGTTCCGCTTTTTGAAAGAGTAGGTCATTGTGTGCCGGTGGGAACAGATGACAAAATTTACAAAACCGCATAGACACGGGGACTGGATGTAAAAAAGCACATGAGTGCTTATTCCATTGTCCTCGATATAAGAAAGAAAAAAAAGTCATCTGAGCGCTTTGATTTGTTGCTTTACAAGATTCAGCGTTATATAAATGCCATACATTATTATTAATATTATTATTATTATTATTGTTGTTGTGTGCTGGTAGGAATGGGTGACAGAAAAGAAAACCCACCAGCATACACACAGGTGTCGTGTTTAGACACCTTCCCCGAAGTCGGAATGTGGCTACCTAAATGGATTAGGGTTGGGGGGGGGGGGGGGGGGGGGGGGTGGTCGGGCGGTTGCTCACAAATCTCACCATTGGTGAATCTTGGAGCTCTAGCCGAGGAACTAACAAACAAATCATTCTTTATCCTGGAAGTGAAAGAATTTGAATAAATGATTTTTTTTTAAATACAGTCTGGAAAGGGATGTACTCAATCAGCTTGACCTTCCCCGAAACACTGCCCACAGCTGTCGGTTTCCTCCACTCTCAGCTTCTGCTATCCATTCCATCCCAGCCCAGCTGGTGCTGATTCTAGCAGGAACTGACCACACGTGGACTAGGGAAATGAAAAGGAGATGCTAAATCTAGCGTTCTTACCTGAGTGATGTTGGATTTGCGCTCTGTGTGTGCTAGAGAGAAACAAAAATCAACTTGCTATGCCCATACACTCCTCAAGGAGTTAGGGTAGGAGTCAGGGGAAGTCAGTCATAGATGTGTGTATATATATATATATATATATATATATATATATAATATATATATATATATTATATATATATATAAAGTATGTTCTTTCGAGCCAGAAGGCCCATAGAGCTGGAGCTTATCCCGGTTTCTGTAGCGTTAAGCGAACTGATGGTTTTTCACCACCCCTGTGACAGGACGCTAGTCTGTTGCCAGATACTTCCCCCCCAGCAGAGCTGGTACCCACTTGTACACCTGGGTGGAGTGAGGAAAATAGGAGTAAAGTGTCTTTCCCAAGGACACAACACCGAGCCGAGCGGGGATCGAACCCGCGACCTCTGGATCACGAGTTGACCGCCTATTTTATTATTATTTATTTTATTTATTTATACCACTTTAAGTCACGAGATTTCTCTGCGTGAAATTCGGGCTGCTCTCCCCGGGGAGAGCACGTCGCCACAAGAGCAGCGCCACCCTTTTTTTTTCCTTTTTTTTTTTTTTTTGGTCTGCAACTGTATTTCTTTCCCTATCAGAGTGGCTTTTTTCTAAGAATTTTGCCAGGGACAACTCTCTTGTTGCCGTGGGTTCTTTTTCGTGCGCTGCATAATTTTCTGTAACACACGGGACCTCGGTTTATCGTCTCATCCGAAAGACTAGCGCCCAGACCACCACTCATGGTCTAATGGATGGGGGAAAAGTTTCCGGTCCAAACGGGGTACGAACCGCCGCACACTTCAGACCCGGACTTTTCGCTTTCTAGACAGGCGCGTTACCTCTAGACCACCGATCCACACACGCATGTATGTTTTGCAGACGAGTTCCTGCACCCCCGAGTCGGCCAGAGCCCTGACGGACAGCGACACGGCCAGCCTCAGCAGCCTGGACACGCCGGCCCTGCGCTCCGCCCGCATCAGCTCCGTCTCCGTGGACTCGGGTTTCCCCGGCGACATCCTCAGCCAGCACAACGGCAGGCAGCGGAGCGTGACGCCCGTCGACGCGCTCTCCGTCTCCAGCCTCGGCTCGGCCGGAGAGCCGGACCGGCTGACACGCCTGGAGAACATCGTTCACAGCGCAGGGGTGGGGGTGGAGGGTGAGGGTAGCGGGGGCGGGGGGGGGGGGGGCTGGAGGTGATTCGCTTGAAGAGCGGGAAGAAGGCGACGTCCAAGAAGAGGAAAGGAGCCTCGGCCAAGAGGGAGGTCAAGGGGTCGGTGGTGCAGGCCCAGTCCTCCACCTCGGCTGACCCTGGCTCGACCAGCGCCCCTGTGAAGATCGCCCAGTCCTCGTCTGCCGCTTCTCTGCAAGGGCCGTGCGCGGAGAAGAGCTCTCCGAGCGGAAGCAGCGTGTCGGAGAGAAGCGGTCGCCACGGAGAAGGCGCGGGTAGGGGGGACAGCACCAGCGGCAGCGAGGCCCCGGAGAGAGAAGGCGGGTTTTACGGCACGAAGGATTCCTCGTCGGAGAGCGTGTCTGGCCCGAGCCACGCGGCAGTTGGGAGGAGAGAAGGAGGAGAGACAGACCCAGCCACACCCAGGAGCACAGAGGGGGAGAGGCTGGCGGCGGAAACCAAGGACTCTTTCGCTGACGGCTTCGCGCAACTAGACACCGCCGTTGCCAGCATCCGCGCCACCACCACGACTCTGCATCAACCACACGCCACGCAGTCTCCACAATCCGACGATGTCGTCGATGCCGTCTCTTCGTCGCCAGCCCCTTTCCGGAACGACGGTTCGGATTACGAGCCATCCGACGTCTTTCAGTATTCTTCGCCCCCTGATGTGGAGGAAGACGTTTGTGACCGTGGTGCAATAGCTTGTGATGGTGACAGGACTGGCGATGCCGAACAAAACGCGAAAGTGCCTGCTGCTGTGGAAACCTCGCGCTCCACAATGTCGGCTTTGAAGAAGTTCAGTCGAAATGTGCCGAGCTGTGTCGACCTCTGAGCGTGGACGAAAGCGTCAGGGATGTGGGGACGTGACTGGGCCCTCCTCCCCTTCAGAACAGACTGGAGAAATGTCGGGCAGTCCTCAGAAAGAGGCGAAAAGACCAGGCGACGGTGAAATGGCTGCGGAAGATCACCAAGAGGAGGAGGAAGAGGAGGAGGAGGTGGATTTTTACAGCGCTCCTGACAAGGTGGGGTTGTCGGGGAAGAAGACGCACGGGTACGGGCAGCTTCAGGATTACGTGGACTATGTTTCCGGGCATCATGGGAATGATAACACACTGACGACGATGACGACGACGGAGGAGGAGGAAAAGGTGGAGGTGGATGTGGAGGGGAACGTGGTGGAGAAGGAGGAGAGGACGGAGTGGGACAAAGATTATTCCCTGAAGTAAGTTTTTGAATTGTTTAATTTTTTTTTTAGGGGGGGGGGGGGGTTTGGGGTGGGGTTTTTTGTTGTTGTTTGTTTGTTTTTTTGCATGCATGTCTGACTTGTTTTACCATTCCTGTTGTTCATTTGCCTCTTGTTTTGATCTTCAGCCACCGAACCAGGATTATGTTGCATCCCAGAGCCAAGAATTGATGGGAAGCTTGTCGTTAGCGCTGATTAGAGTAGACCGACAGACGCTGTAGTATAGCCGAGTGGTTAAGACCGTTCAACTTCAATCCCGTGGGTCCGTAAGTCGTGGGTTCAAGTCTCGGTGGTGTCTGGGGAATCAAGGTTGGGGAGTTTTACAATCTCCCAGGTCAGCTTCAAGTGCAGACCTGCCAGTGACGTTATTGCCTTCGTGTATAATGCAGAAGATCAAAAATGCACGTTAAAGATTCTGCAACTCATGTCAGTGTTTGGTGGGTTCCGGAAACGGGAACATACACTCCCGATGTCGGAATGCAGCTACCCTCGTGGTGGGCAAAAATGGTCGTATATACACAGTACTTGTAAAAAGAGCAATGAACTTCATAGTGGATGGAAAGAGACCAAAGGGAAGACCTAGCAAAACCTGGGCTGCCTGTATTGCAGATGATCTTAGAGAAAGGGGCATAAATAAGGAGGAAGCTCAAAACAGAGAGAGATGGAGAAGGCTCATCAATGTCAAACCTCCCCTGGGAGAAACATGACAAAAAAGGAAGAAGAAGAAGACAGTACTTGTAACAAAACCACACACACCATTGGTGAGCCTCAGAGCTCTATCTAAAGAACAAAACAAAAAAAGAAAGAAGAAGGGATATTTTTTCATGAGGGTTGGTGGGAGATGAAAATCCTGAATAGGTTAACACTATCCTCATGTTAAGGGGGAAAACCCCTCTTTCCCAGTACACGTGTACTGTGCACATGTGTATGCTACTGTAACCCAGTAGTGGGTGATACAGAGGGAAGGGTTAGTAGATGGTTGGTTACCCTGTAGCAGGTTACCTGTAGGGAAAAGGTTAAAACTTAAGTGGAGCTAAGGATGATGAAATGGGATTAAATTGATCAAGATTTGCTGATATTATTGCTGCCTGACTGGTTATTTTAAAAAAACAAAACACATGGTGTGTTTAGAGGGGACGGGATAACCTGGTGGTTAGCGTGATGCGTTCGTGATCTGCTGACCCGGGTTCGATTCCCGTTCAAGAGGATTTTTTTCCTCTGGAGTTAACATCAGTGCCAACTCCACTCTCCCCAAAAGTCCTTCGGATGAGACTATAAACCGAGGTCCCATGTGCAAACACACGCAGAACATCTTGCGCACAGGTTAAAACTCATTCCGCTTTTCAGAAGAGTAGGCCATTGTGTGCTGGTGGGAACGGATGACAAAATTTCCGAAACTGCATACACACGGGGACTGGATGAAAAAAAGCACATGAGTGCTTATTCCATTATCCTCAAAATAAAAAATAAAAATAAAATGAATAAAATAGATAAATAAAATAAATAGAGCAGGGAAGACCTAGCAAAACCTGGGCTGCCTGTATTGCAGATGATCTTAGAGAAAGGGGCATAAATAAGGAGGAAGCTCAAAACAGAGAGAGATGAAGAAGGCTCATCAATGTCAAACCTCCCTCAGGAGAAACATGACAAAAAAGGAAGAAGAAGCAGTGCTTCATTTGAAGGGTAGAATTGACCAGTGTTACTTTGTTGTTGTGTGTGGACAGACTGGACAACAACACCAAACTGCAGGTCATGCTGGACGTCTTCACCCAGGACGACGAAGAATTCCTCAAGGTAAACATTATTTATATATTATATAAGAAAACACTATCACCTCACAGCTGTCGGTTCCCCCCCACTCTCAGCTGCTGCTCTCCATCCCAGCCCAGCTGGTGCTGATTACAGCAGGAACTGGCTACACTTGGACTTGGGAAAAGGAAGGGGTGGGTTAAATTTTTAGCACTCTTGACCGAGTGATGTTAGATTTGAGGGCTAAGACCTTTGATAGCAAATTCTTTGCTTTTTTTTATCTTTTTTTTTTGTCATGAAATTTTTTTGGTGAGGAAGAGTGTATTTAACCCCTCACTGGGCACAGCGTCAAACAGCCCCCAGGCCCCATCATGGACAAAACGCCCTAAAGCGTCTGTCAATTTGACCGACGCTTTAGAGCATTCAGACATTGACATTCCCTCCAATATAGCTTCACATCTCGTGAAAATAGAAGCAGCAAGACTTCCCACAATTCCATATTGGCTGGCGCTGCTCTTGTGGCGACACACTCTCTCCAGGGAGAGCAGCCTGAATTTCATGCAGAGAAATCTACTGTGACTTAGAGTGGTATACAATACAATACAAACTACTGTATAGTTAGCATGCATCTTGCAAGCGGCAACGATTGGAGTGAGTTTGTGGCAAATTTTGAAGGAAAACTCTTGCAGTTTTTCCCCAAGTTTGATACGATTGTTTTTTGCGGCTGTCATGCTGAAAATATCATGCTGTGAGATCTATGTGTATCCAGGCTTAAAAATGACATATAATTTTTGTCCTCTGTTCCCACCAGCATGAAATGGCCTACTCTTCCAAAAGGTGGAACAGGTTTTTAACCTGTGCGCAAGACGTTCTGTGTGCGTTTGCGCAAGGGACCTCAGTTTATATTCTCAACCGAATCTGCGCCATCTGTTGTGATGCTTCTGACCTTCTGCTCCCACATCACTCACGAGTCATTCTGACCTCTCTGCCGCAGCAATACTTAACTTAGGTTTGTCATGTCACATCCTCAGGGTCAGAAGTCATTTGCCTACACTGTGCATTTTTTTCAGATGTTTATGATTCAGATAAAAAGGTCACACTGTCCCCCTGTGGGGATGCCAAGCCTGTCAGTATAAATAGCATCCCCCCCCCTTCTGGAAATTCTGAGCTAGGAATTCCATTCTCCCTGTCCCTCTCTTTGTTTCTGCCTTGTTCCTATTCTCTCTGTCCCCTCCTTCTTGTCCATTTTCTGCCTTCTTGGTCCATTCACAGAAAGACTTAAAAGATAACAATTCTCTCCCATGCTGAAGTCGGATGTGCTGGGCCTGACTTGTCAGGCGCTTAATGGCAATGCAACGCATTTTGGCTCATATGAAAGACAACAATAGTAGTCTGAGCGTTTGATGCAGAAGAAGATCACGCTGTTTGCCGACATGTTTCAGGTGGGTTTGTCAGTCTGAAAAAAAAGGTCATGGTATTTGGTTTCAGATGTTTGTGAGTCGAGAGGGTCACTCGGAGGGGGAGCAGAAGGTGACCTTCGTGCTGGTCACCAGTCACACCCTCTATCTGCTTCGTCAGAGGGACAGCGATCGCAAATTTGAGACGGAACTAGCCATCCCCCTCAAAGACCTCAGCTTCATCAGTGTGAGTTGTTTTTTTTTGCTTCTAAAGCTGTGTGTGTGTGTGTGGGTGGGTGTGTGTGTTTGTGTGTGTGTGTTGTGGGTGTGGGTGGGTGGGTGTTGTGTGTGTTGTGTGTGTGTGTGTGTGTAGGTAGCTTGTAGTGTGTGTGGTGGTGTGTGTGTTGTGGTGTTTGTGTGTGTGTGTGTGTGTGTGTGTGTGTGTGTGTGTGTGTGTGTGTGTGTAGGTAGCTTGTAGTGTGTGTGTGTGTGTAGGTAGCTTGTAGTGTGTGTGTGTGTGTGTGTGTGTAGGTAGCTTGTAGTGTGTGTGGTGTGTGTGTGTAGGTAGCTTGTAGTGTGTGTGTGTAGCTTGTAGTGTGTGTGTGTAGGTAGCTTGTAGTGTGTGTGTGTGTGTAGGTAGCTTGTAGTGTGTGTGTGTGTGTAGGTAGCTTGTAGTGTGTGTGTGTGTGTAGGTAGCTTGTAGTGTGTGTGTGGTGTGTGTGTAGGTAGCTTGTAGTGTGTGTGGTGTGTGTGTGTAGGTAGCTTGTAGTGTGTGTGTGTGTGTGTAGGTAGCTTGTAGTGTGTGTGTGTGTGTGTGTAGGTAGCTTGTAGTGTGTGTGTGTGTGTGTGTAGGTAGCTTGTAGTGTGTGTGTGTGTGTGTGTGTAGGTAGCTTGTAGTGTGTGTGTGTGTGTAGGTAGCTTGTAGTGTGTGTGTGTGTGTGTGTAGGTAGCTTGTGTGTGTGGTGTGTGTGTGTAGGTAGCTTGTAGTGTGTGTGTGTGTGTGTGTAGGTAGCTTGTAGTGTGTGTGTGTGTGTAGGTAGCTTGTAGTGTGTGTGTGTGTGTTGGTGTGTGTGTGTGTGTGTGTGTGTAGGTAGCTTGTAGTGTGTGTGTGTGTGTGTGTGTGTGGTGTGTGTGTGTGTTGTGTGTGTTTGTGTGTGTGTGGGTGGGTGGGTGTGTGTTTGTGTGTGTTGTGTGTGTGGTAGTGGTGGTGGAGGTGGTCTTCAATCTTATGTAGATCATAGAGCATACGCAAAATCTCACCATTGGTGAACCTTGGAGCTCTAGCTGAGGAACGACACCAACAACAACAACAGAATTGTAAATAAGATATATATATATACATATATATTTTATATGCATATCATGTTGTATTGTATGGTTTCCATACTGATGCTGTATATGTTCATATAATTCCCATACATGTAGATATTTATTTTTATTTATTTTATTCTTTTATATCAATGATAATGGAATAAGCACTCATGTGCTTTTTTTTAACATCCAGTCCCCGTGTGTATGCGGTTTTGTAAATTCTGTCGTCTGTTCCCACCAGCACACAATGGCCTACTCTTAAAAAAAGCGGAACAGGATTTAACGTGTGCGCGAGAAGTTCTGCGTGCGTTCACACACAGTGCCTCGGTTTATAGTCTCATCCGAAGGATTTGGGGAGAGTGGAGTCTGCGCTGATGTTAACTCCAGGGGAAAATATTTCCTTGAACGAGGATCGAACCCGGGTTGTCAGATTGCGAGTGCAGTGTTCTAACCACTAGGCTATCCCGTCCCCCCCTAGATGTGTCTAATGTGTATGTGTGTGTGTGTGTGTGAACAGCTGAGCCTGAACAAGCAGATCGTGAACATCGAGAGCACAGGCCCCAACAGGAGGAAGGAGCGGGTGTGGCTGACACCTGGCGATCACCTGCTGGCTCAGTGAGTCTGTCCCTCTGTCCCTGTCAGAGCCAGTCTCTGCCGTAACGCAGATTTGATGTCCGTACTTTAAAAGTTAAAAATTTAAAAAGATGTTCTTACTGAGACAACACACCCTCATACTCCCACTGGGCGAAATATAGTGGAATATGGCTTCTTTCCACAGGCAAATTCCAGATTTGCAGGGCAAAATATAGTGGAATATGGTTTCAATCCAGAGGCAAATTCCAGATTTGCTGGGCAAAATATAGTGGAATATGGCTTCTTTCCAGAAGCAAATTCCAGATTTGCTGGGCAAATATAGTGGAATATGGCTTCTTTCCAGAAGCAAATTCCAGATTTGCTGGGCAAATATAGTGGAATATGGTTTCTTTCCAGAGGCAAATTCCAGATTTGCTGGGCAAAATATAGTGGAATATGGTTTCAATCCAGAGGCAAATTCCAGATTTGCTGGGCAAAATATAGTGGAATATGGTTTCAATCCAGAGGCAAATTCCAGATTTGCAGGGCAAAGTATAGTGGAATATGGTTTCAATCCAGAAGCAAATTCCAGATTTGCTGGGCAAAGTATAGTGGAATATGGTTTCTCTCCACAGGCAAATTCCAGATTTGCAGGGCAAAGTATAGTGGAATATGGTTTCTCTCCACAGGCAAATTCCAGATTTGCTGGGCAAAGTATAGTGGAATATGGTTTCTTTCCAGAGGCAAATTCCAGATATGCTGGTTCAAATATAGTGAAATATGGTTTCTCTCCACAGACAACTTCTGGACTGCCTGGAGGAGGCCATAAAGGGCGTGCAGCAGCCCACCTCCCTACGATCTCACTTCAGCATCGGCAGTGACGAACCTCTGCAGATCATCGCCCTGAGGAAATACATCGCCAAGGATTCCAACTGTCAGGTAACGTACAGATTGGCCCTAGGAAGGAAGGTGGCAGGATGGTTAAGACGTTGGCCTGCCAACAAGTAAACCGTGAGGTTCTGGGTTCGATTCCCAGCCTCGCCCTTTCTTCCCAGTTTGACAAACAAAATCGAACTGAATGTCAAAGTCCTTCGGATGAGATTATAAACCGAGGCCCTGTGTTCGAACGCATGCAGAACATCTTGCGCACGCGTTAAATCCTGTTTTGCTTTTCGGAAGAGTAGGCCATTGTGTGCCGGTGGGATCGGATGACAGAATTTATAAAACTGCATACACACGGGGACTGGATGTAAAAAAGCACATGAGTGCTTATTCCATTATCCTCGATATAAAAGAATAAATAAATAAAATTGAGTGGGGGTGGGGAGGTGGAGAGAGGGTAGGGGATCATGGAATAATGATAAAAGCATGGTGAATCGTTTGGGCTTAAAGAATAGGAGTTGGGGGGTTGTTGTTCTAATGATCAAAATTGACAGACAGGTACTACAGCCGAGTGGTTCAGCTTAAACCACCATGACATCGTGGGATCAAACCTCAGCGGTTGTGTCTGGTGAATTAAGGGTGGGGGGAGTTTTGATCATATCCCAGGTCAACTTCAAGCGCAGACCTGCCAGTGCCTTCATTCCCTTCGTGTATGCAGGAGGTCAAATATGCACGTTAAAGCTCCTATAATTCGTGTCAGCATTGGGTGAGTTAGGGAAACATGCTCGTCCTTAGCTTACATTCCCGAAGTCGCAGTGCGGATACCTTTATGGTGGGCGAAAGCAGTCGTAAACACAAAAATCTCCCCATTGATAAACCAGTTCACACTGTTCACTTCACTGTCCACTGGTCCCGTAACCCGCCAGGGTCGTAGGGGCACTGCGTGGTGGACGAACGGTGGACCAGCTGGCTCCACTTAGCGCGGTCGTGGGCGAGTGCCTGGGTGACACTGAAGTCCTCCCCTGTCCAATCACGGATGTCGTCGGCCCACTTTCTCCTCTGTCTGCCCCGTCTTCTCTTCCCCTGGACTGTTCCTTGCAGGATGGTCTTTGCAAGTCCTTCTGAGCGTGTTACGTGCCCATACCATCTGGGTTTCCTCGTTTTCGCCGTGGTCAGTAGGTCTTCATAGTCCCGCACCTGTTGAGTGATCTTTCTGTGGACTTCATTGTTGGTGGGTGACATGGTCCTTGTATGAGATGCCAGTAGGAACAGATAACAAAATCTTTAAACCACGCATGCATCATACAGGAATCCTGTTTAGACACCATCCCTGAAGCTGGAATGCGGCTACCTAAATGATTTGGTTGGGGGGAGGGGGAGGGGGGATGGTTGCGTGTATACACACAAATTTCACCATTGGTGAACCTCAGAGCTCTAGCCAAGGAACAACCCCCCACCCCCCAAAAAAATCCCCAGCACAGCAGTCAGTTAGTGTCCCCCACTTTCAGCTACTCTCAGCTGCTATCCATCCCATCCCAGCTGGTGCTGATTGTAGCAGGAACTGACCACACTTGGACTTGGTAAAAGGAAAGGATTTGCTAATTTGGGCCCTGGACCCTTGACCGAGTCATGCTGGATTTGCTCACTGTGCCAAGTAAACTAACTTCATTCGATACCTTCAAATCCAGCCTCAGAACACACTTCTTTTGTACCTGAGACTTTCCCCCTCATATCTGTCCCTAATTTTCGACAGCATCCTTCACCTCCTTAGTGTGTTCACGAGTGTGTGTGCATGCGCGTGCGTGGATTTGAAATTTGTTGTTTGTTATGGTTAAGGAGAGTTGCATGCGTGTAAATGATTTGAGTGCAAGCGCTTTGATTTGTTTGTTTTTACAAGATTCAGCGCTATATAAATTCCATATATTATTATTATCATTAAACTAGCCAGAGTGGCTGTTGCGTGTGTATGTACAGGAACAGGAAGTGGAGATTGAGGACTACTCCCTGGTATTCTGGGAAGACACGCAGTCCAATCGGAACAAGCCGACCTCTGCCGCGCGAGAAGGAACCATGCTGCTCCGCGTCAATGACCCCTTCAAAGGTCACCAGTGGAAACCTGTCTTTGTGGTGCTGAGGTGAGTTGAGGAAGGAACTGACTTGTTGTAGCAGGGATATTAAACCATTGACGCTGGGGGCAACAACAAAGTGAGAGGCTGTATGACCAGTGGCTGTTCCACTCATGAAATTCCACTTTACAGCTTAGTCTTTAGTGATCGACTATGACTCTCTGACTAGGAGGCTTGACTTGCACAGTCCTTATGTGCTGCAGCCCTGGGGGATGGTTGGTCCTTGGGGAACATCTCCAACGCTGACTGTCCTTATGCCCACTTGGCCGAGAGAGTGGGGATGTACTGTGGGCAAGGCATCTCCACTATAATCAAATTTCTGCCCAATTTCCGAAACAGCAACTGCCTTCTCTGCTGTTTTGGAGGTCATCGTCGAAAACGATGGACTAACATACATACATACATTTATTTATTTATACCACTCTTAACCTGCAGCAGATTTCTCTGCGTGAAATTCGGGCTGCTCTCCCCGGGGAGAGCGCGTCGCCACAAGAGCTATGCCAGCCGTTATTTTTCTTTTCTTTTCCTGTCTGCTACTGTGTACCACAGGGAAGACCTAGCAAGACCTGGGCTGCCTGTATTGCAGATGATCTTAGAGAAAGGGGCATAAATAAGGAGGAAGCTCAAGACAGAGAGAGATGGAGAAGGCTCATCAATGTCAAATCTCCCCTGGGAGAAACATGACAAAAAAAGGAAGAAGAAGAAGAACTGTATTTGTTTCCATCTCAGAGTGGCTTTTTTGTACAGAAGTTTGCCAGGGACAACTCTCTTCGATGCCTTGAGTTCTTTCACTAAATTATTATGTGTAATACATGGGATGTCGGTTTATCGTCTCATCCAAAAGACTAGCACCCAGACCACCTCTCACGGTTTAATGAATGGGGGGAAAATTTGGGGCCCAGACGGGGTTCGAACCACCGCACACTTCTGACCTTGACTTTTCGCTTTCTTGGCAGGCGCGTTGCCTCTAGACTCTACCTCTCTACCTCTACCTCTAGGAAGGAAGGTGGCAGGATGGTTAAGACGTTCGCCTGCCGACAAGTTAACCGTGAGGTTCTGGGTTCAATTCCCAGCCTCGCCCTTTCTTCCCAGTTTGACAAAAAAATCGAACTGAATGTCAAAGTCCTTCGGACGAGACTATAAACCGAGGCCCCGTGTTCGAACGCATGCAGAACATCTTGCGCACACGTTAAATCCTGTTCCGCTTTTCTTTAAGAGTAGCCAATTGTGTGCCGGTGGGAACAGATGACAAAATTTACAAAACCGCATACACACGGGGACTGGATGTAAAAAAGCACATGAGTGCTTATTCCATTATCCTCGATATAAAAGAATAAATAAAATAAAATAGAATAGACCACCGATCTGTCTGCCTCTTTGTCTCCCTCCTTGTACTGTTGCCTGCAGGACAGTCTTGGCCAGTCCAGGCCATGAAGAAGGAGTATGGCTACCCAAGTGGTGGCGGTGGAAACAACCCTGGTCGCATACGCCAAAAAGGGGACGGATAGCCTAGTGGTTAGAACATTGCGCTCGCAATCTGACGACCCGGGTTCGATTCCCGTTCAAGGGGATATTTTCTCCTGGAGTTAACATCAGTGCAGACTCCACTCTCCCCAAAAGTCCTTTGGATGAGACTATAAACCGAGACCCTGTGTGCGAACGCACGCGGAACATCTTGCGCACACGTTAAATCCTGTTCCGCTTTTCGTAAGAGTAGGCCGTTGTGTGCCGGTGGGGACAGATGTCAGAATTGACAAAACCGCATACACACGGGGACTGAATGTTTAAAAAAAAGCATATGTATATGCTTATTCCATTATCCTCAATATAATAATAATGTATGAAATGTATATAGCGCTGAATCTTGTAAAGCAACAAATCAAAGCGCTCTATAAAATATATAAGAGATAAGATATAAAAGAATCAAATAAAATATAAAATAAAGATAAATTTTAAAAAATCTCTCTGGTATTGGCAAAGGTCAGAACTGTACCCAGGGAACAAACATCATCATCATCATCATCAGACCCGTGACCTTGGCGGTCGTGGAGGAGACACGAAAGGCGATGCCGTGGTAAGCCAAGGAACAAACACCCCCCCACAAAAATTTAAAAAACCCACACACCAACAACAACCAAAAAAACAAAAAAACCCAACAACCCAAACTGTGTGCGGGCAGGGATTTCATGCTGTGTCTCTTCGCGGACAAGATAAATGTTAAAAAATCTCTCTGGCACATCGGTGAAGATCAGAACTCTACCCATGAAACAACCCACCACCCCCATTACCCAAAAAAAACAACCACCACCACCACCACCAAACCCCACACACACACAACACAAAAACAACCCACACCACAACAACAACAAAAAGAAAACCCCCAAAAAACCCACACACACCAAAAAACCCAACAACCCAAACTGTGTGCGGGCAGGGAATTCATGCTGTGCCTCTTCGCGGACAAGATAAATGTTAAAAAATCTCTCTGGCATCGGCAAAGGTCAGAACTGTACCCACGGAACAAACATCATCATCATCATCAACATCATCATCATCATCATCATCAGTCCCGTGACCTTGGCGGTCGTGGAGGAGACACGACAGACGATGCCGTGGTAAGCCAAGGAACAAACACCCCCCCACAAAAATAAAAAACCCAAAAAAAACCCACACAACAACACAAAAAAACCCCAACCTGTGTGTGGGCGAGGCACCGTGGTCGAGTGGTTTAGGCGGTCAACTCGTGATCCAGAGGTCGCGGGTTCGATCCCCGCTCGGCTCGGTGTTGTGTTCTTGGGAAAGACACTTTACTCCTATTTTCCTCACTCCACCCAGGTGTACAAGTGGGTACCAGCTCTGCTGGGAGGGAAGTATCTGGCGACAGACTAGCAGCGTCCTGTCACAGGGGTGGGTGGTGAAAAACCATCAGTTCGCTTAACGCTACAGAAACCGGGGGGATAAGCTCCGGCTCTATGGGCCTTCTGGCTCGAAAGAACATACTACTTTTTGTGTGCCGGGCAGGGACTTCATGCTGTGCCTGTTCGCGGACAAGGCTGACCCCAAGCCCCTGCGGCACGTGCGGCTGGGCGGGGGCGAGCAGTGCGTGGGCTGCCGGCTGGCCACGGGGCAGGAGCGGCGGCCGCACTGCGTGGAGGTCATGCTGGCCTCCGGGGACAGCTGGGTGCTGGGTCTGGCCTCCCAGGAACAGGCGGCCTCCTGGAGACACAGCCTGTGCCTGGCCGTGTCTGAGGGCGTGCAGGTCAGTGTGGTGGGGGGTTGGGTGGGAGGGGGGGGGGGGGGTGGGGTTGGTGGTGGGGGTTGGGGGGGGGGGTGAGGGTGGGGGGGTGTGAGGTGAGGGGGGGGGGGTGTGATGGTGGTGAGGGGGGGTGGTGGTCGGGGTGGTTGAGGTGGGGGGGGTGTAGGTGGTGGTGGGGGGGGGTGGGTGGGGGGGGGGTGTAGGTTGTGGTGGTGGGGGGTGGGGGGCTGTGGTGGGGGTGGTGGTGGTGGTGTGGAGTGGGTGGTTGGGTGGGGGTGGTGGTGGTGGTGTGGAGTGGGTGGTGGGGGTGGTTGTATGTGTGGTGGGTGGTGGGTGGTTGGTGGTGGTAGCGATGATGATTCAGATTCAGAATATTTTATTGCCATTTAAGTCATGTAGACTTACTTGACGCAACAAAAACATCAATTATAATTCCTACCTATTTTGCCTAAAAGTGATGTACACTAAAAACATGTTGCATTCTACTCCTCTTTTTCTCTTTTTTCAAAACACTCGTACACATATCTGATGATATCTGCTTGATACATATCAACTGTGATTATGTCACTTAATTTATGATGATATGTGGAGAGTGTGGTGGTGGTGGGTGGTTGGTTGTGGGTGGTGGTGGTGGTGATGGTGGGTGGTGGAGGTTGGTTGGTGATGGTGGGTGGTTGGTGGTGGTGGTGGTGGTAGTGGTGATGATGATGAGTGGAGAGTGTGGTGTGGTGGTGGTGGTGGTGGTTGGTGGTGGTGGTTGGTGGTGGTTGGTGGTGGTGGTGGTTGGTGATGATGATGTGTGTAGGGTGGTGGTGGTGGGTGGCTGGTTGGTGATGGTTGATGTTGTTATTATAGGTTGTTTGAGTTGTACTTAGGAAAGTGAAGATTTATTATTGTTGTTACAATCATCATTATTATTGATATTGTTGTTGCTGCTTTTATTGTTATTATTATTATTGTTGTTATTATCATCATCATTCAAATTGGAATCCGGAATGTATAATTGTTCCCTATCATCATCATCTTTTTTTAAAAGATATTATTATCATCATCTTTATTATTATCATTAGTGGTGGTGTCATTATTATCATCATCATCATCACTATTATCAATATTATTGTTATTAGTAATAGCAGTAGTATCATCATCATCATCAATATTATTATCATTATAACTAAAAGATTGTTCAAACCACGACCCAGAAAGTCCAGATTTCCCAACTATCATTACATCATGAATCTGGAGGAAGCTGGTTGCAAAATCTTCAGTGGCGCCCCCACAGTCCACAGGACTACGGGATAGGTGAAGGATAACATCAGTATTAGTTGGCTGTTTGTTTTGTATACTTTTCCTTTTAAATTTTTTTTAAAACCCTAATTCTTCCAACAAAAAATATAGCCTATCTAAAGGGAGGGTAATGATGATGCTTACAGGACAGCAGCAACCTGAGTTGTCTGCCCTGCGTGTCGGTGGTGACGGGGCAGAAGCTGTTGCTGTGTCACGAGGACGTGCAGACCAAGTTCTGCCGCACCATCGCCAGCGCCAAGATCGAGGAAATCACGGCCCTCACCGTCGACCCTGAAGTGAGCACCTACTGCATCGTGGTGAGTGGGGGTGTTGGTGTAAGTGTGTGTGTGTGTGTGTGTGTCTGTGTGTCTGTGTGTGTGTTCGTGTGTCTGTCTGTAGTGAGCACCTACTGCATCGTGGTGAGTGGTGGTTTTGGTGTAAGTGTGTGTGTCTGTCTGTAGTGAGCACCTATTGCATTGTGGTGAGTGGTGGTTTTGGTGTAAGTGTGTGTCTGTGTGTGTGTGTGTGTTCGTGTGTCTGTGTGTGTCTGTGTGTGTGTGTGTGTTCGTGTGTCTGTCTGTCTGGAGTCAGCACCTATTGCATTGTGGTGAGTGGTGGTTTTGTTGTAAGTGTGTGTGTGTCTGTGTGTGTGTGTGTCTGTGTGTGTGTGTGTTCGTGTGTCTGTCTGTCTAAAGTGAGCACCTACTGCATTGTGGTGAGTGGTGGTTTTGTTGTAAGTGTGTGTCTGTGTGTGTGTTCGTGTGTCTGTCTGTCTGGTGTCATCACCTACTGCATCGTGGTGAGTGGTGGTTTTGGTGTAAGTGTGTCTGTGTGTGTGTGTGTGTGTCTGTGTTCGTGTGTGTGTGTGTCTGAAGTGAGCACCTACTGCATTGTGGTGAGTGGTGGTTTTGTTGTAAGTGTGTGTGTGTGTGTGTCTGTCTGTAGTGAGCACCTATTGCATTGTGGTGAGTGGTGGTTTTGGTGTAAGTGTGTGTGTGTCTGTGTGTAAGTGTGTGTGTGTGTGTCTGTCTGTAGTGAGCACCTACTGCATCGTGGTGAGTGGGGGTTTTGTTGTAAGTGTGTGTGTTTATTTATTTTGTTTTATTTTATTCTTTTATATTGAGGATAATGGAATAAGCACTTGTGTGGTTTTTTACATCCAGTCCCCGTGTGCATGCGGTTGTGTAAATTCTGTCATCTGTTCCCACCTGCACACAATGGCCTACTCTTACGAAAAGCGAAACAGGATGTTCTGTGGGTGTGTGTTGTGGGTGTGTGTTCATGTGTGTGTTGTGGTGTGTATGTGTGTGTATTCATATGTCTGTCTGTCTGAAGTGAGCACCTATTGCATTGTGGTGAGTGGTGGTTTTGGTGTAAGTGTGTGTGTCTGTGTGGTCTGCTTTCCGTTGAACGTGCCCAAACCAGCGCAGTCTATTGGTACTAGCTACAGACTTCAGATCATCAACTTTGCACATTCTCTATAGTTCTTCATTCGTGATCGTGATCCTGTCTTCCCATTTAATCTTTGTCATGTAGCGTAGCATTCGGTTTTCACAGCTCTTCAACAAACGTTCAACGGTTTTTGTGAAGACCCACGTCTCCAAGCCATAATAATAATAAATGGAACTTATATAGCACTATATCTTGCAAAGACAAATCAAAGCGCATACATACAGGAGAACAGGTCTGATGCAGGCCTTATATATCAGACAGCGTCTCTCCAGTGGGATTTTCTGATTTCCGAGCAGACTTGCCAATTCTTTCCATTTCTTCCAAGCACTCGCAATCCTGGTTCTGACTGCTAACTCAGATTTTGCTTCGCAGCTCATCATCTCTCCCAGGTAGCAGAATTCGTCTACCACTTCTATCTATATAAATTCCATATGTTATTATTATTATGATTAGGCCTTGGCAGTTAGCTGACATCAGTAACTGAGACAGCTTTTTGGTTTGGGCCAACGTGACGTGTGATTGAGTGCGTGAGTGGGTTTTCTGTACTTGTTATGAGGTGACAGGGTGGTGAGAGCAGATGTGGGTTTTCTGCACTTGTTATGAGGTGAGGAGAGCAGATGTGGGTTTTCTGCACTTGTTATGAGGTGATGAGAGCAGATGTGGGTTTTCTGTACTTGTTGTGAGGTGATGAGAGCAGATGTGGGTTTTCTGTACTTGTTGTGAGGTGAGGAGAGCAGATGTGGGTTTTCTGTACTTGTTGTGAGGTGACAGGGTGGTGAGAGCAGATGTGGGTTTTCTGCACTTGTTATATGGTGATGAGAGCAGATGTGTGTTTTCTGTACTTGTTATATGGTGGTGAGAGCAGATGTGGGTTTTCTGCACTTGTTATATGGTGATGAGAGCAGATGTGGGTTTTCTGTACTTGTTATGAGGTGGTGAGAGCAGATGTGGGTTTTCTGCACTTGTTATATGGTGGTGAGAGCAGATGTGTGTTTTCTGTACTTGTTATGAGGTGATGAGAGCAGATGTGGGTTTTCTGTACCTGTTATGAGGTGGTGAGAGCAGATGTGGGTTTTCTGTACCTGTTATGAGGTGGTGAGAGCAGATGTGGGTTTTCTGTACCTGTTATGAGGTGGTGAGAGCAGATGTGGGTTTTCTGCACTTGTTATGAGGTGAGGGTGGTGAGAGCAGGGGTAGGACAGATAGCCTAGTGGTTAGAACATCGCGCTCGCAATCTGACAACCCGGGTTCGATTCCCGTTCAAGGGGGATGTTTTCCCCTGGAGTTAACATCAGTGCCGACTCCACTCTCCCCAAAAGTCCTTCGGATGAGACTATAAACTGAGGCCCCTGTGTGTGAACGCACGCAGAACATCTTGCACACACGTTAAATCCTGTTCCGCTTTTCGTAAGAGTAGGCCTTTGTGTGCCTGTGGAAACAGATGACAAAATTGACAAAACTGCATACAGACGGGGACTGGATGTAAAAAAACAACAAAAAAGACACATGAGTGCTTATTCCATTATCCTCAATAATAAAAAAAAAAATAAATATCATCTGAGCGCTTTGATTTGTTGCTTTACAAGATTCAGCGCTATATAAATTCCATGCATTATTATTATTATATAAATTGCATATTATTATTATGATTAGGCCTTGGCAGTTAGCTGACATCAAGAACCTACACAGCCTTTTTTGGTCTGGGCCAACGTGACGCGTCAGTGAGTCTGTGGGTTCTGAACTTGTTATGTCCGTTTTGAGGTGACAGGGTGGTGAGAGCAGGTGTGGGTTTTCTGTACCTGTTATGAGGTGGTGAGAGCAGATGTGGGTTTTCTGTACCTGTTATGAGGTGGTGAGAGCAGATGTGGGTTTTCTGTACCTGTTATGAGGTGGTGAGAGCAGATGTGGGTTTTCTGTACCTGTTATGAGGTGAGGAGAGCAGATGTGGGTTTTCTGTACCTGTTATGAGGTGGTGAGAGCAGATGTGGGTTTTCTGTACCTGTTATGAGGTGATGAGAGCAGATGTGGGTTTTCTGTACCTGTTATGAGGTGATGAGAGCAGATGTGGGTTTTCTGTACCTGTTATGAGGTGAGGAGAGCAGATGTGGGTTTTCTGTACCTGTTATGAGGTGATGAGAGCAGATGTGGGTTTTCTGTACCTGTTATGAGGTGATGAGAGCAGATGTGGGTTTTCTGTACTTGTTATGAGGTGGTGAGAGCAGATGTGGGTTTTCTGTACTTGTTATGAGGTGATGAGAGCAGATGTGGGTTTTCTGTACCTGTTATGAGGTGATGAGAGCAGATGTGGGTTTTCTGTACCTGTTTTGAGGTGACAGGTGGTGAGCGCAGGTGTGTGTTGTTTTCTGTACCTGTTGTGAGGTGAGAAGGGTGGTGAGGGCAGGTGTGTGTTGGCGGTGTGCAGGAGTTCGAGTCTCAGGAGACGGGGGTGGAGAGCGAGCGGTGGGTGCTGTACTTCAACTCTCCTCTGGAGGTGGAGCGCTTCATGCAAGCCCTGGCCACAGTGTGGCACCAGGTGTTCCAGGTGAGGGGGGAGAGGGGGGGGGGGGGGGGGTAAGTGAGTGAGAGAGTGTGTGGGTAAGTTTAAGTAGGGGAGGTTGTGAGAGTGTGTGGGTAAGTTTAAGTAGGGGAGGTTGTGAGAGTAGTGTGTGGGTAAGTTTAAGTAGGGGAGGTTGTGAGAGTGGGTGGGGAAGTTTAAGTAGGGGTGGTTGTGAAAGTAGTGTGTGGGTAAGTTTAAGTAGGGGAGGTTGTGAGAGTGTGTGGGTAGTTTAAGTAGGGGAGGTTGTGAGAGTGTGTGGGTAAGTTAAGTAGGGGAGGGTGTGAGAGTGGGTGGGTAATGGTTTAAGTAGGGGAGGGTGTGAGGTGTGTGGGGTAAGTTAAGTAGTGGGAGGGTGTGAGGAGTGGGTGGGTAAGTTTAAGTAGGGGAGGGTGTGAGAGTGGGTGGGTGGGTTAGTAGGGGAGGTTGTGAGGAGGTGGGTGGGGAAGTTTAAGTAGGGGGAGGGTGTGAGAGTGGGGTGGGTGGGTTAAGTAGGGGAGGTGTGAGAGTGGGGGTGGGTGGGTTAAGTAGGGGAGGTTGTGAGAGTGGGTGGGGAAGTTTAGTAGGGGAGGGTGTGAGAGGTGGGTGGGGTGGGTTAAGTAGGGGAGGGTGTGAGATGTGGGTGGGTGGGTTAAGTAGGGGAGGTTGTGAGAGTGGGTGGGGAAGTTTAAGTAGGGGGGGTTTTGAGAGTGGGTGGGTGGGTTAAGTAGGGGAGGTTGTGAGAGTGGGTGGGGTGGGTTAAGTAGGGGAGGTTGTGAGAGTGGGTGGGGAAGTGAGTGGATGGATGGATGGGTGGGTTAAGTAGGGGAGGGTGGGTGGGTGGATAATATTGGGGTGGGTGCGAGAGTGGGTGGGTGGAATAATTAGGGGAGGGGTGGGTGGGTGGATAATTAGGGGAGGGTGTGAGAGTGGGTGGATAATTAGGGGAGGGTGTGAGAGGTGGGTGGATAATTAGGGAGGGTGGGTGGGTGGTTAATTTTGGGAGGGTGGATGGGTGGATAATTAGGGGTGGGTGGGTGGATAATTAGGGGAGGGTGGGTGGGGTGGATAATTAGGGGAGGGTGTGAGAGTGGGTGGGGTGGATAATTAGGGGAGGGTGGGAGGGTGGATAATTAGGGGAGGGTGGGATGGGTGGAAAATTGGGGGAGGGGGGGAGGGTGGATAATTAGGGGAGGGTGTGAGAGGTGGGTGGGTAAGTGTTGTGGGTAAGTAGGGGAGGGGGTGTGAGAGAGTGTGTGTGTGTGGTGGGGAGGAGTGGTGGATGAGTGTGTGTGTGGGTGGGGGGGGGGGGGGGGGTAAGTGGGGGGGTGAGAGTGGGGTTGTAAGTGGGGTGGATGAGAGAGTGTGTGCAGGTGGGTAAGTGGGTGGGACAAGTGAGTGAGTTGAGAGTGGGTTGTGTGTGGTTGGCTTGTAACTTATGTTAATCTGGACCATATATTTGTGACAACAATGCCAAAGGTGTGTATGTAAGTGAGTGTGTGTGTGGGTGATAGAATGGGTGGGTAAGTGGGTGGGAGAGAGAGAGATAGTGAAAGAGAGATAATAAGCGTGTGTGCGTGCATGCATGAATGGATAGCAGCTGAAAGTGGGAGAAACTGACAGCTGTAGTAGGTGAATGTCTTAACCATCCTGCCACCTTTATCACATCATTATCATCGTCATCATTATCGTCATCATCATTATTATCGTCATCATGGTCATGGTGGGGGTTGTGGTGGTGTCTGTTTCAGATCCCGCTGTCGGCGAGCAGTATAGAAGACTTGCCGCTTCAGAAGCACTGCCAGGATCAGGTGTGTCTGCTGCAACGGACGACGTCCTTGAAATAACCTCCCTTGCCGCATAGCTCGCTTCGCTGCCATAGGAATTGGGGGTGGGGTGGGGGAGGGGGGTTGTTTGTGTTTTTTTAACTGATGTTTGGTTGTTTTTTTTGTGTGTGTGTGTGATGTGATGAACTCACTTGCTGGTTTTAGTTCATCGTCGTTGCTTTTGTTTGTCACAGTTTTGTTGTTAAGTTTGTTTGTTGGTAGAGTTGGGGAGGGGGGTTGGGGGGTTTTATTTCTTTTTTTAATAATGAGAAATGGAATTTATGTAGCGCTGTATCTTGCACAGACAAATCAAAGCGCTTGCACTCAACTCGTTCTTACACAGTCATGAAACCAGTAGCAAGTATTAGTTCTAACAAGTCCAAATGCACACACACACACACACACACACACACACACACAACACACACACACACACACACATATACAGAGGTTATACACTTTAGCAAGGTGATGGGATTTTGGCTGTTGAAAAGCAGGGACAACTATGAAATGAAACAGGAGAGGAAAATCTTAGGTTAGAAACAAATATGTTTTTAGTTGAGTTTTAAGTGTGTTTGCGTGTGTGATGGGGAGGGGGGTGGAGGGGAAATGAGGGGAAGGGTGTGACATTTTGGGGGTTTGTTTGTGGTGGTTTTTTTGTGTGGTCAAAGTGCAGAGAAAGCATCAAGATTACTTCGACGTTTGGGTCAGTGTGAAGTGTTTTTTAAAAAAAATTTTTAATTCTTGTTTGTTTAGGGTGATTTCTGTGTGGGAAAGAATGGGACTTGGTTTGATCTTTGAGAGGGAGGAATTTGATTAAAAGGATGTATATTTACCAAAGAAGGAGAACAAAATTGGAGGAAAAGATGGTATAAAGTTGAAACCTGAATTCATGATTTATTCATTTTGAAACTTCTCATGCATTCGAATTCACTCACAAAAGAAATTGACAAATTTATTTTGAAAATGTCATCTTCGCTGAATATGATATAATATGATTTATTTCAATTTTGAAAGTGTCTTCTTCGGAACAAAACTGTCAAGCCTTGCAACAAAATTGTTTTGCCTAGATTGTGATAAGTTTTCAACCGTCACTGAAATTATTGCTGAACTTTGTGGATGTGTACATATACGTTATGTGTATGTCGGCATTTGTGAGCATTACTTTTGTGGAACATGACTCACAAATTGGGTATTTTGGGGTGGGGGGGGGTTTGTGGTTGTTGGTTTTCGGGGGGTTTTGTGATTATATGTTTGTTTGGGGTCAAATGTGTTTAGATACTGCTTGTAATGTGGGGTTGGTTGATTGGACTGTTTGGTGTTGGGTCGATTGAGTGGGTGGGCTGGGTATGGGGGGGGCGAGAGGGCGGTGTTGGTGGCTAGGGGTGGAGTGGGGTTGTGCAACGATCAGGGCAGATGGGGGGGGTGGGGTGGGGGGTACGGCGGGGTAAAAAGAGCATAACATACATTTAATGAGAGGAGAGAGGGAAGAGAAAAAAAAACAAGAGAGAGAGAGAGAGAGAGGGAAAGAGAGAGAG
The DNA here is from genome assembly GCA_028751875.1 of Rapana venosa. Lineage (NCBI taxonomy): Eukaryota > Metazoa > Mollusca > Gastropoda > Neogastropoda > Muricidae > Rapana > Rapana venosa. The sequence continues at coordinate 2,707,083 of CM054151.1, forward strand.
AGAGGGGTAAGAGCAGAGGGAAAGAGAGAGGGTAGCGAGATGAGAGAGGGGGAGGAGAAGAGAGCGAGAGGGGGGGCGAAGGAGCGAAACAGGACGAGGAGCGGAGAGAGGGAGGAGAGAGAAGAGAAGAGAAGAGCGAGGAAGAGACCGGCGAGAGGGAGGAGAGAGAGAGAGGAGAGAGCGGGGGGGAAAGAGAGAGAGAGACGGCAGAGAGGCGGCGGAATCTAGGAGAGAGAGAGAGAGCGAGGAGGAGGGAAAGATGTAGAGAGGGAGAGCGAGAGAGAGGGAAGTACGAGACGAGAGAGAGAGAGAGAGGGAAAGCGAGAGAGAGAACGAGGAGAAAGGTCGAACAGAATAGGAGGGGAGCAAGGAAGAGCGCGAGAAGAGGGGGAGAGACGAGAGAGGGCGTGAAGGTGAAAGGAGTGGCAGGAGGACGAGAGAGGAGGCGGGAGGGGAGGGGGGAGAAGGAGAGAGCGAGGGGGAGAGGCGGGACGGAGAGAGAGCGAAGAGAGGAGGGAGAGGGGAGAGCCAGGAGGGAGGCAGGGCAAGCATGAGAGGAGAGGGGAAAGAGAGAGAGGAGAGCGAGAGGGGAGAAGGCAGAGAGCGCGAGAGAGAGCGGAGCAAGGGCAGCGAGAAGTAGGCAGTCCCCCCCAAAAAAAAAACCCCCCCCCCCGGGGGGGTTCCCCCCCCCCCCACCCCCCCTTTTTTTTTTCCCCCCCCCCCCCCCAACCCAAACCCCCCCCCCCCCCCCCCCCCAAAAAACCCCCCCCCAAGGAGGGAGGAAGAAGAAGGGAAAAATTTTTTTTTCCCTTTTTGATTTCTTTTTTTTCCTTTTTTTCCCCTTTTTTTTCTTTATCCCTATTTTCTTTTTCTTGTTGTTCAGTTTTTTTTTTTAAAATGTATATAAAATTCCCTTCAGTGGTGTGGGTTGCAAAAATTTGTTTGGGGGTTTGGGGGGGGAAGGTGGGGGGGGAAATTTTGGGGGGGAAGGGGGGGTCTTGGGGTGGGGGGGGGGGTGTGGGGGGAAAGGGAAAAAAGGAAAAAAAAAAAAAGGGGGGGGAAAAAAAAGGGGAAAAAAGGGAGGGGGGGGGGGGGAAAAAAGGAAAAAAGGGGGGGTGGGTTAAAGGGGAGGAGGAAAGGGGGGGGGAAAAGGGGGGGAAAAGAGAGGAGAAGAAAAAAGAAAGGGGGAAAAAAGGGGAAAGGAGGAAAAAAGGAAAAAAGGGAAAGGGAAAAAAGGGGGAAAAGGAAAAAAAGGAGGGAAAAAAAAAAGAAAAGGAAAAAAAGCAAAAAGAGAGAGGAAAAAGATAAAAAAAGAAAAGGGAGGGAAAAAAAGAAAAACAAAAAAAGGACGGAGAGAGAAGAAAGAAGAGGGAGGGAAAGTAAGCGGGAAGAGGAGAGAGCGGAAAGAAAAGGAAAAAAAAGGGGGAAAAAGAGAGAAGAAAGGAAAGGGAAAGGGGAAAAGACATAGGAAGGAAGGGCAAAGAGGGAAAAAGAGAGAGAGGAGAGGGAAGAGAGAGAAAAGAAAAGAAAGACCGGGGGGCAAGAGAGAATAGGCAGCGGAAAAGAAAGAACGCAAAGGGTAAAAAAAAAAGAAGAATGTAGTGAGGAAAGAAGGTAACAACGAAAGTTAGGAGTTGAGGTAAACGAAATAACAAGAAAAGAGGAAGAGAGAGCGCAAAGAAAAAACCGAAAAAGAGGGGGAGAGCAAGAAAGGAAGGAAAAAAAGGGAGAGGAAGAGAGAGAGAAAGAAAAAAGAAACAAAATGAGAGAGAGAAAAAGAGCGGAACAAAGAGAGAAAACGTAAAAAAAGGGGAGGAGAGAAAAGAAAGAGTAAAAGGGGGGGGCAGAGAGACGAGAACCCAAAACAAAAAGAGAAAAAAAACAAAAGAAAGAAAAGAACCAAAAAAAGAAGAGAGGAAAACGACAAGACAAAAGAAAAACGAAGAGAAGAAGAAAAACAAAAAAAAGAAGAAAGAAAGAAAAAAAAAAAAAAAAAAGGAAGGAGAGGAGAAAAGAAAACGAAAAAAAGCGAGGAGGACAAGCCAACGAAACAGAAAAAACAAAAAAAAAAAGAAAAGAAACAAAAAAAGCAGAAGAGCCAAAAGCAACAACTCAGTTACGCCCAACCCCCCCACCTTTATCCCCCCTCCCCTCCTCCCCCCCCCCCCCGCTCTTCTTCACCCCCCAACCCCCCCCCTCTCTCTCTCCTCTCCCCCCTCCCCTTTTCCCCTCCCCCCCCCCCCCCTTCTCTTCTTCTCTCCCTCCCCCCCCTCTCTCTCTCTCCTCCCCCCCCACCCCCTCTCTCTCTCTCTCTCCCTCCCCCCCCCTTTCTCTCTTTTCCCCCTCCCTCCCCTCCCCCTCTCTCTCTCTCCCCTCCCTCCCCCTCCTCTCTCCCCTTCCCACCCCCCCTCTCTCCCCTCCCTCCCTCTTCTCCTCTCTCTCCCCTCCCCCCTCTCTCTCTCTCCCCTCCCTCCCCCTCTCTCTCTCTCTCTCCCCTCCCTCCTCTCTCTCTCTCTCTCCCTTCCCTCCCCCTCCCCCTCTCTCTTCTCTCTCGGTCTTAGTTATTCAACATCTGTCCGCCCAATTTCTTCTTTTGTCCACCCCCCTTCCCACCCCACCCCCACCCTCCCCTTCCCCTCTTCACCTCCCCACCTCTCCTCTCTAGCCATTTATTTTTTTGTCCGACATTCCAAACCACATCCCACATCCTTGCGATCTTTCTTCCAATAATAAAGTATATACAAAAGTATATAGTATATATTACAGGAGTATATAATAATGATTAGTATATACGGGAGAATCACATTCATTTTTGGGCTAAGAGACGTAATGGAAAATTTTTTATTTGTGTGTGTGCGTGTGTTACTTTTTTATGAGTTGCAGATAGTGTTTTGTTGATGCAGTTTGGCGAAAAAATATATATACTATATATATATTTTTGTTTTGTGTGCATGGTGTGAAGCTTTTGTGATAACATTTCTATTTAGTTTTTAGTAAGAATTGATCGTTTGCTGTGGTTTTAAGATTGTGTTGAGGTTTGTGTTTTTAAAAAAATAGAGGGTGTGTGTAGGGATATTTGTGGTGTGTGTTATGCGTGTTTAGATTGTGTGTGTGATGTGTGGTGTGTGTGTGTGTGGGTTATGCATGTATAGATTGTGTGTGTGTTATGCATGTATAGATTTTGTGTGTTGTTATGCATTGTGTGTTTGTGTGTATGTGTGTGTGTTATGTATATAGAGATTGTGTGTGTGTGTATGTGTGTGTTATGTATATATAGATTGTGTGTGTGTTTTGCATGTATAGATTGTGGGTGTCTATGTTGTGTGTGCTTTTTAATATAGTGAGGGATTATTGATGTTACGATCCAATATTTATTGATTGTATGATAGTATTAGTCATTTAGAATAGCCGTTAAACAATAAGTAAGTAGATGGTTTGGTTTTGTAGAAAAATTATGTATGTACACTGACACAGCATGGATTCATGCATATACTTGCACACACGCGCCCGCGCACACACACACACACACATGCATGTACACACACTGGACATAACCAACAAGTAAAACAAAGCATTTAAACTAAACCCCTTTCTAAAGATGAATGTTAGATCAGGAGGAGACAAGCCTGCTCAAACGAATCAGTAATCTTGTGGTAACACACTTAGCTAAAGCGTGAGGGGTGGCAGGTTCAATTCCCATTTGATGTCGCACTTTCCCCCTCATCCGCTAGCCCATAAATAGTTTCAGTACTCCTCTTTTGGCGCAGACAGCTAACCTAGATCCTACATTCATTAATTCATTTAGAAATCTCTTGGTTAAAAAGGCACACAAAGCTTTTTTTAAAGAAAAATAATTTATAAAGGCAACTCACAACAATACCATCAGCCTGATTTTTTTTTTCCTTCTTGTTTTGGAGATCAGGTTTTCAGTTTTTCCATTGTGCAAGTACGAATTGATAGAATGACATCCGTAGGCTAAGGTGTACTGTCATCAGCCATCAAAGCAAAGTCCTGCTCAGAATCCTCCTGAACAGACTGAAGCCTCGAGCTGAGGAGATCATCACAGAAGAGCAGGCAGGGTTCAGAGCAGGATGGAGCACAGCAGAGCAAAGGTTCAACCTGAGAATACTCTGTGAGAAATACTGGCAACACCAGCAAGAGCTTTACCACGTCTTTTGTAGGCTTTGAGAAGGCGAAATCTTCAGTGATGCTCCAAGTCAAGTCAAGTCAAGTCAAGTCAAAAACACTTTAATCATCCCATGAAGGGCAATTACAATACTGACAGGCAGATTGATACACATCAAATATATCAAAGCCACAAAAGCTATGTTTCATATTGGTTTTCAAATAAAATGTCACGAACACACACACACACCAACACACATGCGCACACACACACAAACACACGCACGCACGCACACACACACACATCAATTGTGAACACCATTTTAAACCCATTGACTAGAAGACATAAAAAGTTTACAGGATATTTTTTTCTTTCTTTTTTTTCATTTTATTCTTTTATGTCGAGGATAATGGAATAAGCACTTATGTGCTTTTTTACATCCAGTCCCCGTGTGTACGCGGTTGTGTAAATTGTCATCTGTTCCCACCGGCACACCAGGAAGGATAGGGGAGGGAAGGAGGAGTGATTTAGAATGAGCTCTTTTATTTGTCTATTTTATTTATCTATTTTATGTATTTATTCTTTTATTTCGAGGATAATGGAATAAGAACTCATGTTCTTTTTTCTTTCCATCCAGGCCCCGTCTGTATGAAGTTTTGTCATCCCCACCGGCACACAAATGGCCTACTCTTCCGAAAAGCAGAACAGGTTTTAACATATGAGCAAGATGTTCTGCGTGCGTTCGCACACAAAACCTTGGTTTACAGTCTCATCCAAAGGACTTTTTGGGGAGAGTGGAGTCGGCACTGATGTTAACTCCAGAGGAAAAACTCTCTTGAACGAGATTCGATCCTGGGTCAGCAGATCACTCTAACCACCGGGCTGTCGGTCCCTCCAGTTCTGACTGGTTGAACACGCTACACTGGAAAAGGCACACAAAGCAGACGTCTAGTTGTTGTTGTTGTTTTAAATAAAGGCCAACAGCTAGATCAAGAACAGACCTAGCAAGTTAAGACTGACAAGTATTTACCAGAAAAAAGGTTTTAAAAAGAAAACTTCTTATTTCAAGAATAATAGATAAGTATTCATGTGTTTTGATTTTTTGTTTTACCATCCAGTCCCTGTGTACATTTTTGTCAACCACACCGGCACATAATGGCCTACTTTTCAGAAAGGCATGACAGGTTTTTTAACAAGTGTGTGGAGATGTTCTGCGTGCGTTTGCACACGGGTGATTGGCCTGTTTGATCAGAAGGTTGACAGTTTCTGTGTGTGTGTGATGATCAGTCATGGGTTGTTCGGATTTGTGAATCCACTTTGAAAAGGCCAGACAAAAAAATATTATTGGTATGGATTAAATAAACAAAGTGATATTTTTATCCTTTCGTTGTTATAGATTTAATATATTTTGTTGTTTTTCTTAAACTGATTCGTGTACAAGCTGATTGTAATAAGAGCATGGTCTGTTATTGTAATGGTGATTTTTTTTTTTTTTGGGGGGGGGGGGGGGCAGTGGGGTGAGGGGTGGATTTGGGGGGTTAGGGGGTGGATAGATTATGGAGGCAAAAGAGTATGCATGTATGAATTGGAGGGGGGGGGGGGGGGGGTGCATTTTCTTGCTTGTTTTAAAGCTTGTTTGTTGGCAAATTCTGTCATGGTTGTGGTATATGCTGTAATGGCTTAGCCTTCAGTTTTGTAGATTTTTTTTTTTACCTGTGTGGAAGAGTTTTTTATTTTAAAGATAATGCCTACTCTGATCTGTGATACCTGCATATGTGTGTGTGAAGTGTGTGTGTGTGTGTAAGGTGTGTCTGTGTGTGTGTGTAGGGTGTTTGTGTGTAAGGTGTGTGTGTAAGATGTGTATGTGTGTGTGTGTGAGCATGTTTCTGTATATGTATGTGTGTGTGCGTGCGTGTGTGTGTGCACATATACATGGGTGTGCTATGTGTTGGTTCATGTATGCTTCTAAGACATGACAATATTGGCTATCTGAACACTGACACCATTTTCACTGTATGAGAAAAACATGTTTTACAGCATGCGTCAGTTTGTTTTTCACCCTTTAGTTTTGCTCGCAAAGTAGTGATATGTTTTATCTTTGCTCGCGTGTTTGATTGAATTCTTTTGTCTCGTTTTTTGGCAAATTTTGTGGTGCTTGAAAATGAAATGTTCTATGTTTGCAGTGCTTTAAACTGTCTTCTTTGCATTCTTGTATATATTGTAAAGCATGATATATAAGAAGAATAGATTTCTTGATATATAAGAATGTGTTTCTTATTTTCAACATCCTTCCACTGAAAATGTATTAGATAAGACTATGGATTGCATACTATGTCAGTTGTTTTTTTATCACAACAGAATTTTCTGTGCGTAAAATTCAGGCTGTTGTTGTTGTTGTTGTTGTCTTCAATTTAACGTCTGTTCACTCTTAGTGATATTAGACGAAAATTCAGGCTGTTGTCATAGCTGGAACCATATTATGATATGTGCAATGCCATTTTGTTGTTGTTGTTGTTGTTGTGCAAGTGTATATACATGTATTCTATTTCCATGTGAAACTGGCTGTTTCTTCAGACTTTCACCAGGAGCAAACTCAGTATCGTGAAAGGGTTGATGCACATGTGTGATTTGAATGTTGACGCTTGAGACTTGGGTTTATCATCACAGCCCAAAACTTGGGTGTGCAGGTTGCCCCTTACTGTCTAGTGGATGGGGAACAAGTGTGGTGGGAATCGAACCTGCCACCATTTGCATTCTAAACCGATGAAGTATATGGCTAGACCACCAGTCCTTAGTTAAAGATTGAAGATGAGAGGGGGGGGGTGGATAAAGAAAGAATATATATGTTGTGGGGGCGGGATAGCTCAGTGGTCAGAGCACTCGCTTTCCCCAAACTTAAGTTAAAGTATGGAGAGTGATTACCAAGTGGATGGGTTACTATTTGCATGCCTTGGCTTCAGTACAGTCCCCCATTTTTCCCAGCTGTAAATGGGTACCTGCTCTCTTTAAGGTCAGGGAAGGTAAAGCAGCGAGGGAGAGGAGATGGGCGCCGCCCTCAATATGCTGGCTCCTTGAGAAGTTGAGGTCTCTGATGCCTCGCTCCCCTACGACCACATAGGTTATGGGACACCTTAACATTTTTTAAAAATTGATATATATTGTGTGATAAAGAGCTTATGTATGATTCATCTTAGTCGTGGCATATTAAAAGAAAAAAGTAGCATGTGGATGTGTGATTTTTCCACAAAATATATTTAGTGTTGTTGTTGGGGTTTTTTTGACTAATAGTTTGGTAGATTTTCTTAGAATTAAACTTGGTGGATTTAGAGAAATTGTGAAATAAATTCCGACAGTAACCACAATTATAATTAGACAAAAACCTTGTCTCTAGCAGAAAACTGAATGTGAGAATCTGTTCAAGACTGACGTTCTTACTAACACGTTTGGTAGTTGTTTTGTTTGCTTTGGTTTGGAATATGTTTTACAACGTAGCATGCATTATTGAATTGCTGTTATGGATTTTGTGTGAGAAATGTTAAAGGCATGATGCGGTTTTATCATAGTAACTGACAGAGTTTTTTAGATGTCAACAATTTAAACTAAGAGCAATACTAATTCAAGAAAACAACCACTTTCTTATGATAAAGGGATTCGTAGAAGATTGGAACTGCGTCCCAAATCTGCCATGACTTAAAGTTGTATAAATAAATAGATAAAATAAATAAATATGTATTCATTATGTGGCTGTGGTTTTTTTTTTTTTTTTTTTTTTTTTAATTCATCGATGAATTGATTGATGGACTTAGGGCTTGCTTTTTTTGGTCTTTTTATAGTGTCAGTATTTTAGGGATTTTTACTTTTTAATTCCTTTTTACGAGTCTGTTTAGTTCCCGGCACATTTATGTTCAGGTACACAGTCACTTTTGCTGAGTTGTGGTAGTGTTTTGTTAAGATATTTGCTAAGCTTGTCGTATGATTTTTGTGTGATTGTAGGTAGTGTTTTATCACGTTTGTGCAATCGTTGTCCAGTAAATCGTAAGAAAGTTCTGAGTGTGTGTGTGTGTTTGAGAGAGTTTGTGTGTGTTTGAGAGAGTTTGTGTGTGTGTTTGAGAGTTTGTGTGTGTGTGTGTTTGAGAGAGTTTGTGTGTGTGTGTATAGATGTGTGGGTGTTTTGTGTTTGTGTGTCACTTGTATGCATAAGATGGGTTGGTGGATGGGTGTGTCTGTGTGTGTCTGTGAGAGTGTGTGTCTGTGTGAGTGAGAGTGTGTGTGTCTGTGTGTGAGAGTATATGTGTGTGAGAGTGCATGTGTGTGTGTGTGTGTTCCTTTATGTTTGTGCTGGCATTATCAAATCAGTCACAAAGAAAATCTTTGTGTGTGTGCGTGTGTGTATGTACTTGTACACTATGTGTATTACAAATATGTGCATGCATACTTTTGTTCACATTCTTTTGATGCTGAGCTTGTCATTGGCATGAAATTAAATTTTTTTATTAAGCCCGCCCATTTCTTTTATCTTTTAATCACTGCCCATTTCGTTAATTTGTGTGTTTAAATTTTGTGTCATTTTTTGTTAATTAGCGTGTTAAAATTTTGTGTCATTTTTCTTTGTTTAGTGTGTTTATATTTGTGTCATTTTTCATTAATTAGCATGTTAAATCTTTGTGTCATTTTTTTTAATTAGCATGTTAAAACTTTGTGTAATTTTTCGTTAATTAGCATGTTAAATCTTTATGTCACTTTTTGTTAACTAGTGTGTTTAAATTCAGTGCACCTAATCACCAGAAACTCGTTATGCTTGTATACTTAAATCCGCAAATTTGTTGCTTTTATATATATTATATATAAAGTTGATAAAGAGTGGCAGATGAACAAGAACTAAAGTCAGTATGGATGGATGGAATTCATATATTTTTACAATCATAAACTTCAAGTGCAATGACTTAACTTCACTTATATCACGTCCCATCGTTTCATGACCATCTTTGATAATACTGGATCTTATTGTTACCTAACCAGCTTCACCTATATATCATAACTCGTTGTTGTGTAACGAACGATGGATGTTGAGCAAACTGGATCAAAAACGAGATGTTGAGACACGTTGGCCTGTATTGTATGAGACGGTCATCAAAAAATTCATACTTATTTGTCGTAAGGGCTTTTTCCACACTGTTGCAAAGTCCACTGATTGTTACAAGCTTCACAAGTCGTTTTGAGAAAATGTGGACTATCGGCTGCTTAATATGGTCTGTTTTGTTTTGGGTTGGGTTGGGTTTTTAAAAAATGTCCTCTGTTGGGTTGATCTAATGTTGACTATCGGCTGCTTAATATAGTCTGTTTAGTTTTTGGTTGGGTTGGGTTTTTAAAAAATTTCTTCTGTTGGGTTGATCTCTGCTTTTTGGTGTATTGTTGTGTGTGTGTGTGTATCTCGTATGCTTTTTAGTGCCTCTTTCTCTGTGTGTGTGCATGCGTGCGTGTGATTTCTGTAAGCTTTTTGGTGCTTCTTTCTCTGTGTGTGTGTGTATGCATGCGTGCGAGCGTGTGTGTGTGTGCATGCATTTATTTGGTCTCCGTCTGCCCGCTATTGTGATCAGTGTACATAGATGCCAGTCATGTGATTAAAGACACCTCTCACGATTCTCCACATGTACATTTGTCCCATTATCTCAGCTACATTTAAATCTTAAATCCTTCTTTCATTCTTTTTTTCCTCCTTTCTTATTGTCTTTGTAAACAGTCCTCTTTTGGCCGTTGGTGTGTTGTGTGTGTGTGCATGTGCGTGCGCACGCACATACCCCAAACCCAAACCCCAAACACTGTTTATAGGGAAAAAACTTTACATACTACATCAATTATCTATCTATATATATATATATATATATATATATATATATATATCTATATCTCTCTCTTAATATATATGTATTTTTTATATATATAAGATTAAAAGATTACGATTCTGTACTAAAGCAAGCAATATCCACCCTACTTTCGTGCAGAAAAACAAGGGAGAGCATCCCTTCTTTCATGCAGAAAAGCTTAAAATAATAATAATAATGTATGGACTTTACATAGCGCTGAATCTTGTAAAGCAACAAATCAAAGCTTCCCTGAAGTCAGAATGCAGCTACCTTTCTGGTGGGTAAATGGAAGCATACGCCAAATCTGACCTTTAGTGAACCTCAGAGCTCTGACCAAGCTACAAGGGGAGGGAAAAAATACAAGAAAAGCAAGGGAGAGCAGCCCTACTTTCGTGCAGAGAAAGTAGTCTTTGCTACCATTTACACATAACTTCAAAGCTGATCCTAACCTATTGACTATCATGTAAATATTTCGCGTTAAGTTTAAGCAGAGGAAGTAGTGTCACAAGATCCATTCTTTTGTTGTTTTTTGGTTTTTTTCAGTACTATTCTTAACGTCTGTCTCCACATTACAGTTTGAAAATATATGTACAAACGTTCACAGTTTTTTGGGGTTTTTTTCGACCTTTTTTTTTTGGGGGGGGGGGTTGGAGTTGGAAATGTATGTGCACTTGAATGTTAAAGGTTTGATTGATTCTCACAAGAAAAGAACAATATAAATTCTATGTATGTTTTGGGGGGAGGGGTCAAGACATGATCATATGCATTCTTCCACATCTACCCATGTTTAACAAAAAACATTTTTTACTTGTTTCCAGTGTTAATTTGTATATAGTTGTACAGTTTTTAATCTGAGATTTACAATTTTACGAGGTGACAGTCCTGATATGGCCTTTGTGGTCGGCGGGGCTGTAAACAACAGGATTGGATTGGTGTCCGGTGTGTTTTGTTGTGTACATCTTCAAAGGAGTCACAGTCATATTAACACACTAAAGCACCATATTGTTGTTGTGCAGCTTGGAAAGAGCTGTGTGCAGCGGACGTTGTGGCCAAGTGGGTAAGGCCGTTCGACTTGAATCCCATGGGTTCATGAAGTCGTGGGTTCGAATCTCGGTATTTGTTTATTAAGGATGGGGGATTTTTTTACAATCTCCCATGTCAACTTTCAACCACAGACCTGGCTGTGCTTTCATCCCCTTTGTGTATATACACACACATGCAGAAGATCACATATGCACGTTAAAGATCCCGTGATTCATGTTTGGTGGGTTACAGAAGCACGAACATGCCTAGTATACATCTCTGAAGTCGGAATGCGGCTACCTTCATGGTGGGCAAAAAATGGTCACATACGCGAAATCTCGCCATTGGTGAACCTGGGAGCTCTAGCCGAGGAACGAAAAAGAAGAAACGAAAGAGCCATGTGACTAGCACAGAAGATGGTTATGTCATGACAGAAATTCACGTTTCTGAATCTGAAGATTGTTCATTTTTCATGACACGTGTAAAGTCCATGATATGTCGGTTTGAATTTTTTTTTAAATTTCAATCGCTTGACAAAAAAAACTGTAAATGAATTGCCATCTGCTTATGCATACTGTTTGTTGTTGTTTATTGTTATTATGCTTGTTTGTGATTTGAAGAATCATGGCTTTCCACTGTGCTTGAATTGATTATTTGAATATGATCGATATTTTGTTATTGCATGTGGGTGGGGTTGGTTTTGTTGGGGGGAGGGGGAGGGAAAATTCAAATGTATATGTTTCTCTGGATGTTAAGGGGGTGGTGGTGGAGGAGGAGGTAGGGAAAATGCAAAATGTGTGTGTTAAAGGGTGTGTGAGGGGGGGGGGGGGATTGAAAGGATGATGTGTAGTGTGGGTTGTTGTTTTTTTCCATTTCTTTGTTCCGTTGTTATGCATGCACTGCTGGTTTTTAGTTGAAGGAGCTTCATGCCCAGATTCCATCGCTAGAGTTTCTAAGCATTTTGATTGTCAGAGAGATAAAAATTTTAAAAGGACAAGAAAAAAAGACTCGGTGATGCACAAGATTGATAGTTATCTTAATGATTGTCTGTGTGAGAGAGAGAGGAGGAGAGAGAGAGAGAGAGAGGAGAGAGAGAGAGAGAGAGAGAGAGAGAGTGAGAGAGAGAGAGAGAGAGAGAGAGCTGTGACAAATGTATGAGCGTGTCTTCATTTAGGTCTGTCCTGGTCTTTCTGCCATTCTGATCCATTTCTATTCTTATGATATTGTGTCAACATGCTTTCTTACAGTTGCACACTTTTCACATTTATATGGTTTGTGCTCATTGCCTATTGGGCTGTAGCCGAGGAACAACAATAACAACAACAACAAACCAAAAAACCCAACCTGCTTGTTTTGGTTTGGGTTTTTGTAGAAAAGAGCCTTCATTTTATGTGTTTAACATAAGTGCTTATTCCATTATCCTCGATATAAAAGAATAAATAAATAACTATGGTAAACGGTGTGAGATAGAGTGTCTTCTCACTAAGTTCAAAGACTATTCATTATTCACATTCCTCACCTCACCTATCCTTTAGTCCCATGGACGTGGGGGCGCCACTGAAGATTTTGCAACCAGCTTCCTCCACTCCCCACGGTCTTCTTCCTACATAAGTTTAAAATTTTTTTTTTTTAAACCTGCTTATTTTTCACCCTGAGTTCAAAGAACTGCTTATTCATTCACATCGAGTTCAAATCATTGTTAATTCTTCGCATCAGGTTAACACAAATTTAAAGTCTAACATCCTCAGTTTCCCTGTCTTGGTATCGATTTGTTAACTTCACTGGACACTACGCCAAAGTCATATGCGCTGGGCCTGGCTTGTCGGGCGCTTAACGGCAGCGCAATGTATTTTTGCTCCTATGACGGACAACGGTAGTTTCTGTCTGAAAGTTCAATGACACGGAAGAAGAAAATATCGCTGGATCACTTGCTAAACACCTCAAAATGGAAGTCATTAGGATTTTTTTTTTAAATAGCTGTTACAAAAAGAGAAATGCATGATATCCACCATATTTCTTGATCAGAATAACTTGCTCAGAATATTTTTTCTGAGATTTTTTTGTATCTTGACACAAATCAGTTTAAAGTTCGACCTTAAAGGAGAGAAAAAAAGAGTTGTGATCGATCATACTTTATTAATGGGTACGGGGTAGCTCAGTGGTCAGAGCACTCACTTTTCCCCCAGCTAAGGTTAAGCAGCATCGAGCATGGGTACCACTTGGATGGGTGACCGTTTGCGCGCTTGGCTTCAGTACAGTCCCCCAGTTCACCCAGCTGTGAATGGGTACCTGCACTCTTTAGGGTCAGGGAAGGTAAAGCAGCGAGGGAGAGGAGATGGGCGCCGCCCTCAATATGCCGGCCCCTAGAGAAGTTGAGGTCTCTGATGCCTCGCTCCCCTACGACCACATAGGTTATTGGACACCTTTAGCTTTGTATACTTTATTAAGGTTTTGTACACTTGCACAAGTCATGTTGAAATTCCAGCTTTACTGAAAAATGAGTTCTTGAATTCAGAATTGTGAGCAGTATCACTAGCACTGTGTTTGACAGTGTAATATTTTTGAAACAACATTCATAAACTGAATGGAAACTCATCACCATTAGTACCCATGCTATGTAATTATAATCCTGGCTAATTTTTACTTTTGGTTCATAGCGAAATGTATTTGTGCCCATATGAATGTGTCTGTGTGTGTGCGTGTGTGTGTGTGTGTGTGGTCTTCACTTTTACGTCTCTTCACAAAAGGTGATTGTGTGCGTGCGTGCATGCGCGCGCGCGCGTGTGTGTGTGTGTGGACTGTGCTTCATGTGCTAGAGCATGCGCACATAATAATGTGTAAAATGATATTACATACATATTTGCGAGTCAATATGAGTTTGAGACGAAGAAAAAATATTGAAGTCACTTACTTTGTCAACAAAGCATTATTGTTTGTTTTTCCAAATAGAATTTTTTTTTAAATATAGAGCTAATATGTAAAATCATGTTGCAGATATTAATTAGTTTGTATGTAATGCTATGTTACTGATATTAGTGGTCGCTGGCAAATGTAGCAATGTTTGTTCTGTTGTTGTTTTTTTCACTGAAAAGGCAAATGAATAAATTGCTTTTTTTCTGTTTTCTTGGTGTGTTTTTGTATGGGTTTTTTTGTTGCTCAATGTAAGGTGAGATGTGTTTGTATGCTTTTGTGTTATAGTGTGTGTGTGTGTGTCTTCAATTTTACGTCTGTTCACTTAAAGTGATATTAAACGATGGAGGCAGGGGGGGGGGCAGCATAATGAGATAAGGGCTTTAAGTAGAAGAGATACGTGTTGGTATGAATGCACATTAAAAGACTATTCCAAACTATATAAATAGTATGTTGCAAAAAACATGGCAAAGAAATACAAAAAATTAACAAAAACCCAGAACAGTTGAAAAATACCCTAATGTTGGAAAACAAACAATGTGTGTGTGTGATTATTCTTTTAATATCAAGGATAATGGAATAACCCTTTCCCATTTTTACCCGCTGTAGCCCGCCGCTGCCCGCATCTATTTATACCCGCCGCAGCCCGCCGGACGTCATTTCAGCCTAGTGGGGATTTTCCCTCACGCACTAAGCTCTACCTAGTACACGCACACTATGAATGAACATTCCACTGAGGTCAGCATAAACTAAGGAAGGAATGGACACCAAATTCAGTGCTACACAGCCTCCCTTTCACATGAAATTGGCCAGTGACTGGCTTTGTCTTTCCCTCGCTTTCTTGTTGCTAAAAATGGCAGCAAAGATTGAGCATACAATTTGGGAGGAATATACTGATGTGGAAATTGAAGCTATTTTGGCGCAAGTGGAACAGTTCGAAAGAGAATAAAATGTTGAATCTGATGTTGAAGTAGATGTAGAAGAAAGAGATGAAATAGGAGAAGGTAGTGAGTCGGAAAGTGATGCTTAGGATAACATTCCGTTGGCTTCATAGCAGACGACATGGCGCAGCGCACAAGTGCCTTGCTCAGTGCAAGACTTCATGCTGATGACTGGGCCGGCACAAACTCTACCACTGAAAGCCAAGCTCTTAGATTACTTTGTTTTGTTTGTGCCCCAACATTTTTTTCAAATTGTAGCAGATGAAACTAACAACTATGCCAGGCAAAAGATCGCTGTGAAAGGCTTAGTCATAGATCCATTACGGACAGAAACAACACCTGATGAAATTTGGGCTCACCTGTCAGTTTTGATCATGATGGGGATCAAGCGTTTGCCGAGGCTTCATCTCTACTGATCTACTGATTTGACATTTTCTGAGTCACGGATCAGTAATATTATGATGAAAACCAGATTTCTCAAAATTAATCAGTATTTTCACCTGAGAAACACGCCAACACACCTGGACGCGACACTGGCTGTGACACCTGCATTGTGACAGCCATGTAGCTAGCTATTGGTGAAGGACACACTAGTGTCTGTAAATAGTAGGCGTCAGCATATATTTCTAAATAATGTATATACGCGCATTAGTCAACGTCATTTTCAATATGTTTGAATACTTTCCACTGAGGAAGTGTAGACTTGGTGACAGTAATTTTGTGACGTGTGAATGTTCGATTGGATTACCATGACGGTGGATGCGATGGAGGACACATTCAGGCAGGACCACACATATTATTTTTTAAAATCACATACCTATATTGCGCATGTTAGAGGGTAGTTGTAGACTAACAGCATGATGTCACTGCAATGTTACCTGTATTTGGTGACAAAGAGGGGACAGCAGCACGACACATGTAGGTAGGACACACATCTTGGGGTGCAGAACAAAGTATGACATCATATGAATACTTTGGCCAAATATGACTGCTCTGCGAACAATAGTAACTGTACAGGACTATGTGTACTTGAGGTACCTTATTCTCTGAAAAAACAGCATAAATTTCCGAATACTACAGAGAGTTTCTCTGTCAGAAATGCGAATGGTAAAGGGATAAGCACTTATGTGCTTTTTTACATCCATTCCCCGTGTGTATGCAGTTTTGTAAATTCTGTCATCTGTTCCCACCGGCACACAATGGCCTACTATTACGAAAAGAGGAACAGGATTTAACGTGTGCGCAAGATGTTCTGCGTGCGTGCGCACACGGGACCTCGGTTTATAGCCTCATCCGAAGGACTTTTGGGGAGAGTGGAGTCTGCAATGATGTTAACTCCAGGGGAAAATATCCCCTTGGAAAAGGGAATCGAACCCGTGTGTGTGTGGTTGTGTGTGTGTGTGTGTGTATGTGTGTGTGTGTGTGAAACTCTGTGTGTGTGTGTGTGTGTGTATGTACCATGACATGTATACACGAGTAAGAGTGTGTGTGTAAGTATGCCTGTGTTTATTAAACGTGTGTGTGTGTGCGCGCCGTTGTATGCCTGCATATGTTGTGTGTGTGTGCGTGCACATGTACTCTTGAGTCTGTGTGCATGCATGCTCGAGTGGATCTTCGGATGAGACTATAAACCGAGGCCCCGTGTGCGAACGCATGCAGAACATCTTAAGTACACGTTAAATCCTGTTCCGCTTTTCGAAAGAGTAGGCCATTGTGTGCCGGTGGGAACAGATGAAAAAACTTACAAAACCGCATACACACGGGGACTGGATGTAAAAAACACAAGAGTGCTTATTCCATTATCCTCGATATAAAAGAATAAATATAAGAAATATGCGCAAGAGACTACTAGCCGTCTGTGTGCCTATGAATATTATAAAGTATGCAACAAATTCATAATTATGTGGCCCTGACAATGCTGCACTGTGTCGTGATCACACAGCATGCAGTATTATTGTTGAGGTACCTAATGCACTCACACATAAGCAAGAGAGCTGGGTCCTGACTCCTAGTCTTGTTTTGTTTTGGGAGGTTGGTTGTTTGTTTATTTCTTGGCTAAAGCTACAAGGTTCACCAATGGTGAGAGTTTTGCATATGTGACCGTTTTTGTTTGAGGTTGGTTTGTTTGTGGGTAGTTTTGTTTTTTGCCTACCGTGTAGGTAGCCACATTCTGACTTCAGGGATGTATGCCAAGTATATATTCATGTTTCCCTAACCCACCGAACGCTGGCATAAATTAATGACAAGATCTTTAACGTGCATATTTGATCTTTTGTACGCGCTTATACACGAAGGGAATGGAGGCACTGGCAGGTCTGCACTTGAAGTTGACCTGGGAAGATGGTAGAAATCCCCACCCTTAATTCACCGGATGCCACCGGGATTTGAACTCACATCTTCATAGACCCATGGGATGGTCAGATGGTCTGTACCACACGGCGATAGTGTCCGTCTGACTCCTGTTTAAAGCTGACCTGTCCACATTATAATATGCAGAATTTATTATCGCCTGTTCATATGGGCCAGATGACTTGCAAAAACTGAAGTAACCCATTATTGTGTTTGCATTGTTTTACATCGTACTGTACTGTACACACTCGCACATATGCACGCACGCACACAAACAGGGGAGACGGGATAGTCTGGTGGAAAGGTAGAGTGATGCGCTCGTGATCTGCTGACCCGGGTTCGATTCTCGTTCAAGGGGATATTTTCCCCTGGAGTTAACATCAGTGCAAACTCCACTCTCCCCAAAAGTCCTTCGGATGAGACTATAAACCGAGGTCCCGTGTGCGAACGCACGCAGAACATTTTGCGCACACGTTAAAACCCGTTCCGCTTTTCGGAAAAGTAGGTCATTGTGTGCCAGTGGGAACGGATGACAAAAATTTGCAAAACTCCATACACATGGGGACTGGATGTAAAGAAAAGCACATAAGTGCTTATTTCATTATCCTCGAAATGAAAGGATAAATAAGTAATAAGAAAATAAATAAATACACACAGGGAGGGGGTATAATAGCCTGCTGGTTAGAGCGTTGCCCATTGCGCTGGTGATCTGCTGAACCTGGTTCAAATCCCGTTCAAGGAGATTTTGTTCCCCCTGCAGCATTAACATCAGTACAGACTCCACTCTCCCCAAAAGTCCTTCGGATGAGACTCTAAACTGAGGTCCCGTGTGCGCACACAGAAAATCTTGCGCACATGTTAAAACCTGTTCCACTTTTCGAAAAAGTAGGCCAGTGTGTGCCTGTGGGAACAGATGACAACATTTACAAAACTGCATACACATGGGGACTGGATGTTAAGAAAAAGCACGTGAGTTCATATTTCATTATCCTCGAACTAAAAGAATAAATAAGTTAAATAAACACACACACGCATGAATATTGCCATTTAAGTCACGTAGACTTATTTAACACAACAAAAACATCAATTATAACTGGAGGGGGGGGGGGGGGGGGGGGAGGCAACTCCACATGCAAAAAGCCCAAAAATCGGGATATGCTGACGGCAAGCTGAAAGAAATAAGCCAGCCAGTTAGCCAATGATGAAGAGAAGAAGAAGAAATAAAAAGGAAAGAAAAAAGTGTTTAAAGAAAAAAAAAGTTATCTTTCAACACTAAAGCCCAGTGATGCACGTGGACATGAACTCTACTCTCCCAGGCAGGGTGTTGAACTGTGTAACCAAGCCGACCTGTTCATTTCTGGTTTGGCGACCACTGACGCAAGATCGTGTTGTTGTATAGGCATGCTGAAAATCCACACCGTGCATCATCGCCACAGTGCAATTCCCCACCTGAGGCTACAGGTAACTGCTTAAGATTTTGTGTGTGTAGTAGGCTGATTTGTGTTGTTATTCGTGATTATGTTTGGAAATAATGATAGTGTATAAAGCGCTAGATCTATATCTTGAAAAAAACTTTTAAAAAAGAAAAACCCAAATCAAAGGGCTTGCATTCAACCTATTCTTGCAAATGCAACCTGTCAAGCAAGTAGGTTTAGCAAATTCAAATGTACACACACACACACACACACACACACACAGCGATGGGGATTTGGTTGCTGAAGGCAGGGACAGATATGAGATGAAACAGGAGGGGGTAAATCTTAGGTTGGAAATATGTCTTGAGGCTGGATTAAAGAAGAAAAAAGCATACTGAAAACAAGGGGGAGGGGGTGGCGGAGGACATTGTATTCCAGGTTGCAGAAAAAAAAAGTTGCTTAAATCGTTATGGTGGGGCAGGATTTCCTGTGTGCTCCCCTCCCCACTCATGCGACTTGATTTCTATTTACATTTTAAAAAATTTATTCCAAGAATAAAGGAATAAACACTCGTGCGCTTTCTTTACATCCAGTTCCCGTGTGCATGCGAATTCTCAAATTCTTGTATCCATTCCCATCCGCACACGTAGCATTCTTTCTTGAAATATGGAACAGATTTTAACATGTTCCTCGTCCCTTCACACACAGGACCATGGTGTAAAGTATCGTTGGAAGGACTTTCTGGGGAGTGGCGTGGACACTGATGTTAACAACAGGGAAAATCCCCTTGAACAGTTGCCTGGGTGGTAGTTCAATCTGGGCCCTCAGATCATGATCACAACCTCTAACCACCAGGCTATCTCGTCCCCGCCGCCCATCCCCCCCCCCCCTTTTTTTTTTTAAGGCCTTATGCCTTTATGAGCAGTTAGGGGCACTGCACGGGCATCGTTTTGTGCAAGTTGAATCTGGTGGAATCAATGGATTCATGTCGGAAAACAAGGACTGCTCCCTTGGAAAACCGAAAATAATGGGCACCTCCCTTGATTCCAATGCAAATGGGGATTGTTTATTGAATGAATGCTTTTCTTCATTTCACTTTTAAGTTTTCTCGAGCCTGAATGTAGCTGTGTTAGTGACTTTTAGTGTAATTCAGTTTTGTATACAAAGCAGGGCAAATATTATGCATTGAATCCTGTGTAACAGACGAGAGCAGAGCTGAGAGGCTATAATTGCCAAGTAGCAAAAATTAAGACCTTTTCAACTGTGTGATAACACATTGGCTTAAAAAAAGAGGTGGGGGGGGGGGGGGGTTCTTATCTGTATTTTGTGTGTAGCCTATGTATGCGTGGATGGTTGGTGTTGCATTCATGTGCTATCATTCAAATTGCACAAACACCTTATTAGATTTACGCTGGTTTAATCCACCATATTAATATAGATCTCTGGGTCACACACTTCCTGTTCCCTTTTACTCTTTATAGCAGTTACTCCCCTTGCATTATTGTTCAGTTCGAAGCCAACTTCCAAGAGATTTGACACTTTATTTTGACTCGTGTTGCTGGAAAAAGGTACAAGGTAATGAAATTTGAGCAACCGGTGCGTTATGGGCGGGCCTAAATGTAATCTACCTGCTGATTAACAGATTTTGTAAAATGACGTGACCAAGACAAGTGAACACTTTGCTTCTGGGTACCTACAAATAGAGTAAATGTGTTCATTTTAAATGATACACATTTCCGTGTTAAGTTTCTGGGACAACTAAACTATCAAGGAAGTTTGTTTTTCTGTAGCAGGAGTCTTGCATGAAAAAGAATACAGTTAGAAATAAAGTGTATGCATTAAATTTTATGTTGTAAACACACTTGAAGTGCATGCACACCCGACATGCTCCATACATCACCTTTGCAGAAAACAGTTTGACTGATTAGATTTAAGTACTATTCAAAACTAACAGAAATCTTTTATGTTCTCTGATAGGCACAAGAAAGACGACATGCACTGCCTTCAGCCTCTCAACCCACATATAGACTCCAGAAAGCAGAAAAGATGGGATTGTCCTCACTACTGGCCTCTACTCCATGAACTACAAACCCGAGGCAGAAGCCATGAAAACAGCCGCAGCCCACACCATAGTCAAGTGCTACATAGAGTAACAGGAAAATCACCTTGACCGTTGCTCTGTCCGGCATCTTGCAGGCCTACTCCAACAGAAATTACCGACCTGAGCAACCTTTAGTCCTGCAGTGGATCCCCTCCCATCACAGCATGCTTGGCAATGAGACTGACTCCCTGGTGAAGGAAAGCACAAAGCCAGGCAGGTGGTTAGGTCTACCAGTTATTCTGAAGCTAAGGCTGGTCACCAAGGCGAAACAGCAAAGCCAATGACTACAGTAGCATAGATCTACGCAGTGACGGTTCAGATCCCAACGACCTGCCGACATGTACATGAAACTCCACAAAGGCCGTAAAGAGCAGTGTTCTTGCAGGACTGGCAGCCAGACAACAGAACAACAGCCCTGCCCGCTACATGAAACATTATCTCCAGACCACAGAACAACAGCCCTGCCTGCTACATGAAACATTATCTCCAGACAACAGAACAACAGCCCTGCCTGCTACATGAAACATTATCTTCAGACAACAGAACAACAGCCCTGCTCACTACATGAAACATTATCTCCTGACAACAGAACAGCAGCCCTGCTCACTACATGAAACATTATCTCCAGACAACAGAACAATAGCCCTGCCTGCTACATGAAACATTATCTCCAGACAACAGAACAGCCCTGCCCGCTACATGAAACATTATCTTCAGATCTCTAGACCACAGAACAACAGCCCTGCCTGCTACATGAAACATTATCTTCAGATCTCTAGACCACAGAACAGCCCTGCCTGCTACATGAAACATTATCTCCCGACAGCAGAACATGTACTGCAACCTTGCACACTACACGAAACATTCCAAAGATCTCCAGACCTGTATTGCAGCCCTGCCTGCTACTGGAAACATTGTGAAGAGGATCTGACCTGACCCCACTCCCAGTGGCCACGTCAACTCGGAGAACATGCAGCGCACTGGCCACTGCCTCCTCCATCATCATCATCCCAGAGACTGACTGACCCCTCTTCTGATGACCAGCGCCGAGGAAGGACAGGAACGTGGTGCCGGCGAAAACTCCAGCCCACAAGCTTGTTTCTTGCAGCTGGGGGTGCCGTGCAGCTTCCAGCTACCGTTAAATTGTGAGTATCGTTTAACTGATATATGATGTATATTTTGTTTTGTACGAGTTGGGAGTCAGATACTAGGTATTGGCATTATGTAGGTACCTATAGCAGGCTTTGTGTGTAGTCCAAGTAGGCGTACTAACTGGCAGCAGGACACTAGTTGAGCACACACACGCTGTACATGCCTTCCTCAAACATGCGCTTCTGTCTCTTTCTTTCTCTCTCCTGTGTGTCTCACTCTCTGACTGTCTGTCTGTCCCTCTCAGAATTTTGGTTTGTGATCTTTCTCTCTCTCGCTCTCTCTCTCTCTCTCTCTCTCTCTCTCTCTCTCTCTCTCTCTCTCTCTCTCTCTCTCTCTCTCTTCGCTGTCTCTCGCTCTGTCTCTCTCGCTCTCTCTCTATCCTCTTAATTTTATTTTTTTATTTTTTATTTTATATCGAGGATAATGGAATAAGCACTCATGTGCTTTTTTACATCTAGTCCCCGTGTGTATGCGGTTTTGTAAATTATGTCATCTGTTCCCACCGGCACACAATGGCCTACTGGAACAGGATTTAACGTGTGCGCAAGATGTTCTGCGTGCGTTCGCACACGGGGCCTCGGTTTATAGTCTCATCCGAAGGACTCTCTGTCTCTCTCCCCCTCCCTCCCTCCCTCTCTCTCTCTCTCTCTCTCTCTCTCTCTCTCTCTCTCTCTCTCTCTCTCTCTCTCTCTCTCTTTGTCTCTCTTTGTCTCCTCACACATGCAAGCTCGCTCACTCTCTCTCCCCACTCCCTCTCTCTCTCTCTCTCTCTCCCTCCCCACTCCCTCCCCCTCTCTCTCTCACACACAGACTCCCACACACACACTCACGCAGGCATGCACTCACTCACATGTACACACACACACTTATCACACATTAAATTTTTGTCTTGATTTTCAGACAACTTTGCAGCAGTCTTCGAACCTTCTCACCACACAGGCCAGTCGCCACACATGATCTTGCCTCGTCAGGCCCGTGTTGGTATCAGAGGGTAGGGAATGGCCGACACAGGAAACAAACCAACACCTTAGTCAGGGTTGTGTTGTTTTCTGGGGATCTGGGACACGGAAAATAGTTGGTCCTAGGTCTTCAGAATGAGAGTCAGTTATCCTGGATCCGAATCCTTCAGTTTTTTCACAAATAGGCTTTGCACGCTTCCAGTTCCCGAAGGACCCAATGTGAACATTGGGTCTTGTTTTTGTGTGAATCTCTGTCTGACTGTGTGTGTCTCTGTGTCTATCTCTTTCTCTGTCTCTCTCTCTCTATGTGAGTATCTCTCTCACACACTCACACACACACTCACACTCGCACACTCACACACACAAACAACACACACACACTTACCCCACACACACTTACACACACACAC
Source organism: Rapana venosa (assembly GCA_028751875.1). Lineage (NCBI taxonomy): Eukaryota > Metazoa > Mollusca > Gastropoda > Neogastropoda > Muricidae > Rapana > Rapana venosa. The sequence goes on from CM054151.1 coordinate 2,730,333, forward strand.
ACTTACACACACACACACACACACACACACACAACCCACACACACACACACACACACACACTCTCAAACACACACTTACACACACACACACACACACACTTACACACACACACTTACACACACACACACACACACACACACACCACACACACACTCACACACACACTCACACACTCACACACACACTCACACTCACACACACACACACACACACACACACACACACACACTATCACAATCCCATTTTGCACACTTCCAGTTTCCCAAAGGACGGAATCTGATCAAAAGGGTCTTATTTTTGGTGTGAATGGGTCGAGGGGATTTGGCACTTGTGAAACTCTGTAGGTAGACTGGAACCATGAGCAGTTTGCAGCAGTTCCAGTGTAGCAGCTTCCCAGTTCAACAGGTTGACAAGTCTCTCCTGCACATCTCCGTCTGCTCTCCTCATGTATTGTCCCTGGAGTTGTGTCGCTGGTTTTAGCTTTAGTCTTCGTTCGGACTTCCCTGTTCGTTAGGTAGCCTGTCAGTGATCACTGGGCGCCACCTTCCGATTGCTGTATCAGTATTGCTTGCTTAAAAATTAGAATGAAATAAATAAAATAAATGCGGATAAAATAAATGTGAATAAACTAAAAGTGAGATAAAAATTAAAAACCAAAAATAAAATCCAGTAAAAGAAAATGAGAGAAAACTTGAGAAATAAAACTGTTAGGAATAGAATAGAATAAACAAAAAGCGAGATAGAATGAAATAAAAATCAAATTTGAAATAAAATAAAATGAACCAGCCATAAAATTAGCCACAAAAACAATAAACTAGAATAGGGAAGCAAGAAATCTGACAGCAATCTGGGTGACAGTGATCTCGTCCTCTGAAGATAGCACCACCTACAACAGCGGCTTTGAGGTCTACAGTAGTCCTTCATGAGGTATTGCGACTCGATCGTCCCGTTCCATTTCTGATAGGCTTCCTCATGTCTGGAATCACCACCATCGCTTTGAGACAGTTGGTCAAGAGGTATTGCGATGCAGTCATCTCATTTGCTTACTACAATGGCTTGGAGGCAGTGGTCAAGAAGTATTGTGATGCGGTCATCCCTTTTGTTTGTTACAATGGTTTGGAGACAGTGGTCAAGGGGTGTTTCGACGAGGTCGTCCCTTTGTTTCCGTTAGGTTTCCTTTCGTCGGAAATCTCCAACATCGCTTTGAGACAGGAGCAGAGGTATTGTGATTTTGGTCGTCCCTTTCCATTACTGGTAGGTTTCCTTATGTCGGGAATTACACCACCTACATTTATGTATTTTATTTTTGTTTGTTTATTGTTTTAAGTTTTTAAAATGCTTTTATATTGAGGATAATGGAATAAGCACTTAGGTGCTTTTTTACAACCAGTCCCCGTGTGTATGCGGATTTGTGAATTCTGTTATCTGTTCCCACCGGCACACAATGACCTATTCTTACGAAAAGCGGAACAGGATTTAACGTGTGCGCAAGATGTTCTGCATGCGTTCACACACGGGACCTCGGTTTATAGTCTAATCCGAAAGACTTTTGTGGAGTGTGGAGTCTGCACTGAGTCAACTCCAGGGGAAAATATCCCCTTGAACGGGAATCGAACCCAGGTCGTCAGATTGCGAGCGCAGTGTTCTAACCACTAGGCTATCCCGTCCCGTCCCTGCGTTTCCTCTGCCTTCCCTCCCTTTGTTGAACACGGGTCCTGACCTGGTGAGTCATGGTGTGCATCACCGGGGAGTCAGTCGTCTTGTGGGGCCGAGTTCTGGGGATCATCTGAGTCTGCTCCATGAGTGGAGGGGCTGTCATCTGCTCCATGCTGTCATCTGCTCCATGCTGTCATCTGCTCCATGAGTGGGGCTGTCATCTGCTCCATGCTGTCATCTGCTCCATGCTGTCATCTGCTCCATGCTGTCACCTGCTCCATGAGAGGGGCTGTCATCTGCTCCATGCTGTCATCTGCTCCATACTGTCATCTGCTCCATGCTGTCATCTGCTGCTCCATGAGTGGGGCTGTCATCTGCTCCATGCTGTCATCTACTCCAAGCTGTCATCTGCTGCTCCATGCTGTCATCTGCTCCATGCTGTCATCTGCTCCATGCTGTCGTCTGCCCCATGCTGTCATCTGCTCCATGCTGTCATCTGCTCCATGCTGTCGTCTGCTCCATGAGTGGGGCTGTCATCTGCTCCATGCTGTCATCTGCTGCAGCAAGTTCTTGTGGGTGAGTAAACAGCTGTACAGCTATAGCTGAGTGACTTTGTGATACAGGATTCAGGTATCAGCTTTTAGAAATTGAAGTTCTAGGTAGTTTATTGAGGAAAAAAGGGTTTACATTTTCTTAAAATGAGTCAACTTTTTTTTAATGAGAGAGCTTGTGGTGTTTGGTTGCTCAGACATGGCACCTTCTGTATATCTGGAATGGGGGGTATAACGTGTCGGTAGAAATGCCTCCTCGTTTCCAATTTTAAAAAAAATTGCAGATATGTTTGTTTAATTAGAATAACTGGATGGTTTATTGTAATTGTAAAACAGTTAACTCCATAAACTGATGAGAATGGACTTTGACTAAATAGAGGAAGTGATGAATTTTCCTTTCTGAACCAATAAGGAATTTATATTTTTTTCTTTCATTTTAGACCTGACACTTTTTTCTATCCTTTGGGGGGTGGGGGCGGTTGGGGAGTGGGGGGGGGGGGGGGGGAGGGTAGGCATCTTTTTGTTTCTGCCTATTTTATCATTTTTTTCTTCATAACTCAGAGCTCCGAGGTTTACCGATGGTGACCTTTTTGTGTATGCCATAGTATTTTTCCCACTATGAAGGTAGCTGTATTCCAACTGAGGAAAGATATAAACACACGAGTGTGCACGCAGCTAAAAAAGTTAACATCATCCATTCTTACCGGAATAAGCCTGCTCTTCCGAAATGTAGAACTGGTTTTAACGCGTTCACAAAATGTTCTGCACATGTTCTCACATAGGACCAGGATATATACATAGTCTCACCTGAAGAAGTGGAGTGGGCACTGAGTTCAGGGGAAATAATCCTTGAAAGGAAGAGAGTCTGAGTGGTGGCTGAAACCAGAGCTTGATCCTGGATCATTGAATCACAAGTGTCCCCTATTTATTTTTTTACATTTTCAATTGAAAGGAAGAGATGTTGAGTACTTCATACTTGCCCATTCTTTACTTCCACTCTAGTCTTTTCTTACTGCCCTCTCTCCTGCTAAAGTCTTTGATTTTCTTTTTGTATATTTTCCGCCTGATGTTAACTTTCTGGTGTTCCTGTTTCACCAGGTACCGTATGAAATGGGAGAGAGCCACTGGAGTCCAACATCACCAGGCATTTCTCATGACAGGCAGCAGCAAGAAATTATCAGGTATTTTTAGTTTTATCTGTTACTCTGTCTGGTCTAGTATATATCTGTATTTTTGTCATTGTCTATCTTTGTGTGATGTTTGTCGCCCTGTCTGTCCTCAGTTGTGTCCATCTTTTTCTCTGTGGTTTGTCTGTCCTTGCTTGTGTTTGCATTTCTGTCCTTTTATTTCTTCCTGTCTGTCTTGGGGCTTGTATTGTATTTCGTGTTATTCCTGTCTTTCAGCTTCTTGCCCTTTTTCTGTCTGCCTGTCTCGGGCATGACAAAGTATGGAAAACTTGAAAGACATTGTGAGATCAGAACGATAGGGGACAACAGATGTTTTAAAGGCTGTTTTCCCCCTCAATCATGTAGGTAGCCACATTACGACTTCAGGGGTGGTGTCTAAAACACACCCGAGTGCACGCTCTTTTTTCTGTCATCCATTCCTAGTGGCACACAGTGGCCTACTCTTCCGAAAGGCAGAGCGGGATTTTAACATATCATATGCGTAACACGCTCCTCTGGTCTTGCTAAAATAATCCTACAAGGCACAGTGAGGGGAGGAAGAAGAAGAAGCAGACAGAGAGAGAGAGATGGGAAGACAACATTCGAGAGTGGACAGACATGGAGCTGAGAGACACCCTGAGGGCGGCTGAGAGACGCGAGGACTGGAGAAAGGTGGTTGACAAAGCTTCGAAGGCGCCCCAAAGGATTCGGAATCTGAGGGATCGGTGACGGTGATGCGTAATATGTTCTGCATGCATTCACACACGGGGCCTCAGTTTATAGTCTTGATTCAAAGGACTCTGAAAATTCAGTTCAATTTTTTTCTTCAAACTGGGAAGAATGGGCGAGGCTGGGAATTGAACTCGGAACCTCACAGTTTACTTGTCGTTGGCAGGTGAACGTGATGTTGTGTGATATGGAAATCGTGGTATTGTGTTAGAACTCTGAGACTGCTTGACAAGGTTGCACTCTGCATTTCCTATCATTATGTTCTGTTTCCTATCATTATGTTCTGGTGGATCGGTGGTCTAGAGGTAAGCGCCTGTCTAGACAGCGAAAAGTCCGGGTCGGAAGTGTGCGGTGGTTTGTATCCCGTTTGGACCCGAAACTTTCCCCCATCCATTAGATCATAAGTGGTGGTCTGGGCGCTAGTCTTTCGGATGAGACGATAAACCGAGGTCCCGTGTGTTGCACATAATTATTTAGCGCACGTAAAAGAACCCACGGCAACAAGAGAGTTGTCCCTGGCAAAATTATGTAGAAAAAAGCCACTCTGATAGGGAAACACTGTTGCAGACAGGAAAAAAGAAAAAAATGGGTGGCTCTGCATTGTGGCGACGCTGCTCTCCCCGGGGAGAGCAGCCCGAATTTCACGCAGAGAAATCTGCGTGACTTAAAGTGGTATAAATGAAATGAAATGTTGGTCAGGCCTGAGAGATGACAAACACCTGCAGTGTTGGTGTCACTCAAACTTTTCTCAATATTACTTATGTAAAGTGGTTGATGCTCAACTTTGTGGTCCCCGTCTTACCATGTAGGTTTTGCTGTAGATAGGAGTAGGCTGGAGTATGAACAGAGAAATCCAACACAATGAATGATAATAATATAATAATAATAATAATAATAATAATAATAATAATAATAAATACATGGAATTTATACAGCGCTATATCTTGCAAAAAATCAAATCAAGCGCTTTCATTCATGCTGGTCTTTCACATACAGCCAGTTACAATGAATAGTTTTTACAAATTCAAATGTAAACACACACACACACACGCGCGTGCGAGCGCACACACACACACCACACACAACCCCACACACCACACACCACACACACACACACACACACACACACACACACACAGGTTGAACATCAATGAACATGTCAATTATGGGATTTGAACTCGTGAATTAACAACTAGGAGTCAAGCGTGTGGGCTACTGCACCATTGGAGATGGTTTATTTTTATCTTATAATTATTTATATATATATATATATATATATATAAATGTAATTTGGTGATAATGTTAGATTTTTTCCTGCTATTTTAAAGTTTGCAATTTTTTTTCCTATTCAACCAGGTACCATGTCATCCAGAACAGTTGCAGTGAAATCCAGAATCAAGATCAGGACTGGTAAACCAGGCCATCCAGTGGCCATCCAGTGCAGTCTGCACACTACAACTGCAGCAGAGGCTGGCTGCCATGCCGGGGTTGGCTTTCTGAGCCGCTCCAGACGTTGTCCTCGGCATGACTGAAGTGAAGGAGGATGCCGTCAAGATGCCTCGCATTTAGGACAACATCCTGAGTAGAAAATGGAGCACTATCATTTATAAATCATTTTGTTTATTCGTTAAATGCATTTGTCTGGCACTGCTAGTGAAAACCTGTGTAATGTTTAAGAACCAGAATTTTTCCTGTGTTTTATTATAGTCTTAGTATACTTTTTTGGGACGGATAGCTCGGTGGTTAGAGCATTCCCTTTCCCCATGCTAATGTTAATTGGCGTTGAGCGTGGTTACTTCTTGGATGGGTGACCGTTTGCGCGCCTTGGCTTCCACTACAATCCCCCAGTTCACCCAGCTGTAAATGGGTACCTGTCTTCTTTAGGGTCAGGAAAGGTAAAGCGACGAGGGAGGGGAGATGGGCGCCGCCCTCAATATGCTGGCTCTAGAGAAGTGAGGTCTCTGACGCCTCGCTCCCCGACGACCTTATAGGTTATGGGACTGCTTTACCTCTACCTTTTAGTACAGGTATATTTGAAAAGTTACCAGTAAAGAAATAATTCTGTCCAAACAAGGGGTTGGAAAAACTTTAAGATTATGCGATGTTTAAAAATTAAATCTTTTAAAGTGATTTTTAAATCACTTTAAAAGGCATTAAACAAAAACAAAAAATTAAATCACCGCAATATTTGCGCTTATGAGTATAATAATAATAATAATAAATGGAACTTACATAGCGCTATATCTTGCAAAGACAAATCAAAGCGCATGCATTCAACCTAATCTTACACAGTCATGCAATCAATGATAAATAATCAATAGTTTAAACAGATATTTACAAACATGGTGCGATGCAGACAAAATCTATGACATAAAATTTCGATAGTCGAATGTTTTTCAAAAGCACCGCAATATTTGCGCTTATAAAGTACAGTTGAATGGCGGAAAAGTCTGTACAGAATGACTTTCAAAGTGAGTGATGTCAATGTAATGCATGGGCAAGAAGCCCCTCTCCTCTGAGCTTTGAATGTCGGTGATCAGTCCCCCCCACCCCTCCCCTTGCTGTAAGGGGCTGTGGGACTGGAACCACCAGGCTCCTGATGTTTTTCCTCAGCCATCATGGACTGGGGAGTTGCTTTGGATGAGTGGTTTGGTTAAAGACAGGTATGGAGTTGTAATATTTTGGCTGAGAAAGCAAAAAATGAAATGTTATCGTCTTGTGATATTTTGTGTGGGTCGAAGTGGTCAGAAAATTGGCTTGAATTTGTTAGCAACAATATGTAATGTCTTTCGAAAGTGTGAATTTAGGTTTGTTACGAAATTTTAAGGTAAAATCATTTTGATATTTTTAGCAAAGCAAAAGATAGAAATCATTGTCTTTAAAAGTGATTGTGAATTTTTTTGTTTGTTACAAAACGCCATTAAATTATTTTATTTTAGCTAATAAAGCACAGAAATAGAATAATATATCTTTAAAGAATATTTGAGAATTTTGATTTGACAGTAGTATATAATTTCTATATTTGCGCTAAGAAATGAAAAAAATGTGTGAACATCTTGAAAGAATAATTGTGAATTCATTCTGTAATGAAGTGTAAACTTGGTGGCAGAAAAAAACCCAGAAAAAAAGATGAAGATAAATTTCTTTCTCTGTCCCTTCATGTTCATGGGACAGAGAGCAGCTCGTTAATTTTTTGTAAAAGAATTTCTGAAATGAATCTGATCAGATAATTGAGAAAATAGTGTTCCTCATATATCTTCGATTGAGGTTTTTGAAACAAATTATATTTGATTTTTTTTCAAGCGACAGTGGTGTTTTCTTTTTTTTCTTCTTCTTTTTAATGATCTAATGTTGGCTTGAGAAGATAGTCGGATCCTGACCTAATTTTTACTGAACTAAGGATTGGAAATATCTGTGCTTTCATCATGAAGGCCTTTTCTGTTTTTTTTCTTTTTTAAAATGACCTAGTGTCAATGATTTGTGATGCTGATTCAGTGATTAGAATGATTGAATCTGATTTAGTGATGATTCTCAAAAATACACTTGTTGTAATATGCCTTTTGGAACTGGTGAAACATTGTTCCCCCAATGAATCCAATCAAGTTAAAGAAAATACTTATATGATGATCTGCCCCTTGACGCTGACATAATGTGCAATTAAACACTCTGGTGGTCAGGTCATGAGATGAGGTACAGCGAGACTGTTCTTCACGTTTCTTGGTCAGGGCAGATCTATACTCTGGCCACCACTGTGTCATTCCAAGATCTGAGATCTCAAATCTCTTAGTTTTTGATGTTAGCAGAACTGGTAACTTGGTTCACAGTATTGTGAACAAATCTGCGTGATGATTTTGCCAGTGGTATACCATTTCTAGTTGGTTTGTGGCAGCGAATCCATCAATGAAAGTTTTAGAATTGAAAATCCACCCCCCACCCCACCCCTGCCCCGTTCTTTGGCTAGAGATGTGAGGTTCCTTCATCCATAGTGTGATGTTTGTGTGTAGGTGGCCGTGTTTGCCTCCATTATTAAGGTAGTGCATTCCCACTTTGGGAATGACATCTGAAATTTTATAATCAATTTTCATGTTTCACAAAGTGTTGGTGCTTTTTTTTTGTTTTATTTGTTTTTGTGTGTGTGTGTGTTGTGTGTGTGTGTGTGTGTGGTGTGTGTGTGTGTGTGCGCGCGCGCATGCGTACGTGCGAGTGCGTGCGTGCGTGTGTGTTGGTGTATTGTGTGTAGGTTTGTGTCGGGGTGTGTGTGTGTGTGTGTGTGCGTGCGCGCGCGCGTGCGTGTGTGTGTGTGTGAAGGGGTGGTTGTACTGGGGAGGAGACATAGGGTGGAAAGACAAGGAAGGGGGAAGGGTGAGGGTCTAGGAGGGGCACAGATATTATAGAGCAGTGTGGACAGAAAGAGGACTGGCTGATAGGCTTTTTCTTACATGGGTATTTAGGGGGGGGGGGGGTACATGAAAGTAACCTTTCCTTATAAGGTTTATTTCAGGGTCTTTGTTTTTTAAAGGTGAAAGTAACCTGTTCGGAAATGTCTTGGACCTGGAGTCACTTTAATACAAAACTGAAAACTTGTGGACACTGAAGTCCAGTGCATCCATAGCCTTAGCTGTTGTTAGGATTCGTGATTCGGACTTGGAGAGTTCTCCGTACTATTGCCAGCTACATATGACCTTCGTGATCGGTGGGCCTGTAAACATTAAGTTGAATTAAATACCATTGTGTCTATAGCTACATACCCTTTGTCTGCCTGCTATTGTGTCCACAAGCTTTCTAACCATCAGACCGACCAGGTGACGGTCAGCCCTTGCCCGTTATTAACTGTTAATACTAACCCTAACCTTTACCCTAACCCTGGCCCCTCATGTGGACACAAAAGGCAGGTGGACAACAGGTATAATTTATGCTGACACTATGGCTGAACATGTTTTCCTTTGTGTAGAAATAAATTAAATCGTTAAACTACATAGTTAAGCACGGGGCATCTTTTCACCTCGCTCCGAAAACGAAAACGAAATCATAGGTAAACGGTGATAAAAAATATTAGATGTACCAAAATGATTTGAAAAATTTGATCACACGTGGTAAGATATGATCAGAAACTGCTGCTAGGGTTGGTAGGACTGGAGGAGGGGTGTTATCATCATCATGATGTATGGAATTTATATTAGAACTGTAGAGGGTGTTAGAATGCTGGGGTGCATAGATAGGGAGGGAGGGAGGAGGTGTAATGACTGAGGATGGGAATGATTGTTTTGGAGATAATGAATACTTCATATAAGTGTGTATTTGAGATAGTATTCATATTCGTATTTGTACTGTATTGTCATGTAAGCATTTTTGAGATAGTATTCATATTTGTACTGTATTGTCATGCAAGTATTTTGAGATAGTATTCATATTTGTACTGTATTGTCATGCAAGTATTTTGAGATAATGTTCATATTGTACTGTTGTATGCAGTTTTGAGATAGGTTCATATTGAGATTGGGGCAGAGCAGGTTTAAACTTGGCGATTAGGTTTAAGGGGAGGGGGGGGGGGGGGGGGGAGCATTTTAGGAAAAAAAAGTATATTTAAAAAGTAAGGAAGAGGTAGTGGTTTTAGAATGCACAATTGAAAAATGTGGGATGGCGTATCCCAAAAAGAAATGTTAAAACAGAAGTGAAGGGATGGTGGTTTTAAAATGCAGCATTACAGAACAGTCATTGGGGGAAGGGACTGGGAGACAGTGAGGGTGCATTGCTGAAAAAGAGCGTTAGTAAATAGGAGAGGTAGAATGGTCAGGTCAGTGGGAATGAGTGTGGGTGTGATGGTGTGTGTGGGTGTGTGCGGGTGGGTGCGTGGGTGGGTGCGTGGGTGGGTGCATGTGTTATTTATTTATATATCTTTATTTCAAGGATAAGCACCCGTGTGCTTTTTTTTATACCCAGTCCCTGTGTGCATGCAGTTTTCTCAATTTTGCCCTCCCACTGGCACATAGTGGCCTACTCTTCCGTGTGTGTGTGTGTGTGTGTGTGTGTGTGTGTGCATTTATATTTATGTATTCTTCTAAAGAATAATGGATAGGCACTCGTGTGCATTTTTACATCAGTCCCCGTGTTAACTTTATGCGGTTTTCTAAATTTGGTCATCCATTCTCACCAGCACACAATGGCCTTCTCTTCCATAGATTAAATAAATAAATAAATAAATTGTGTATTCATTTTACTTATTATTTCAAGGATAATGGATAAGCACTCGAGTGCCTTTTTACGTCCAGTGCCCGTGCGCATGCAGTTTAGTAAATTTTTGTCATCCGTGCTTACAGCATGTGTGTAGGAAAGATGGACTTGTGCCGCAGATAGATCTGCGGAATGGTATACCACAGGCATTTCTCATCACCAGTAAGGCTGTATTGTGCAACCAGCACAAAAGTTAGTTGTCCCTCTGTGTGTGTGTGTGTGTGTGTGTGAGTGGCTTTTTGGCGGGGTGGGGTTGGGGGTGGAGAGGGGAGGATGTAAAGTGCAAAATAGCACTTGCTGAAACATGAATTTGAGTTCTGTATGTATGTATGGTTTAAAGAATTGTTGAATGGCAGGCTTTGCAGATGTAACCAGGTTTGACTTTTTTAAAAACGTGTCATTATTTTGGAAAGGGTGAATGTGGAAGAAGTATTGGAATGTCACATAAAATTTGTGGAATTATATTTTGAAAAAGTATGTACATTTTTGTTTTGCTGTTTGTTTTTAACAAACTTGCATTCGAAAAGACATGTTAATTTGACAATCTGGCATTAGAAAACCAGTTTTGCCTTTCATTCTATGTATATAAGATTTCAGGCATCTTGTATTGGTGTGTCCTGTTATATTATTTCCTTCTCGCCTGTTGCTTTGCCATCAGTCAGGGACATGCCCATTACCCAGGTCATAGCACAACCAGCCCATTAACAGACTGACTGCATGTGCATCTCTCCCTGCAGCAGTCTGTGATTTCCATTGTCAGCACTTGATGTACTCTGTCAAAGCCTGTTTCTGTGTTTTTAATCTGAAAAGTGGTAAAAATGAGAGGGTGGAGGCCCCACAATGTAATTTAAAAAAAGCAAACAAAAAGGAACTTGGAAGACTAACGGAAAAAGAAAATTTTCCAAAAAATGAAGGAAAGAAATAAGTGGGTGGGAAAGGATTAGATGCCACCCCCACCTCCCCCCACCTCCCGAAAAAAAATCGGTTGAAGTGGCGAGCCTAAAGTGAAAGATGTGACATTGACCAGTGCTGACAGCTGCATGATGTATTGTCTGCTTTCTGGCAGTTGTCCACCCTTTTCAGTCTATGTTGTTATGTCCAGTTGTTCCTCTGTTCTGGAAGTAGTGAACTTCTCTTTCAATGTGTGTAGTCTGAAATTCCAGTGTAGCAAAATAATGTGACCGCATGTATTCTAGCAGATCACTGCGAAAACAAAAAGGTTACAAGTTGTTTTGTTGTTCAGCCTTTCTTCTGGCTTTTGCTTTGGTGCTTTCTTGAAACTTTGGTTGTGAACAACTAGAAAATGGTATAAAATATATGCGATTTTTGTTAGTGGTTGGTTGTGAACTGTGTTTACAAGCAGTTGTACAAAACACTGGGCTGTATTAATGGTTTGAGTTTTTGTTGTTGTTGTTTTTGTATGCTTTTAATCTATTTTTAAGTAGTAGAAAAATGGACACATTTTTTGTTACTTGGTTTATTTTGTATTGAAACGTCTGGAATAGTTTTCTTGGACTTCATTAGCAAAAGGCAATGTTGCTTTATTTTTTATTTTTTGATGTACTCAATTTGAAATACAGAGTGCAGAGTGAAACAGTTTATAGCTGATACCCTTTTTACAATTTTCTTTAAAATATAACATTGCCATTTCTTGAATGAATAACACGATGCTTTTCAACTTGCATGTTCTGTAAGGTGTTTTTTTGCATTTAATGTTTCAATGTTTATTTTGGAGGCTTGAAATGACTCTGCTTTATCTGGGCAGCTGTTGTGTCATTGGTTTTACTTGCATGTAACCATTTCAAGGCATGTCCTCATTTTTCACCTTAAAACGAGGGATGGTGTATACATGTGTGTAGCTTGTTGCCTGTATCAATTCTTGATCACACCATGGCTTAAATCTTGTCTTTGACCTGTCTTCATGTGACATTTTTTAGACAGTAGTTGTTCATGTTAGAAGTGTTACAAGTTCTGCAGTTAATGCCCTCCACTTTGTTTGCTGCCCCCACCCCCACCCCTTTCCAAATTTTTCAGGGTGAATGTTAGCTTTATTCTGTGAATTTTAACATATTGCATTCGAAGCTGCTTTTCAGTTAATTTTACTGCTACAAAAGGGGGATTTGGAAACCCCATTTTCCAGTAGCATGTGAAGTGTTTACTTTGGATTGCAAGTTTTATCACTGGTTTCCTTGCTCTTTGTACATTTCATTACAAAAACTGTTATTGTCCCAAACCCAGCAATTTGTTCCAGAATCCCAACTGGAAATGCACTTTTAAATCGCAATCTGATTACTGTTGTATGTGATGATCAAGTCCAATTGTTCCTTTGAGTGGAGAAATGTATGTTCCTGTAGAGGCTCAACAAACGTTTCCTGTCACCAGTATTGCTTCTATTTTTGTCTCTACATATCTGATATATTCAGACATTGTTTTATCAAATGGTGAGCACACACCACTGACACTTGACTACCCAACTGACTTTTCCTGAGGAAAATACCTGTAGCCTTTCGTGGTTGCTAGAAACAGCCTGAAATGAACTGAAATGAAAGCTTAGCACAACTCCTTCAAAACTTGCAAGCTGATGTGTTACACATCTTTTCAAGGAGTTTGTGCTTTCTGGCTGTAAAGGTAACATGGCTGGAATTAAACTTTTGTCAATCGGGAAGAACTATGTCCATGTAAAAATAAAATGAAAAAAAGTTATCTGTGTGAATAAGTTTCTCGTTTTTTGAAGATGATGATAATATAAAAAATATCATTCGAAAGGCTTTTGCCACTTTTGTGATTTAAAAGCATATTGGAATGAGCATGTTATTTAGATTTAATTGTTTAGTTGGTTGCATGTGTAAAAAGAGGTTGAATGCTAGCGCTTTGATCTGTTATTGCAAGATAGATCGCTATGTAAATTCCATTGATGATAATATGATTGCTGTCGTTATGATTGCTGTCGTTATTATTATCGTGGCTTGAGATATTTCAAAGGGTGTGAACATTGAAAAGCGAAGAGAAGTCAGTGGGTGGGTCATTGTGTCACTGCTGGTCAGAGCATTGGGAAAAGCCTACCTCCCCCTTCAG
>CM054151.1:2748741-2751241 GCA_028751875.1 Rapana venosa
TGTGGCGATATAGATGCCAGGGCTGCAGAAGTTTTTTTCAGAAATTATGGATGATGATGAACTTCACGGTTGGCAAAAACAAGAATCACACAGTGGTATTCAAAGACGTTCTGAAGATAGACATTAAATATATATGGGAAGAAGTTATTAAGCCTGTGTACTGTATTTGGTCTGTGTATTTTGAATGGAGTATGTAATGGCGATCATCATGGTCGTTTCACATACATTTCTGATGTCGGAGATAGTGTTAATGACTACTTTTTAGCAACTGTTCATTTATTTGAGGCTATTATGGATAAATCATCTCTTTATGTATTAGAAAGAATTGAATCGGATCATTTGCCACTCTTAATGTGTTTTGAAAAACAAAGTAATTGGAAATCCAGCTCAGATGACCTAGATACAGCTAGAACTCATTTTATTGATAAGTATGTTTGGAAAAAGAATATGAACAACGATTTTGTACTTTAAAAAATTTTTAATGATGTGCAGGGACGTCTGTGTAGTGTGGAAGCTCTCATAGATGTTGATGTTAATGAAGCTCTGGTTAGGTTTAATGACATTATTAAAGAACATGCTCAATGTATGATAAAAAGAATTCCTGTTTCAAAAGTGAATGAGCCAAGGAGATGGTTTGATCATGAATGCAAAACAGCAAAGCGTAAAGTGCGGAGGCTATTGAGAAGATTTAGAAAAACTCGACAGAATTATGACAGGGTTAAGTATTGTATTGAAAGACGGGAATATAAGAATCTAAATAAAAAGAAAGAAAAAGACTACAATGATGCCTTATATACTGAACTCTTAAATTCTGTAAATGATCAAGTTATTGTGGGGATCAGTGCGTAAAATATGTAATAGGAAGTCACAGCCTCAGAACGACATTTCTATCTCTGATTGGTATCAACATTTTAAAAGTGTACTAGAAAAAGATGTTGAAGAAAATAAGATACAGAATGATGATTTAAAATAAATAGGCCAATTGCAAAAGAAGAAGTGTTACTAGCTATTAGAAAATTGAAAAAGAAAAAATCTGCAGGCCCTGATGGTCTTATTGGAAATTTTTTAAGATCTCAAATGGAGCCATTGTTCAGTTTTTAGTTAAGTTATTCAACTATTTATTTGATACTGGTATTTATCCTGAAAGTTGGAAAGATTCTGTTATTTTGCCATTATTTAAACAGGGGGATGTTAATAATGTCAACAACTATAGAGGAATATCATAATGTAACATTAGTAGTACACTGTACAGCTTTGTCATTAACAACAGATTACAAGAATGGATAAATCAAAATGATATTACTGGAGAATACCAAACTGGGTTCAAGAAAGGTTATAGTTTGGTATATCATATGTTTACTTTGTTAGCTGCAATCCACAAACAATTCACAAATAATCGAAAATTATATGTAGCCTTTGTTGATTTTGAAAAGGCGTTTGATTCTGTTTCTAGAAAATTATTATGGCCGATTTTGTTAAACAATGGAATTACAGGTAAGTTATGTGGTTGGTTGAAAAGCATGTACCAAGGAGTGAAGGCAAGAATAAGATCGGGAGCAAATTTTTCAGAAGTTTGAAACTGCACCCATGGAGTAAATCAGGGGGATGTTTGTAGTCCAGTATTGTTTTCATTGTTTATTAATGAGCTAGCTCTAGAAATCATCCAGAATGGTAAACAGGGTGTGACTTTTGATCTGATTGAATTATTTATACTATTATTTGCTGACGATATTATTTTACTATCGACAACAGTGACTGGTTTACAAAGACAACTTGATAACTTGTGTGCGGCTGCATCTAGGTTAGAGTTAAAGGTGAATATGGGTAAAAGAAATATAGTTCTTTTTCGTAAGGGTGGGTATTTAGCACGACAAGAAAAATGGACATATGGCAATGTAAAGGTGGGAGTAGTGAATGTATATAAATACCTTGGTCTATGGTTTTGGCTTTGCATGTCAAGACCTAGTAAGCAGAGCTAAGAAAAGCAGTTTTTGCCATTTTTCGTGTGCTGTATAAATTGGACTGCTGTAATTGTTCTCTTTTTTGTAAACTATTTGATACTCAGGTACAGCGAATAATGCTGTATGGAGCTGAAATCTGGGCTTTTGAAAAAAGCCATATGGTTGAAAATGTACACTTATATGCTATGAAACGTTTTTTGAATGTAGACCTTCGAACGCCCAATGACCTTGTGTATGGAGAGCTTAGAGAATTTCCCATATATATCAACTCATACGTAAAATGTATTAAACACTGGTTAACATTGACTCGTATGGATGAATGTAGAATCCCTTTAAAAGCATATAGAGTGTTGTATAATTTAGACAGAAATGGTAAGAAAACTTGGGTTACGAGTGTTGATGAGTGCTTAAATTCATATGGATTTTCTTCTGTATGGGATAATCAAGGGGTACAGTGTATCTCAGCCTTCTTAAAAAGTTTCAAACAAAGGCTGGAAAAATTGGCATGAACATAATTATGTATAACAGTGACAGATTTG
>CM054151.1:2756241-2781241 GCA_028751875.1 Rapana venosa
AAAGTCTTCAAAACCACCTTCACCTATCCCATAGTCTAGTAGACCGTCAGGGCACCACTGAAGATTTTGCAACCAACTTCCTCCATTCCTTCACAAGCAGCACAGAAAATTATCAAACCAGGCCAAAAACTGTGTCAGTTATTTATGTCAGCTAAATGCTAATGTTGTTATGTTGTAAAATGTTGTGTTGAGATTTACCTTCAGCCATGACAAGTTCTTAACATAACAAAACCTTCACTCTCCTTTAAAAATCCCAAATAGCCCTCTGAAGTTGGAGTATGGCTGCCTCTATGGCAAAGTACTTGAAAAACAGTCATACACACAAAACTTCTCATCCAAGTGTGTACTTAACAATCTCACAATGATTCGATTCCCAGGTGGGATGAGTGAGGCAGAGTGCATGTTCTGGGTGACCCCCCCCTCCTCCCCCCCTCCCCCCCCCACCAAGGATGTTTAACTGGGGACTGAGTCACAACAGCAACATTATGTAAAAAAACAAAAATAAAGGTGTCCCATAACCTATGTGGTCGTAGGAGAGTGAGGCATCAGAGACCTCAGCTTCTCTAGGGGCCAGCATATTGAGGGCGGCGCCCATCTCCTCTCCCTCGCTGCTTTACCTTCCCTGACCCTAAAGAAGCAGGTGCTCATTGACAGCTGGGTGAACTGGGGGACTGTACAACATTATGACAGGCGCTAAATATCTTCACTCCTAAAGAAGGATGGATTACTACTCCAGGTCGGATCTGCTTTAGTTACCACTGTCTCTCAGATTCAGAGCACGGCAGTGCCAAAAACACTTTTCAAGAAGTTGACAGAAGTGGAGGTTGAAATGTTGTACTTGCTTACTTCCACTATTTGATTAACTATATACAGGCCACACTCCACCTTTAACTTCCTTCTTCTAGTCTCCGGCTGTGAGCCACTTTCGTGCCTGCATGGACCTGGCTGCTTTATCAGAACTGTACTATTTTTAGGGTGTCCCCAGGAGCTCAAGGGGGATAACTTGCGACCACAGTCCCTAAATCGGATATATTTCCGCAGGGACTTTAACATGATTCTCGACTCAACTTTTAACTTCCAGGTCAAGTAGCATCTTACATAGTGCTAGTCAGAACTTTTTTGGTGCTGATTTTCAGTTAGTTTTTAAAGTATGAAAAATGCACTGTGTACTTTGTTTTTGGTGGTATTGAGGGTATAGAGCGATACCAGGTGGTCAGGAGAAACTTGGATATGATCATCAAATGAGAATTGCTTGTATTCCTACAGTGTTGAACCCCCGCATGCATACTGTGGTTAGGAAGCTTGCAGATGACAAAGGGGTGAATGGGTACTAATGTTTGCTGAAAAATTCGGAAAAAAAGTCCAACCTACCAAATCTGTGCAAAATCACATGAGTTTTGAGTCAGGGGCTAGTCTTTCAGAAAAAATGGTTTATATTTCTGTGGATACCTTAGTACGTGCTGTATGAATGCAAGAGTGATATAGGAAAACAGAAGAAAAAAAATGGCCAAAAAATAAAGGTGATGTGTAGCCTGTATAAAGACTTTTCATGGAGGTAACGGGAAACGGAAGATGAAATGCTGTACTTGCTCTCTTAGGCCATCTGACAGAACACACAGCTGTCAGTGTCCCCCACTTTCAGCTACTCTCAGCTGCTATCCATTCCATCCCAGTGCTGATTACAGCAGGAACTGACCACACTTGGACTTGGAAAAAGGAAGGGGTTAATCTTAGCACTGGGCCCTGGACCCTTGATTGAGTTATGCTGGATTTGTACGCTGTGAATATTATAAAAAGATAAGGACTGACGATGTCAAATGTTGCTTGTTTGCACAATAATCATCTACTCATTCATTAGCATGTGCATTGGTTTTGTTCTTCACACCTTCAGTTTGCCATCACAAAAAAAGTTGTGACATGAAGAAATAACCTACAACTGGGAAAATGTGCCAACAAGTTTATGAAAACAAAAAGAAAACAGCAGAGACACAGTACAAATTGATGAGCATACATTGTGATTCCAATAAGAATGAAGTTGATATACACGTACCAAGCACAAAAATCACGATGAATCATGAAATTGTGGTGCATAAAAGCACTGTGTTGTTATTATGAAGCTTTGTCACATATTGTGTGCATACAACAAATCCATACTATGTCCCTGATGATACTGTAGTAATATATTTTTGACATTGGTAAACACGCTTTATGCTACGGCCATTAAAAATGTAATCTAAGGTAAAGGGTTTTGACTGGGCAAGATTAACCTTAGGAATAAATCTTTCTCGTGATATATATATGTATGTATATATACATACATACATATATATATATATATATATAATATATATATATCCAAATTCGCATTACATATCGCATATCGTCAACAGAAGATAAACAAAATGTCAGTTTAAGGTAACAAAAACCCCAAATCAAATCCAGGCTGCAAAAATATATAAAAATATAAAACCGGGAAACACATTGCCCCAAAGTGTCAGGTAAAACAGAGAGAGTGAGAGACAGAGAGACAGAGACAGAGACAGAGACAGAGAGAAAGAGGGACAGAGAGAAAGAGATTCAGATAGGCAAAGGCAGAGAGACGAGAGTCTGAATGTAAATAATTACAGACAACAAGAAGAAAATAAAACCATGAAACAACTGACAAAAACAGTCAAGTAAGAGAGAGAGAGAGAGAGAGAGAGAGAGAGAGAGAAACAGAGACAGAGCGACGTCAGCGTTTATTGGAGAATCAGCCTGCAGACGACAATTATCTCCCTTTGATCTCAAAGTAGCCTCCCCTAGCCAATGACTGACAGCCAGACTGGAGTATCTATTTCACACTCAGAGGTCGATCTCTGTTAGGTCTACTTGGTGAATCAACGCTTTGAACTGTCTGTCCTCTTGCCACAACATCTGTCTCAGTCATGATTTAAGAAAAAAACCCAGACTATGCTTTTGACTCCAAAACGTACCTTCTATATTATTCAGAAAAAAGAAGAGATAAGTGAAAAGGTTTCTTTTAATTTCTAATTTGTTAATGCTTTTATTTCGAGGATATTGGAATAAGGACTGGTGTGCTTTTATTTTACATCCAGCCCCCGTGTGTATGCGGGTTGCTGTATGTTGACGCGCCTTGGGTAAGTATTTTGAATATATCCCAAAACAGCCCAAATCAAAACAATACGAAACAATAAATTCCGAACAGCAAGATTTTTCACCTTGGTAGATTTTTGAATAAATCCCAAAACAGCATTGTTTTCTCAGAACAGCAAAATTCTTCTAAGAATATTAAAGATAGGTGAGAGCAATCCTTTTAAAACAAATTTTTATATTAAAATTTAGTGGCTTTTTTAGATTTTAGATCACGAAAAGCTAAGGAGCACGAAATGGAAATGAACAATCTCCTAAATGTGTCTCTGTGATATCGAGAATGTTAAGCTGACATAAGAAACCAGAAATCTTTGGCAACCCCCCCCCCCCCTTTAAAAAAAATCAAAATTATACAGTAGACAAGACCAGCGATCCTCTTTTCAAATGATTACCTCCTGCCTCCCAATTCCATGAAGCATTTGGACTGACTGGTTTACTCTGAAGAGAAGACCCATTTGTCATTGTGTGATCTCCATCTTAAGGGACGTGGTCAGGGGCAGGTGTGCACTACGGTCAAAAGGAACCAGCAAAGAAAACTATTAGGAATGAGGTAATGTTCTCCATGATACCTGTATCACTGGACAATTTCCCCCACAATCTTCAATTATATCCACCAAAGAAACCTTTCTATTTTCCATGGTTGTGTATCATAGGCTCCTGTTCTTGAACAATCTTCAATATTATCCACATCAGAAGCCTTTCTATTCTCCATGAGTATCATAAGACCTTTTTGTCTCCGAAATCTTCGATAATATTCACATAAGAAACCTTTCTAGTCTCCATGATGTGTGAATCATAGGATCTTTCCCCCCAAATCTTCAATAATGTCCACATCAGAAACATCTCTTATCTCCATGATGCGTGGATCACAGGACCGTTCTTCCATAATTTTCGATCATATCCACATAAAAATATCTCTATTCTCCATGTGTATCATAGAACATTTTTCCATCACTCTGATAGAATCCACATCAGAAGCCTGTCTATTCTCCATGAGTATCATAAGATCTTTTCCCCCACAAAATCTTCTATAATATTCACATAAAAAACCTTTCCAATCTCCATGATGTGTCTTTCACTGGACTTTTCCCCCAAACTCTTCGATAAAATCCAAATCAGAAACCTTCATATTCTTCATGATGTGTGACTCACAGGATCTTTTAATCAACAATATTCGATATTATTCACGTAAGAAACCTTTCTATTCTCCATGATTTGTGTACCATAGGTAATTTTTTCAACAATATTCGATAATGTTCAAATAAGAAACCTTTCTATTCTCCATATTTATCAAAGGAACTTTTTTCTTCAACAATCTCAGATAATATCCACATGAGAAACCTGTCTTCCTTAATTAAGCCTGACACATCCACTGCCACAGTCTGGTCCTCTGCTTCCACACAGGGTCACAAGGGTAGGTCAGTTAGGTCAGTGTCAGCAGGTCAGGTCACGAATAAAACTGTGCATAGATATATGTATACATACGGAGCTTAGTCGAACATCATGTTTAGGGCAAAGCAAACCATTTCAGCTGTGAGTGGTATTCTACAGCTGCTGATGTTGAAGATATGGAGTTTAGGTAGATGGAAGTTCATCACATAATTACGAAGCTGTACATATCTGAAGTCCGAGAGATAATTTATAAATACTGACCAGTTCATCAGCACATATCAACAAAATAATTTAAAATACAAGTTAAAAAATAAAGAAACAACGAAAAATTCTCTTTTCATGTTGTCCTGTATCACCCCTAACAAGACAGGTAATATAATTATGCATATCCAACACTGTATCATAATTTTTTAAAATTTTGATTTTCACTTACCCTGATGGCACATAACTACATACCAAGCACGTCAGCTTGTCAGAATATTCTTCATTATGATACAAGATATTTATTTTACAAGACTTCACACTTTAATAAATGGTAAAGCTTCAAACCAATTAACTAGCTAAGGAGATCAAGCCAAAAACAACTGATTTATCACACAAAAACAACACACGTGACAGTAATGCAATAATGTTAATGTGGCTCACAATATACATTCACAAACATGACAAAATTATTGATTAGATAGATGTATCATACAACTTTAAGATATCAGAAAAACATAAAAAGTATATGTTATAAACCAACTGTCACTTTAAAGAATACAATGCACAATTTGTAAGTAAGTAGTGCAGCAATTGAGCTTAGCACTTAAACAAGATCAGAATACAGAACACTAATAATATTAAATGATTTTATTTAATACATTTCCTCTAAGTCTGTAAGAGGTACTGTAAACAAAATGGGTAACATACTTTCACCTTGTCTGACACCACATCGCAAATTGGAAGAAATAGATAAAAACTTAACAACTACCTATGATGTTTTCATACAAGTTTTTGTGTCTTTTTTTTGGGGGGGGGAGGTAAATAAATATCTTAAATTATGTTTCAAACTGTTACAATATATATTTTCCATAGTTCTTACCACGGAATGAGATGCCTTTTGAAAGTCAATTATAATACAAAGCAGTGTTTTTTTTGCTGTACACATAATTTACAAATGCACTGAAATGAAAACAGAATCCATAAACATTAACAAAAACAACCCCCCCTCCCCTAACAAACAAACATCCCCCTCCCCTAAAAAGCAACCCAAACAAACAAACTTTTCTTTATTTTTCTTTTCCTCAGCTTTCGTTTACCTAATAAAGCATTAGCAGTAAATATTTTCACTTCACTGAGAAGAATAAGAAACATGCAAATGTTTACAAGGAGTATGCGTGTAAATCTATTCATAAAATATATTGCCTTTTCTTTTCTGCCAAAAAACAACAACAACCCCAAACACCAAACAAATCCAACTCAGAGATATTGTCTTTTCCCCACCCCCTGTCAAAACACATAAAAAAATAATCCACAAACACTAGACCGCCATGACACAGTGATTAGCACATGGAATTATCTACTGGGATATCGCAGGTTCGGATCCCATAACAGTCATAGGGATTTTAGGACTCCAGCCGGCTCCTACCCAGAGTGAGTGTGCTGTGGGATCATTGGGAAGACTGGCACTACAAAGTCGAACTTCATCCACTTTATGGATGCGATTTTGAGATTCTAACAGTGAACAGTGAACACTTCCTCCAGACCTGTCCAACACACCAAAAACCTGAGAGCCGATATCTGGCCTACTGACCTAACTGCCAATGAGAGACAAACTCTTCGGACCCCTGGAGGGCCTTCTGCGCACGGCAGCATTTGTCAGGGCCTCTGGAGTTGCTGTCTGAGCGTTCATACACATACAACATCCCGTATTCTCCATGAAGAGGAGAAAGACAATCCTCTGAAGGTGGAGTAGGGTTGCCTGATTAATTGCAACATATCTTTTTTAAAAACCCACAAACTTTTCATCCAGCGTGTGTGTACTTACTGTCTCAAAGTGATAATACCCAAGTGCGATGAGTGAGACAGAGTGCATATTCTGGGTGACACTACCCCCCCCCCCCCCACCTCCAAAAATCCCCCCAACAAAAAACAAAAAACCGGTGCTGAAGACGGGATATCCCTCTGCAACAAAAACAACAACAAGAGGAACAAGAACAAGGATTGAACGTAAAAGTCGTGTCGAAGGTGGATGCGCTGGGCCTGACTTGTCAGGCGCTTAACGGCAGCGCAACGCGTTTTCGCTCATATGACAGACAACAATACTTGCTGTCTGAGCGTTCGACGATGACAAAGAAGAAGAAGAAGAAGAAGAAGAAAATGAAGAAGAAGAAGAAGAAGAAGAAGAAGAAGAAGGTTAAAAATTAAAGATAATGTTATGGTAGACATCACAAGATTATTATTTTTAAGAAAAGCAAGAATCAATTAGATATATTTTTTTGGCAGTGGTCTGAATTTTGTCAGGTGAAGAGGCATATTGTTTCATATAATTTTATAAGGTTTTATACTATTTCATATTGTTTCATAGTAATTCATATTCTTTCTTTATGATAACCCTGATACTTCGGAATATTTTACACCGGTACTGTTTCGAAATGATAATGGTGGATTGAAAAAAAAGGACTTAAAAGATATTGATCCAGGCATTGGTAATATATATATATATATATATATATATATATATATATATATATATATATATATATATATGTATATATCATATATATATATATATATATATATATGATAATGGTGGATTTAAAGTAAAAAAAACACCTTTAAAGATATTGATTCAGGCATATATATATATATATATATATATATATATATATATATATATATATATATATATATATATATATATATATATATAATATATATATATATATATGATAATGGTGGATTTAAAGTAAAAAAAAACCACCTTTAAAGATATTGATTCAGGCATATATATATATATATATATATATATATATATATATATATATATATATATATAATATATATATATATATATGTGTGTGTGTGTGTGTGTGTGTGTGTATGTATATATGTGTGTGATGATGATTTGTAATATTCTGTCTATTTTGTGTGCGTCATCTGCATGTTTCAATAAAGTCTAATATAAAGAACAAATGAATGACATTTGCCAACGAAAATGATAAAAAAGGGACTTAGTACAACGTTATGAAATACCAGAATGGATGCTACAAATGTACATAAAGACTCTTGTGTGTGTGTGTGTGTGTGTGTGTGTGTGTGTGTATGTGTGTACGTGAGTGTGTGTAGCAATCAATCATGTAAATCATACAAACAAAACTGAGATTCAGCATGACGTCATTTTGAGAAAAATGACGTCGCTATACTCTCTAGATCTCTTTCAACGCCACGTCAGATCATGGCAATAACAGATCTATCCCCCAACATGTTAAAACACAGCAGTTCCATTTTTCAGTTTAGAGAAAATTCCATCTTTTCTACTAGACCTATCATTCGATATAAGCAAAAGAATATTCAATTTAAAAGGTAAAGGTGTCCCCAAAACCTATGTGGTCGTAGGGGAGCGAGGCGTCAGAGACCTCACTTCTCTAGGGGCCAGTATATTGAGGGCCGCGCCCATCCTCTCTCCCTCGCTGCTTTACCTTCCCTGACCCTAAAGAGGGCAGGTACCCATTTACAGCTGGGTGAACTTGGGAACTGTACTGAAGCCAAGGCGCGCAAACGGTCACCCATTCACTTGGTAACCACGTGCGATGCTGCTTAACCTTGGCTGGGGGAAAGCGAGTGCTCTGACTACTGAGCTATCCCATCACCGTATAATTCACGTGGCCTCTAAAATTCTGTATTGAGCAAAATCAATTCTTTGGCTTCAAACAGCATTGATATCGAATATTCGCTCTCCCCTGATGGGATGCGGGAGGGAGGGAGAGGGAGGTAAGCGAGGGGGGAGGCTGTTACTATGAATAGCATCCCAATCTACTGGAAATTCTGTGATACGAATATCCTCTTTTCTATCCCTCTTTTTGTTTCTGGCTTAGTTTCTTTTCTTCCTGTCACCTCCTTCTTGTCCATTGTCTGCCTTCTTGGTCCATTCTTTATCCCACAGAAAGACATGAAAGATAGCAATTCTCTCCCATGCTGAAGTCCTATGAGCTGGGCCTGACTTGTCAGGTGCTTAGCGGCAACGCAACAGATTTTTGCTAATATGACAGACAATCATAGTTGCTGTCTGAGCGTTTGACAAAGAAGACGAAAAAGAAAAATTCTGAAGAAGAAGAAGAAGAGGAAAAGAAGAAGAAGAAGAAGAAGAAGAAGAAGAAGAAGAAGAAGAAGAAGAAGAAGAAGAAGAAGAAGAAGAAAGAATTGTGAAGAAGAAAAAGAAGAATCTTCTCAAAACTGAAAAATAGATTTACTGCAATTTCACAAAACGTGGGGGGTACAGACGGTATTTCACGAAAGATGCCAACGTCAAAAACAAAAACCACAGAAGACTGACAACCTTCGTGCTTCCAGTCTAGCATCAATAAAACCCTTCCTCTTTTCGAGCAGGTTGTTGTTCCTTGATGCCACTTGCCATGGCCGTTGCCAGATTGCTCTCTGGAAGCGCGGCATCCCCGCGGTACTCTACCATGGGCCCGTACCCCTCCGGGGTTCGATTCTCGCGACTGAAGTGGATCCCATAGGCAAAGTACATGAGGAAACCTGGAACAGAGCAGAGAAGATGTCTAGAAAAAGTTGGTGCATCGACTGACACTTGGGGGATGGAGCGATTGTCTTCTCCTCCTCCTCCCTGTGTGTGTAGTCTTTATTAATCTTTTGTTTCGAGGATAATGGAATAAGCACTTGTGTGCTTTTTGTTTTACATCCAGTCCTCGTGTGTATTGCAGTTTTGTCAATTTTGTCATCCGTTCCCACCGGAACACTCTTCCAAAAAAAGCGGAACGGGTTTTAACGTGTGCGCAAGATGTTCTGCATGCGTTCGCACGCGAGAACTCGGTTTATAGTCTCATCCGAAGGATTTTGGGGGAGAGTGGAGTAGACACTGATGTTAACTCCAGAGGAAAAATCCTCTTGAAAGAGATTCGAACCCAGGTCAGTAGATCATGAGCGATTCACTCTAACCACCAGGCTATCCCGTCTATGGAGTCGTGTGTTCGAATCTCGGCAGCCCTTGTGGATTAAGAGTGGGATTTCTGCTACGATCTGTGGGTTCAATTCCAAAGTGCAGAGCTTCCAGTACCCTGATTTCTTAATAATAATGCTGATAATGCTGACGCTGCTGCTGCTACTACTACTACTACTACTACTACTACTACTTCTACATCATCAACTACTACTACTACTACTACTTCTACATCATCAACTACTACTACTACTACTACTACTACTACTACTACTACTACTACTACTACTACTACTACTACTACTACTACATCATCATCATCAACTACAACTACTACTATTGCTACTGCTGCTGCTACTACGAAGAAGGAGAAACAGCAGTAGCAATAGAAGAAATACCACCACCACCCACAACAACAACGCCCCCTTCTACTCTTCTTCCTCTTACCACCACCACCACCACCACCACCACCACAATACTACTACTACTACTATTACTACTACTACTACTGCTGCTACTGCTGCTGCTGCTGCTGCTGCTGCTACTGCTGCTACTGCTGCCTTGCTGCTACTGCTACGAATAAGAAGAAACAGCAGTTGCAATAGCAGCAATACCACCCCACCACCAACAGCAATACTCCTCTCCCCCCTTCTACTCTTCCACCACCACCACCACCACCACCACCACCACCGCCACCACCACCACCACCACCACCACCACCACCGCTAATTCAAGAAGAAGAAGAACAACAACAACAGCAACTGCAACAACACCACCAACACCACCACCACCACCAACACCACTAACACCACCACCACCAACAACAACACCAATGCCAACAAGAAGAAGGGGAAAAAAAAGAATAAAAAAGAGAATAAAGTCGTGAAATTTCTAAAACTCCACTCTCTTTCTTAATGACGAAATCAAAGCACAAAAAACCCACACCAAACCAGAAATAAAATGAAAGAAAACAAAATGAAAACTAGAGGTTTGATTGGCTGAGACTAGGACACGTGACCATTTCAAACTGACCAACGAGCATCCAGATAGCCAGTCGTATCCAGGTGACGTAAGTGAGTGACATCATCAACATCAGGTTGAGCAGCATGCTTAGCACGGGCAGCAAAGGAACCAGCGGAATCTGCAGAACCACAGAAAACAATGACAATAATAACAACAAGGAATATTAACAACAATGATGTGCATAAACAATGATAACAATATGGAAAACACATCAACAATATGGAAGTACAATAACAATATAAATGGCATAGAAAACAATATAAGAACATGGAAAGCAACAACAACGAAATGGAAAAAGAATAACGACAGCAATAGAAATATGTAAATGACAACAATAAAACATGGAAAGCAATAACAATGAGAATAACAGTATGAAAAACAGCAACATAGCAAAACAACAATAACAACATAGAAAGCAACATTAACAAGATGGAAAACAAAACCAATAACAATATGGAAAACAATAACAACATAGAAAGCAACAATAACAATATGGAAAACAACAATAACAATATGGAAAACAAAAACAACAGGGAAAACAACAATAACAAATAATAAACATGGAAGCAACAATAACAACATTGAAACAACAACAATAACAATACGGAAAAATAACAAACAATAGCAAAATTGAAACAACAACGATAGCAATATGGAAAACAACAACATAAACAACAACAACTATAACAACAACTATCAGTGTATTATCACGCTCATTTATAGCCCACAACAGGTCAACAGCTGTGTCAGTTACTCATGTTTGAAGTCGTGGGTTTAAATCTTGGCAACGACATCTGGTGAATTAATAAAGGATGGAGTTATAAAAAACATTTTTTTCCCCACAATCTCCCAGGTCAACTTCAAGTGCAGACCTGCCTATGCCTTCATAATTCCATTCGTGTATATACACAACAGAAGATCAATATGAATTCCATATATTATTATTATTATTATTATTATTATTATTATTATATGCACGTTAAAGATCCTGCGATTCATGTCAGCGTTGGGTGGCTTGCAGAAACACGAACATACCCAGCATACATCCCCGAAGTCGGAATGCGGCTACCTTCGTGGTAGGCAAAAAAACGGTCGCATTCGCAAAATCTGACCATTGGTGAACCTCGGAGCTCTAGCTGAGGAACAATCCCTCCCCATCGCTCTCCCCATCTCCCTCATCAAAGTTGCTGATGTCAGCTGATTGCCAATATGCTGGGATGTTCTCAAAATGTTACTGGGGGGCGGGATAGCCTAGTGGTTAGAACTTTGCCAAAGCTAGTGATCTGACGGCCCGCGATCGAGCCACACACACACACGCGCGCGCGCGCGCACGCACGCACACACGCACACATACACACGCACGCACACAACCACACACACACACACACAGACGCACGCACGCACGCACGCACGCACATACACACACAATCACTGAAGTACACGTTCGAGGGGATTCATTCCCTCCCCCCCCTCTTCCATCCCTGGAGTTAACATCAATGTAAACTCCATTCTCCTACATGTGGATAGATGTTAAAACGAATAAATGAACAAACAAACGGATGAGACTATGAAACGAGGCCCCGTGTTCGAACGCATGCAGAACATCTTGCGCACACGTTAAATCCTGTTCCGCTTTTCGGAAGAGTAGGCCATTGTTCTTCGGATGAGACTATAAACCGAGGCCCCGTGTGCGAACACATGCAGAACATCTTGCGCACACGTTAAATCCTGTTCCGCTTTTCGACAGAGTAGGCCATTGTGTGCCGGTGGGAACAGATGACAAACTTTAAAAAACCGCATACACACGCATAAAAAAAATCACCTGAGCGCTTTGATTTGTTGCTTTACAAGATTCAGCGCTATATAAATTCCAAACTATTTCCAAACTATATTGTGTGCCGGTGGAAACAGATGACAAAATTTACAAAACCGCATACACACGGGGACTGATGGAAAAAAGCACATGAGTGTTTATTCCATTATCCTCGATATAAAAGAATAAATAAATAAAAAATAAATAAAACACGCGCACGCGAGTGCAAACACACACAAATGTCTGAAATAATTTTTAGCGAATAGAAGTAAAAACAGACACACATACGCACGCACGCACACACGCACGCACGCATGTCTAAAATAATGTTTTTAGTGGATAGAAGTTTAAACGAACACACCACACACACACACACACACACACACACACACCACACACACACACACACACACACACACACACACACACACACACACACACACTGCCTCTCTCTCTCGCTCTCTCTCAAATATTTTTTAATGGATAGACATTAAAATGAACACACATACACATACAAACACACACTCTCTCTCCCTCTCCCGCTCTCTCTCTCTCTTTCGCTTTCTCTCCCAAATATATTTTTTAGTGGATAGACGTTAAAAACACACACACACACACACACACACACACACACACACACACACACACACACACACACACACACACACACAACACACACCACACACACACACACACACACACACACACACACACCTGTCTCTTTGTCAATCACCTGTCACTTCACAAGCTAGATATTAATATCAATAAAGGTCTGGATATTTTAAATCAAATTATTTGGAAAAATTATTCTTCATCACAGCATCAAAAAGATACATAAACTATATAAAATAGATATCAACTTCTTCTTTGTCGTCAAACGCTTAGACGGCAACTATTATTGTCTGTCATATGAGCGAAGATGCGTTGCGCTGCCGTTAAGCGCCTGACAAGTCAGGCCCAGCACATCCGACTTCGGCGTGGGAGAGAATTGTTATCTTTTAAGTCTTTCTGGAAAACAGGCAGGAGAATGGACCAAGAAGGCAGAAAATAGACCAGAAGGAGGTAGTGACAGGAAGAAAAGTAACAAGGCAGAAACAAAGAGAGGGATAGAAAAGATGGAAGTCCTAGCGCAGGTTTTCTAGAAGGTGGGGATGCTGTTTATTCTGTCAGACCTCCCGGCATCACTGCAGGGAAAGATATAAACTAACCTTCATTAAAAAAAACAACCCCAAACCACTTCAATAGTGTTGAGAAAAAACTTACTTAATGATAGCGACGTTAGAACATTCATAGAAATCAATATCATCTAAGTGAAACTGCACAAAGCAATTTATTTTGTTTTTCAAAAACTTTACTTGAAGCTCCAACGCGAAATAGTCCAGCCGTTAATGCAAGGATATTGGTCAAAACCTGCAACTGAGAGTGACAGCGTGCCTTTTGGCATACACATACTTTGGATCCTCCTCTACAATACTGGCATGGGAAACACTGTATTGACCATCTGTTTTCCCACTTAATTTGATACTTATCATAGACCATGACAAATGTAAACCTTTCCCTAAACTATCCCTGCCATTCCCTCCCCTACTCTATCCCCTCTTCCTTCCACCTAAACTACCCCAATACCTACCCTTCCTCCCCCTAACCTACCTCCCTCCACCAACCTATCCCTTCCTTCTCTCTAACCTACCCCTCTCCTCCCCATATCTGTTCACCTCCTCCCTCCCCAAAACCTACCCCTCCTCCTCCCTGACCTATCCCCTCCCTCCCCTGACCTAATGGTTAGAACATTGCACTCACAATTTGATGACCCGAGTTCGCATCCTGTTCAAGGGGATTTTCCCCCTGGAGTTAACATCAGTGCCGACTCCACTCTCCTCAAAAGTCCTTCAGATGAGACTATAAACCAAGGTTCCATGCGCGAACACATGCAGAACATCTTGCGCACGCGTTAGATCCTGTTCCACTTTTTGAAAGAGTAGGCCATTTTGTGCTGGTAGGAACAGATGACAAAACTGACAAAACTGCATACACACGGGGACTGGACGTAAAATACGACATGAGTACCTATTCCATTATCCTTGATATAAAAGAATAAATACATGTTTTAAAGATAAATACTTCTCTCTATTCTACCTCTTCTTCCACCCTAACTTACACCTACCTCCCCTCCATCCCCTATTCTATCTTCTCTTCCCCTCTATCCTCTCCTCCCCCCCCCCCCCTAGCTTAAACACCTATAAGATAAAATCAAATCAAAGCTTTATCACGCACACCTAGCTGTTTGCAACTCTAAACACACGAACATTCACAGCTTGAAGAAAGTTGTTGAAAATGCCACTATTATAAGGAAACAACTACACCGACAGGCACACAGATAATGAGAACTGAATCCCTGGAAGAGATGAATCAGCCTGCCTCCCCAAACAATTCCCCCACCTCTTGCTTATTTCCCTCCCCCCCCCCCCCCCACCACCACCACCAGTTACCCCTCCAACCACTACCCCACCCCCTCTACACCCCTAGTCTAACCCAGCCTCCACCCCCACCTATTATGCCCCAGCTGCCCCTATTCCCTTGTATTCCCCCACCCGCCCCTATCCCCTTGTATCCCCAGCTGCCCCTATTCCCTTCTATTCCCCAACTGCCCCTATCCCCTTCTATTGCCGCCAGCTGCCCAACCCTATTCTCCCAGCTGCCCCTATCCCCCCACCCCCCCCCTTCTATTCTCCCCAGCTGCCCTATCCCCTTCTATTCCCCCAGCTGCCCTTCTATTCCCCCCCAGCACCCCTTCTTCCATAAACCCCCTTCTCTTCCTTTCCTTTCTCCCCCGCAGCTACCCCTCCCTTAAAAAAATCCCAGCACGAACATAGGAAGATAGACAACACATCTCCTCCAAACTTCGGAGGTTTAGAAGTTAGGGGTGATCCCTGTGGAGATCACAAAATCCTAACTCACAACTTAAGTTGTGGCATCCTAATTTTTATGATATATGATCACAGTAACAACTCCAAACTTTGAAGGTGTCTTTTTATATCATTTTACAAATTTAAAAAAAGTCACGTCTACAGTAATTTAACTTTACCCATCACTTGTTTCAGACAGGTAAACATCAATTTGTACAATGTCATAAAAAATTGTTGCTTCATTTCCATAAGATGGGAGCTTTGATCTGGACTACGAAGCAACTTCAAACACAAAAAAGGGATGTAATTGTTAAAGATTCCTGTGAAGGAGAAGTAATACTAACTTGAAATAGCACACATGTCGTGTTTGTCAATCTAAATACAGTTAAACAAGGTTCATATGCAGTAAAATAATTCCAGCTTGAAGACAGTGGTCACTTGCAAAGTTTTTGTAGAAACTGTGACCCTTAAAGCAAAACAGTTACACGTGCGGGTGCAAACTAAATAAATGAAAATATAATGAAACGGACAATTTGGTCGAACTGTCTTTGTGGTGGCCTGCTAATTTCATTTTATGTTTGTTTGTTAACATTTATTCTTATTATAGGGGTGGGAGTGGGGGATTTTTTTTCCTAAAATGTCGCAGAAGTGACAGCATAAATAAGATACTCTGGACACAATGAACTTTTTGAGACACTGAAAATGAATGTCTTCAAGATAAAGACACAGTCAAAGAGGATGATGATATTAGTTAACAGGTTAGCATGTCAGTCTTTATCAGGAACACAATCATTTTATATTTTTGTTTTTATTTTGGGGATTAGGTTTTTGGGTATTTTTTTCAGGTTTCATCTCATTTCTACGTGTCATTAATGGGGTCTCCTACAACGCAGTTACATCTTTGTTTGACCCTTATGGTTGGCTGGGGCGTTGATACCAGCAACGACAGAAGAGCTGTTTTAACCCTGTTTTAATCGTAAATAATTGCGTGGCTTTTTTTCTGCTAGAGCTCCCAGGTTCACCAATGGAGAGATTTTCTGTATGCAGCCATTTACCCGCTGTTAAGGTTGTAGGAACATTCAGACTTAGGGGATGGATTTAATATGACATTTTAAGATGTATAAGGTGATATGTCTAATTCGACTTCTGTGATCGGCGGGGTTTAAAACCTTGGGATTTACTCCGTGGGGATGCGGGGAGGAGGGGGGGGAGGGGTTGGCTGTCAGTATAAAGAGCATCTCCACCTGGAAATTCTGTGCTAGGAATTCCCTCTTTTCTATCCCGCTCTTTGTTTCTGCCTTGGTCCTTTTCTTCTTGTCACCTCATTCTTGTCTTATTTTCTGCCTTCTTGGTCCATTCTCCTGCCTTTTTCCTGAAAGACTTCAACAATAACAAATCTCTCCCATGCCAAAGTCGGATGCGCTAGGCCTGATTTGTGGCATTTTCGCTCATGTGACAAACATCAGTAGTTGCTGTCTGAGCTTTCGAAGACGAAGAAGAAGAAAACCTTGGAATTTTGAGCAGCGAACTGGTGCCTTATGACCTAGACAAAAAAAAAAGATGAAAGGTGGAAAGCTGCTTAGATTTAAACAATCCATGCATTTTTGTTATTGAACAGGGAAAAAAATCATTGTAACTCCTTTATATATCTCGATACGTATATTTGTGTTTCTCTCTCTCTCTCTCTCATCTCTCTCTCTCTCGTCTCTCTCTCTCTCTCTCTCTCTCTCTCTCTCTCACCGCATCTGTATATAGACATAACGTGTCTAAATATCATATCATGTACTCCTGCGCTCTAATAAGCTCGCGTGTGAATGGCCGTGCGTTTGCATGTATGTGTTGAAAGTGTGTGTGTGTGTGTGTTGTGTGTGTTCGAGTGTGCGTGCATGCGTGTGTGCGTGTGTGTGTGTTTATCTTTCTCTATTTCTGGTCCATTGATCTGGAATGACCTTCTTCTCTCTCTTCACTGAACGCCTACTTATGACACTTTTCAATCCAGCCTCCAGACATACTTATTTCAAATCTAAAATTTCCCGTTCTGTTTCATCTCATATCTGTCCCTCCCTTCAACAACCAAAATTCCCATCACCCAGGCAAAGTATATAACCTTCATGTGTGTGTGTGTGTGTGTGTGTGTGTGTGTGTGTGTGTGTGTGTGTGTGTGTGTGTGTGTTGTGTGTTTGGTGTGTGTGTGTGTGTGTGTGAGAGAGAGAGAGAGAGAGAGAGAGAGAGAGAGAGAGAGAGAGAGAGAGAGAGTGAGTTTCAATTTGTAAAACTATTTGTGATTTGGTTGTATGAATAAGAATAGGTTGAACACAAGCGCTTTGATATGTTCTTACAAGATAAAGCGCCGTATAATTTACATATTACTATCATTATTATCATTGATATTATTTCATTTCCTGTTGTTTAAAGCCCTACTGACAATGGATGTCATATTAAAATTTTTGACTGTCACCTCACTTAGTTTCAATAACTGTAACAACTTTCACTTCAATTTAAGATGAAGACCTCCTAATCCTCCTAACCTCTCTTCAAGTTGTAAGTTATTTTACGTGTGTTAAGTTATGCTTCATATAAACGTTGCTCAACTGTATATAGCGTTTTGGACACATTATAATTATGTGCGAAGTAAAGCCTTCATTGTATCTGATGGCAATATTACCTCCCATTCATAGGCTATCACAAACAGTTACATTCCTTTTCATTGTTTGATGTTGCTCAGAAGTACAGATAAAAATTTGTATCTGATGGAAATAAAGCAGCAATTTTTATATAGAATTGTAGAATCTACTGTTTACCTATCTGAAACGAGGACAGGGTTAAACTGAGTGTTTAGAATAAGCATTTTTGCTATTTCTGAAATAATATTGAAGAGACACCTTTACAGTTTGGAACTGTTAGTTTCAATAAAACGTTGTAAAACTTTAAATGCAGCAACTTAGCTGTGAGCTATAGGAATTTGTGATCTTTAAGAGGATCACCCCCTAACTTCTAATCCTCTGAAGTTTGGAGGAGATGTGTTGTCTATCTTCCACATGTTTGTGGTTTTTTTTTTATCAATTTTATTTTTGGGAAGGGGTAGCTGGGGAAAAGGATGGAGGGTAACTTGGTGGGGAGGAGAGGGAAATAGAGGACGTAGGGAGGGTAACTGGGTGGAGGAGGAAGGAAAGTTTGGAGGGGGGTTGCTTGGGGAGGGGAATCCAGCGGGGAAGAAGCCAAAGGGGGGGGGTGGGGGGGGGCGCAGCTTAGGAGGGAATACAGGAGGGAGTGGGGAGGGAATAAGGGGGGGAGGGAGAGCTTTGGAGGGAATACAGGGGAGGTTGAGATGGAATACAGGGGGAAGGGGAGCTTGGGAGGGAATCCAGGGGAGGGAATACAGGGGGGAGGGTGGAGGGAATACAGAAGGGAGGGGGAGCTTGGGAGGGAATAGGGGGGAGGGAATACAGGGGGCAGGGTAGAGGGTGGAGGGGGGAGGGAATTTCCAGGTTGAGGGAATACAGGGGGGAGGGGAGCTTGGAGGGAATACAGGAGGGAGGGGGGAATACAGGAGGGAGGGAATACAGGGGGAGGGAATACAGGAGGAGGGGGGAGGGAGGGAGCTTGGGAGGGGAATACAGAAGGGAGGGAATACAGGGAGGGGGGGAGGGAATACAGGAGGGAGGGGGGAAGGAATACAGGGGGGGGGGGGAATACAGGGGAGGGAATACAGGAGGGAGGGGGGGAAGGAATACAAGGGGGGGGGGGGAATACAGGAGGGAGGGAATACAGGAGGGAGGGGGAGCTTGGGATGGAATTCAGGAGGGAGGGGGGAGGGAATACATAAGGGAGGGGGAAGCTTGGAGGGAATACAGGGGGAGGGGGGGAGGGAATACAGGAGGGAGGGGGAGGGAATACAGGAGGGAGGGGGAGGGGGGCTTGGGAGGGAATACAGGAGGGAGGGGAATACAGAAGGGGGGGGAGGGGGGGGGGTTGGGAGGGAATACAGGGGAGAGAGGGAGCTAAGGTTGTTGGGGAGGCACAGATTCATTGTTTCCCACGCTAATATTGGTCATTATAATCCTAAGTATATGTATGCAAACTGGCTACCTGTCACTCTGCACGTCAGAATTGAATCCTTGGCAGCTGTGCTAAAAGGGGTTCTAAGATTAAACTTACCAGAAATCAGATGCCCTGGGCCTAACTTGTCAAGCACTTAACAGGGCGCAAAGCGTTTTCACTCATATGACAGGGAATAGTAATTGCTGAGTGTTCGATGATGATGATGATGATGATGATGGTGGTGATGATGATGGTGAAGATGAAGAAGAAGAAGAGGAAGAAGAAGAAGAAGAAGAAGGAGGAGGAGGAGGAGGAAGAGGAGGAGGAGGAGAAGAAGAAGAAGAAAAAGAAGGAGGAGGAGGAGAAGAAGAAGAAGAGAAGAAGAAAAGAATTGCGAAGAAGAAGAAAAATTACGAAGAAGAAGAAAAATGCGAAGAAGAAGAAAATTACGAAGAAGAAGAAAAATGCAACGAAGAAGAATTGCGAGGAAGAAGAAGAAGAAGAGTTGCGAAGAAGAATGCAAAGAAGAATGCAAAGAAGAAGAATGCAAAGAAGAATAAGAATGCAAAGAAGATGAATGTAGAGAAGAAGAATGCAAAGAAAAATGCAAAGAACAAGAATTGTGAAGAAGAAGAAATGGAAGGCAGAAGAAGAAGTATGCAAAGAAGAAGAAGCAGAAGCAGAAGCAGAAGAAGAAGAAGAAGAAGAATAAGAATGCAAAGAAGAAGAAGAACAAGAAGAAGAATTGTGAAGAAGATGAAGAATGCAAAGAAGAAGAAGGTGTGCAAAGAAGAAGAATGCAAAGGAGAAGAAGACTTCTGAAGAAAAAAAGACAAAGAAAAAGAAGAAGAAGAAGAAAAAGAAGAAGAAGAAGAAGAAGAAGAAGAAGACTGAAATTACCAGCTTTCAGAAAGTGAAGCATTCCCGATGGGACGGGATAGCCTAGTGGTTAGAGCCTTCCGCGTTCAACCCGCAATCTGAGGGCCTGGGTTCAAGCCCAGGTTCAAGCCACCACCGAGACACCCCCCCCCCCCCCCCCCCCCCCCCCCCCCCCCTTTCGTTCAAGGGGACTTTCCCTCTGGAGTTAACATCAGTGCCAACTCCACTCCACAGAAAGTCCTTCGGATGAGACTGTAAACTGAGGTCCCGTGTGCAAACGCACGCAAAACATCTTGCGCACACGTTAAAACCCGTTCCGCTTTTCGGAAGAGTAGGCCATTGTGTGCCGGTGGGGAATGGGTGACAAAATTTTTACAAAGCCAACTGCATTCCCACGGGGACTGGACGTAATACAGGACATGGATGCTTATTCCAGTATCGTTGAAATAAAAGAACCTCGCCATATAGGCAGCCATACTCCGTCTATAGAGGAATATTGTATTGTATACCACTGGCCTTGAGTGGTACGAATTGCTACAGAAAGCAGAGGACCGCGGGAAGTGGAGGAAGCTGGCTGCAAAAATCTTAGTGGTGCCCCCATGGTCAGAGGGACTACGGGATAGGTAAAGGTGAAGTTGAAGATGCCACTTTAAGTCAAGGCAGATTTCTCTGCGCGAAATTCGGGCTGCTCTCCTCCGGGAGAGCTCGTCGCCACAAGAGCAGCGCCACCCATTATTGTTTTCTTTTTTCCTGTCTGCAACTGTATTTGTTTCCCTATCAGAGTGGCTTTTTTCTACATAATTTTGCCAGGGACAACTCTCTCGTTGCCCTGGGTTCTTTTACGTATGATATATATGTGTATCACGAGATCTCGGTTTATCGTCTCATCTGAAAGACTAGCACCCAGACCACCACTCATGGTCCAATGGATGAGGGAACAGTTTTGGGCCCAAACGGGGATCGAACCACCACACACCTCGAACCCGGACTTTTCGCTTTCTAGGCAGGCGCGTTAGCTCTAGACCACCGATCCACATAATGTGGCAGTATAGGACAATGGGGGACGGGACAGCTCAGTGGTCGGAGCACTCGCTTTCCCCCAGCCAAGTTAAGCAGCGTCGAGTGTGGTTACCAGTTGGATGGGTGACCGACAGTTTGCGCGCCTTGGCTTCAGTACAGTTCCCCCAGTTCACCCAGCTGTAAATGGGTACCTGCCCTCTTTAGGGTCAGGGAAGGTAAAGCAGCGAGGGAGAGGAGATGGGCGCCTCCCTCAATATGCTGGCCCTAGAGAAGTGAGGTCTCTGACGCCTCGCTCCCCTACGACCTTATAGGTTATGGGACTCCTTTACCTCCTTTTACCTATAGGATAATGAATATAATAGTTTGATTATCATACTTTTAATGGCCATTGACTTACCCCCCCCCCCTGCACACACACACACACTGAGACATACACACACACACACACACACACACACCTGCCCCCCCCCCCACACACACACCAATTCCCAACCTACCCCTCTCCCCACCACCCACTACCACCCATCCCCACCTATACCACCCATCCCCCTCCCCCCACACAACCCCCTTCCCTCATCGCCCCCCTCCACCCAGCCTTACCTGGAAAGTGACAAAGGCATCGTTCTGCTCGTGGGCGATGATGATCATGTAGAAGAAGACGATGAGGATGAAGAGCAGGACCAGCACCACCACCGCCCACCACGCCCCCTCCTTCAAGTGCTCGTACCCATAAATCAACATGGCGCTCAGCCCAGCCAGCAACAACCCAAGAACCACAACCGCCCACATCACCCCGTTTCCGGGATCAAACCGTCTCAACACCGGAATCTCCCGAAAACTCTGCCGAAGTTTCCCGAAGTCGTCGTGGCTCTTCGATTTCCGAACGATGGCGGATTTTTCCGAGCTTTCTTCGGCCATTTCCGGAACTGGCGCTTCTTCCGGTTTGAGTTGAAACTGGCATCTGTCGACTGGGAGATAGCGGATGATGATGATGCTGGCAGCAACGATGGTGTACGCTGTGAGAGTTCCGATGGACATGAATTCGACCAGGGTGTCGATTTCGAAAAATAGAGCCATGGTGGCCGAGAGGCAGCCGAAGATCATGATGGAGTAGACTGGGGTTTGAGTCTTGGGGTGGACTTTTGCCAGGAACTGGAAGAGCAGGCCATCTTCAGCCATGGCGTACACAGATCTGGAAATGATTCAGTGTGGCGGACGTCAGTAGATGTCACAAATGAACTTTGCTGTTAAGTTTGTCGTGTTCGATGATGACCTCCAAAACAGCAGAGGAGGCAGCTGCTGTTTCGGAAACTGGGCAGAAATTTGATTATAGTGGAGATGCCTTGCCTGCAGTATAATGAGTGGACGGGATAGCCTGGTGGTTAGAGTGATGTGCATTGCATTGCCCTCGAAATAAAAGAATGAAAATAAACATCCCCACTCTCTTGGCCAAGTGGGCATAAGGACAGTCAGCGTTGGAGATGTTCTTTGAAGGCCAACCAGCCCCCAGGGCTGCAGCACGTAAGGACTGAAGCAAGTCAAACCTAGTCAGAGTCATAGTCAATCACCAAAGACTAAGCTGTAAAGTAGAATTCCATGAGTGGGAAAGAAAGCCACTGGTCATACAGCCTCTCACTTTGCTGTTGCCCCCAGCGTCAACGGGTTAATCAAGAACTGGGATAAAACCCAGGCGCTGAAGGCAATAGCTGTATCTAGCCAGATGGGAGGGGTTGGGATAGCTCAGCGGTCAGACCACTCACTTTGCCCAAGCTAAACATTGAGCGTGGTTACCACTAGGATGGGTGACCGTTTGCACACCTTGGCTTCAGTACAGTCCCCCAGTTCACCCGGCTGTCAATGGGTACCTGCTCTCTTTAGGGACAGGGAAGGTAAAGCAGCGAGGGAGAGGAGATGGGCGCCGTCCTCAATATGCTGGCCCCTGGAGAAGCTGAGGTCTCTGACATCTTCCTCCACAAGGACTGCATTGATTATGGGACACCTTTACCTAGCTAGCTAGCTAATGGAGAAACCAATGAAGTAGTTGATAAATCATCGAGAAACCAGTAAATGGATAATATAACAAAGTAACCAGTAAATTGCACAACTAATGAGCATATTCAATATAACAACAGTCTTAAACTATCCTTTTTCAGCCTATTTATCTATCTGTCTGTATGTATGGACTTCTTTTCCCCTTTGTCTACCATTGCCACCACTGTTGCCACCAACATCCATCATCACTGTCACTACCACGAACTCTACTATCAAGACCACCATCACCCCATCCCCTACCACCACCATCACCATCACCACCAACCTACCACAACCCTTAACACCACCACCAATTTACCACCATTACCACCACCACCACTACCACCACCCGTACCACCACTACCACCACCACTTCACCACCAATCTACCACACCATCTTTACCACCATCCTTACAACGACCACAACATTTCCACCACCACCACCACCACCCACCACCACCACCTCCACCACCACCACCATCATCATCATCATCATCGTCATCATCATCGTCACCTCTATCACCACCATCCCCACCAAGATCGTCACCACCACCACCACCGCCCCTCACACCCCCACCCCCATCCCTACCACCACTACCACTACCACCACCACCACCTACCACCACCACCACCACCCCTCACACCCCCACCACCACCACAATCCCCACCTACCACCTACCACCACCACCACCACCCCTCACACCCCCACCATCATCCCCACCTACCACCACCACCACCACCCCTCACACCCCCACCACCATCCCCACCTACCACCACCACCACCACCCTCACACCCCCACCACCATCCCCACCTACCACCACCACCACCACCCCTCACACCCCCACCACCATCCCTCACACCCCCACCACCACCACCTACCATCACCACACACCACCACCCAACCTCCCCCCCCAATCCCCAACCCTCCACCCCTCACCCTTCAAACCCCCACCTCCACACACACACTTCACAACTACCACAACTCTCCCCCCCCCCTTTCCCTAGACAAAAAAAGCAAACTCCAGGCACCTGGGCAGACTGAAGGCAGACCCCAGCAGACTGGAGGTCATCCCCAGCAGCGTGCCAATGGCCACCAGATACTTCGCCCAGTGCAGACCCACCGCCGCAAAGGCGTCTGGGAAGGCCGCCGCCATGTTGACCTCGTAGTAAGGAACCATCAAGGTCAAGGCCGAGGTCACGCACATGTACAGCACGGTGACCACCACCAAGGAAATGAGTGTGGCGATGGGGCACTGACTTCTCCGGGTGTTGGGCTTCCTCACTGGACACCGCGATGCCTTCGAAGCCGATGTAAGCGAAGAAGCAAGAGGCAGCTCCTGCCAAAGAGCCTTCGAATCCGTATGGGAAGAAACCTCCGTATTTGCTGAAAAGCGAAAGAAAAAAGCGATGATGAGGAGGATAATTTATTTATTCATTCATTTATTTGTTCATTCTTTTATTTCAGGGATAATGGAATAAGTATTCATGTGCTTTTTTTTACATCCAGTCCCCGTGTGCATGCGGATTTAGTACATTTTGTTATCCATTCCCACTGGCACACAATGGCCTACTCTTTTGAA
>CM054151.1:2798741-2801241 GCA_028751875.1 Rapana venosa
CTGAACAGTGTCGGCAATAGGAGACAGCCTTGATGGACTCCCCTTGAGGTATGGAACCATTCTCCAACCGTGCCTTGGACAAGCACTGCACTGAAGACTTTTGGTATAGCTCTTTGATGGTCTGCGTGATCTTTTGTCCCATGTTGTACTTCTTCAATGTGGCCCATTATGCTTCGTGCCATACAC
Organism: Rapana venosa; assembly: GCA_028751875.1. Taxonomy (NCBI): domain Eukaryota; kingdom Metazoa; phylum Mollusca; class Gastropoda; order Neogastropoda; family Muricidae; genus Rapana; species Rapana venosa. The sequence continues at coordinate 2,798,928 of CM054151.1, forward strand.
GGTCGAACGCCTTTTTGAAGTCTGTGAAGACGTGGTACAGTTTCTGTTGGTGCTGGCTGTATTTCTCACACAGAACTCGCAGGTTGAATATTTGTTCTGTGGTGCTTCTGTTTGGGCGGAAGCCTGCCTGTTCTTCAGCGATGATCTCTTCTACCCGTGGCTTTAGTCTGTTCAAGGTGACTTTTAACATTACTTTACTGGCATGGCTTATGAGGCTGATCGTTCGATAGTTCTGGCATTGCTGTAGATTGCCTTTCTTGGGGAGCATAATGATGAGTGATTGGGTCCAAGGTGTTGGCCCCTTTCTGGTCTGCCAGATCTTGTTGCAAATTCTTGTAAGGATGTCTATTACTGTTGTCCCCCATGTTTGATCAGCTCTGCTGGGATGTTGTCAATGTCTGCAGCTTTCCCATTTTTCAGTGATTTGATTGCTGCCTCAACCTCTTCACGAAGGATAGGGAAGTCATCATCTTCTGACGAGTCCTGACTTGTAAGTACACTGGGGTCACCCTGTGTCTGGTGGTTGTAGAGCTCTGAACAGTACTCTGTCCATCTGTTAATGATATATTTTTCCTCTGTGAGGCAGTTTCCGTCTTTGTCTTCGATGCTGGTGACTCTTGTCTGTTTCTGCTGTGTGAGCTCTTTCACAATTTGATAGGCTCTTCTGTTGTTGTTCTTAGCACATTTTCTTCGATATCCGAGCATTGTTTCTCAAACAATCCATTCTTCTTTGGCCTTTTCCATGTCTTTCTTGATCTTTTTGCTGATCTCTCTGTATTCCCCTGCTCCTGTTGTGTACTTGACACTCTTCAGTTTACTTCGTTTGTCACAGTTATCCAGGATTTTATCTGTGATCCACGGTTGTTTTTGCTGACGGTGATTGCCAAGTAGTTCGTTTGCCGTTTCCGTCATTGTTGCATTGAAGCTGCTGGTTACTGTCTCTGCATCCTTATCAAGTGTAAGCAGTGCAGCAAATTTTCGGCATGTTTTTTCTTGGAAGGATTCTGTGATGGTAGGGTCCTTCAATCTTCCTAGGTTGAACTTAAGCCTGATGTTCTTTGGCTTGCTGATCTTTTTCAGCCAGATTCTGAAGTTCAGGAGCACCAGGTTGTGGTCACTGCCCGCGTCTGCACCTGGAAATGTCCTCGTCTTAGTTCTGTTGATGCCAGATCTGAACAGGTTTTTGTACCAGTATATAGTCGATCTGGCTGTGATGGGTTCCATTGAGTGCCTGCCACGTCTAGTATCGTGATGTCTTGTGCTCCCCAAGGGTGTTTGCAAGCACCATGTCGCTGTAGCTGGCAAATTCCAGTAGTCAGAATCCTCTCTCGTTGGTATCTGCATTACAGGAAGGTCCACAGAATTTGCTCCAGTCTTTCAGTGCATCAGCACTCACCTTAGCATTCTAGTCTCCCTGAATGATCAGGATGTCTTTCCTGTTAACTTTGTCAATGATGCCCTGGAGCTGCATGTAAAATTCCTCTACTACTTCACCATCATGGTCTGATGCTGGCGCGTAAGCTTGTACCACCGTGATGTTGAAAGGGGCTGCTTTGAGGCGGATGGTTATAAGTCTACTGGTTACTGGGCAGCACCCGAGCACTGAGTTGTTGATGTTCTTGTTGACAAGGAAGCCTACGCCATTGGTGTGCTTGTCTAATTCACCACTATAGTAGAGTACATGTCCATTGTCAGTAAGATGTTCACCGAAATTCTTCCATCTGACTTCACAACGTCACTATGTGCCAGGCGGACTTCTTCAGTTGGTGGGTAAGTTCTTGTAGTCTCCCTGTTTGGACAAGTGTTCTGATGTTCCATGTTGCCGTGGTAACGTATTCTCTTCCGCGGATTTGAGTTCGACCAGTAGCATACTTCACACCTCTGCCCTGATGGCAGACAGAAGGCGCGGTCCTTGTTGACCTGGGCGACGACTGATCCGGTATGGCCATTGGTATTTTCTTCATCATGCAGTGTATCTAGGGCAAGTACAGCCAGGTGGAGCCCATCCCTCTCCCGGCTGGTGTTTTGGGGTCGAGGTTGGCTCTCCCACATGGAACAGGTAGTACTGGTTTCCATGGCTACCAGTAGCAGGAGAAACCCCTGACCTGACTCAACATGTGTATATTTGAGGGGACGGGATAGCCTAGTGGTTAGAACAATGCGCTCGCAATCTGACGACCCGGGTTCGATTCCCGTTCAAGGGGATATTTTCCTCTGGAGTTAACATCAGTGCAGACTTCACTTTTCCCTAAAAGTCTTCGGATGAGACTATAAACCGAGGCCCCGTGTGCGAACACACGCAGAACATCTTGCG
>CM054151.1:2808741-2813741 GCA_028751875.1 Rapana venosa
CTCCCCTTCTCTCCCCCTCCCTCTCCCTCTTCTCCTCTCTCTCTCTTTCCTCTCCCCCTCCCGTCCTGTCTGTCTGTCTTGTCTCTCTCTCCCCTCCCCCCCCCTCTCTCTCTCTCCTCTGTACCTTCTACTGCCACCTTACTATCCCTCCTCATAATTCTTGACCATATGAAAAGAAGATCATCTTGTCTCTAAACTCTTAAGTCTGTCGTTCTCTGATATTGACCTCCTCTCTCCCGCTCTCAGCTCTCTCCTCTTCGAAAACCATTTAAGTTGAGAAGACCACTGGAATAATCCTATTGAAGATTTGGAAACCAAAGTATGGAAAAGAAAAGAGAGAAGAAGAAAACCACTGTCCTGAAAATTCATTTGAAAGTTTCTTTCTCTGAATAATTGACCATCAGCCTCATAGTGTCAGCATCTTCTTTCGAAAAAGACTTCGAGTTGCAGTGTGATGCCTAGTCTCTTTTGGAAGTTTTTATTTTCACTCTTAAAGACACACATACAGAGACACCCGCGGGACAGAGAGACAGACAAAGAGACAGACAGAGAGACAGACATATGTACATACATACATACATACATACACACATACACAAACAAACATATAATTATATATATATATATAATATATATATGATATATATATATACATATATATAGATATACATATAAATATATATATATATAGAGAGAGAGAGAGAGGAGAGAGAGCAAGAGAGAGAGAGAGAGAGAGAGAGAGAGGAGAGAGAGAGAGAGAGAGAGAGAGAGAGAAGCGGAGAGAGAGAGAGAGAGAGAGAGAGAGAGAGGATGAGAGAGAGAGAGAGAGAGAGAGAGAGAGAGAGAGCGAGAGATAGATAATAATAATAATAACAACAACAACAACAACAATAATAATAATAATAATAATAATAAATGGAATTTGTATAGCGCTATATCTTGCAAAGACAAATCAGAGCGCTTGCATTCAACATATTCTTACAGTCATGCAGCCAATAACTATCAAAAGCTTAAACAAAATTCAAATGCACACACACACACACATACACGTGGATGTATAGATAGGTAGATAGATAGATAGATAGTTAGAGAGAGAGAGAGAGAGAGAGAGAGAGAGAGAGAGAGAGAAGAGAGAGAGAGAGAGAGAGAGAGAGAGAGAGAGTAACCCCCCCCTCCCCCCATCAAATAATGTAAAATTGAAAGGTCCAATTTTGTAAAGGTTTTTATTTTTGGTTAACTTTCAAAACACTTTTATGATGAAGAATAAGTTAAGGTGTTTAAGTGCTCGCGCGCATGCGTGCGCGCGCGCGTGTGTGTTTGTGTTTGTGTTTGTGTGTATTTGTGCGCACGCGTATGCTTGCGTGCAAGCATGAGCATGAGTATGCGTGCAAGTGTGTGTGTACGTGTGTGTGTGTGTGTGTGTGTGTGTGTGTGTGTGTGTGTGTGCGCGTGTGTGTGTGTACTCGCGTGCGGGTCTGTGCGTGTGTGCTCGTGTGTGCATGTATATACATGTGCACATGCAAAAGATCAAATATGCACGTAAAAGATCCTTTCAGCAATTCAGGTCAGCATCATAGTGTTGTATGCATTGCAAAAAACCCAAAACAAACAACAGCGTGAAAAGCATCAACCATACACGTTATACGTCACTTGGCGTTAGGCTTTTTGCTTTTGATGAAAAATATATCCTGACTGACTGACTGACAGATGGCACAGATGGGAAAAAAATCGATCACTTGTTATTGTTTGTGGATGTCTGTTTGTCTGTCTGCCTTTTTGTTTATTTATCTCTTTGTTTGTGTGTTTGTCTTTGATTTGTTGTTGTTGCTGTTGTTGCTGTTGTTGTTGTTGTTGTTGTTGTTGTTGTTGTTGTTGTTGTTGTTGTTGTTCTTCTTCTTCTTCTTCTTCTTCTTCTTCTTCTTTCTTCTTCTTCTTCTTCTTCTTCTTCTTCTTCTTCTTCTTTCTTCAACAATAACGATATTATCATGTATGGTTAAGAATATTTATCTCGCTACTAGAGCCACACCTCCAAAAAGAAACAAGCACATCAACAGAAGAAATAAGCAGAAGAGACGCGGAGACTGAAAGTTTGACTTCAAAGAAATATTGGTTTGTCCAGAAAAACACGTGACAGGAAGGGAGAACCCAGTCCTCTGTTATTTTATTCTTAAAATCTTTTTGGACGAACCAGCCCCTCAAAACGAAAAGAAATTGAAAATATACAGCCCGAGTTCCAGATGCCCATTCAAAGGGATATTTTCATCTGGAGTTAACATCAGTGCAGACTCCACTCTCCCCCAAAAGTCCTTCATATGAGACTATAAACCGAGACCCCGTGTGCGAACACACGCAGAACATCTTTCGCACACGTTAAAACCCGTTCCGCTTTTCGGAAGAGTAAGGGTTTGTGTGCCTGTGGGAACGGATGACAAAATTGACGAAACTGTATACACACAGGAACTGGATGTAAAAAAAGGGATACGATGAGTGCTTATGCTATTATCCTCGGATATAAAAGAATTAAAAAAAAAAGATGTTGAAGAGTAGATGGGAGAGATCGAAGTTACTGTTATATTTTGCTGATGGGTTGAAAAAACAGATCGATTGCAAACAGATTGGAAAGCTGATAATATATCATTCTATCACCACAGTTCACTTCATATTCCTTTTTTTTTTTTAATCTGTTAATTCCCTCAACATCTGTCGCCATTTCCTCCACTTGTGTCTCTACGTGTGTGTTGTGTGTGTGTGTGTGTGTGTGTGTGTGTGTGTTGGTTGTGTGTGTGTGTGTGTGTGTGTGTGTGTGTGTGTTGGTTGGTGTGTTGGTTGTGTGTGTGTGTGTGTGTGTGTGTGTGTGTGTGTGTGTGTGTGTATGTGTGTGTATCTAAGCCTTCTATCAAATTTCATCTTTTGTTTAAAAACATAGTTTTTTTTTGGTTTTGGTTATAAATGGTTGAGCGCGTAATATGATTGACTTGAAAATAATCGTTTTGATTTATTTCTCACGAAAATTAGCACTAAATCAAAGTTCTCCATAGATCATTAATTCACCAGTGATATCATTATTTTCTATTTCATCATCAATCCGACTTGGGGGATGTAACGCGCCTGTCTAGAAAGCGAAAAGTCCAGTTCGAAAGTGTGCAGTGGTTTGATCCCCGTTTGGGCCCGAAACTTCCCCCCTCCCTATCCATTAGATCATGAGTGGTGGTCTGGGTGCTAGCCTTTCGGATGAGGCGATAAACCGAGGTCCCGTGTGTTATATAACATTATTTAGCGCACGTGAAAGAACCCGCGGCAATAAGAGAGTTGTCCCTGGGAAAATTCTGTAGGAAAAGCCACTCTGATAGGGAAACAAATACAGTCAGAAAAAAGGGTGGCGCTGCACTTGTGGCGACGCGTTCTCCCTTGGGAGAGCAGCCCAAATTTCACACAGAGAAATCTGCCGTGATTTTTAAACTCGTATAAAATAAAATAAATATAAATGGCGGCATGTTCAACGTGCATGTTTTGATCTTTGATTTTCTGTAAGTATATATACACACGAAGGAAATGAAGGCACTGGCAGGTCTGCATTTGAAGTTGACCTGGGAGATCGTAAACAAAAAATCCCCCACTCCTTAATTCACCACACTTGAACCACCGAGATTCGAACCCACGACTTCATGGACCCATGGGATTGAAGTGGAACGGTTTTAACCACTCGGCTACAGCGGGGTTCCATCACCGACTTGGTCCTTCCTGACAGTTGAGATACAGAGGAGAAGGGACATTTGTCAGGTAGAAGGTGAAGGTAAAGGTGTCCCATAATCTATGTGGTCGTAGGGGAGCGAGGTGTCAGAGACCTCAACTTCTCCAGGGGCCAGCATATTGAGGGCGGCGCCCATCTCCTCTCCCTCGCTGTTTTACCTTCCCTGACCCTAAAGAGGGCAGGCACCCATTTACAGCTTGGTGAACTGGGGAACTGTACTGAAGCCAAGGCGCGCAAACAGTCACCCATCCAAGTGGTAACCACGCTCGGTGCTGCTTAACCTTGGCTGGGGGAAAGCGAGTGCTCTGAAGAAGTAAAACTGACTTAACTCAAACTCAACGTGGTCAGATAGCAGTTTTCCCTCCCCACCATACCCCTCGTCCCCCCATCCCATGAATGAAAGAAAAGTCTAGCACCTCCCACCCAACACCCCCCCCCCCCCCCTGCAAAAAAAAAAAAAAAAAAGATTCAAGTTAGTATAAAGTTAAGTTGCCAAAAAATCTCCACAGATAACGTGAATGTACAAAGCCTGTGTGTGTGTGTGTGTGTGTGTGTGTGTGTGTGTGTGTGTGTGTGTGTGTGTGTGTGTATGTGTGTGTGTGTTTGTGTGTGTTTGTTTGTGTGTGTGTTTGTGTGTGTAAGTGTGTGTGTGTGTGTGTGTGTGCATAAGTCAAAGTCAATTTTAAAATTTCCAGATGGTGCACTGAAGAAGCAATGCATTTACTTTTGTAGTTTTTCATCAAGGCATATCATATATATATATATATATATATATATATATATATATATATATATATATATATATATATATAAAATATATGCACATGCAAATGCACATACACACGTGAGTGTGTGTGAGTGTGTATGCATGAGAGAGAGATGGATAGATAGATAGAAGGATAGATAGGTAGATAGATAGATAGAGAGAGAGAGAGGGAGAGAGAGGAGAGAGAGAGAGAGAGAGAGAGAGAGAGAGAGAGAGAGAGAGAGAGAGAGAGAGAGAGAGAGAGAGAGAGAGAGAGAGAGAAAGAAAGAAAGAAAGAAAGAGAGAGCGAGAGAGAGACAGTCATACACAGACAGACAGAGACAGACAGAGAATCAAAGACAGAGAGAGAGAGAGAGAGAGAGAGAGAGAGAGAGAGAGAGAGAGAGAGAGAGAGAGAGAGAGAGAGAGAGAGAGAGAGAGAAAGCAAGCAAGAAAGAGGGAGACAGAGAATCAAAGACAGAGAGAGAAAGAGAGAGACAGAGA
>CM054151.1:2823741-2828741 GCA_028751875.1 Rapana venosa
TTGTTGTGTGTGGTTTTTGGTGGTGGTGGTGTGGTGGTGGTGGTGGTGGTGGTGTTGGTGTGTGTTGGGGTTGTGGTGTGGTGGTGGTGGGTGGTGTGTGTGTGTTGTGTGTGGTGTGGTGTGGTGGTGGTGTGTGTTGTGGTTGGTGTTTTGGTGGTGGTTGGTTGGGTGGTGGTGGTGTGGGGTTTGGTTTTTGGTGTGGTGGTGGGGGTTTGGTGTGTGTGTGGTGCGTTTTTGTGGTGGGGTGGTGGTGGTGTTGGTTGTGGTGTGGTGGTGGTGTGTGTGAGTGTTGTTGTGTTGTGATGGGGTGTGGTGTGGGGGTTTGGGGTTTTGGTGGTGGTGGTGTGTGTGTGTGTGGTGGGGGGGTAGTGGTGGTGTTTGTTTGGTGTGGTGTAGTGTTGGTGTGTGGTGGTGGTTTGTGTTTGTGTTGTGTGAGTGTGAGTGGAGTGTGGTGTGTATGTGTGTGTGGGTGGTGGTTGTTGTTGTGGTGGTGTGTGTTTATTTATTTATTTATTAATTATATTATTTCGAGGATAATGGAATAAGCACTTATGTGCTTTTGTACATCTAGTCCCTGTGTGTATGCGGTTTTGTAAATTTTGTCATTCGTTCCCACCGGCACACAATGGCCTACTCTTACGAAAAGCGGAACAGGATTTAACGTGTGCGCAAGATGTTCTGCGTGCGTTCGCACACGGGCCTCGGTTTATAGTCTCATCCGAAGGACTTTTGGGGAGATGGAGTCTGCACTGATGTTAACTCCAGGGGAAAATATCCCCTTGAACGGGAATCGAACCCGGGTCGTCAGATTGCGAGCGCAATGTTTTGCCCACTGGGCTATCCGTCCCTGTGTGTGTGTGGTGTGTGGTGTGGTGGTGGTGGGGGTGTGTGTGTGTGAATGTTGTGTATGTATGTGTTGATTTTGGGTATGTGTGTGGTGGTTGTGGGGGTTTGGTGGTGGTGGGGGTGTTTGTGGTGTCTAGTGTGGTGTGGGGGTTTGTAGTGTGGTGGGGTGTGTTGTGTGTTGTGTGTTGTGTTTTTGTGTGGGGTGTGTCTAGTGTGGTGTGTGTGTGTGTTGTGTGTGTGTGTCTAGTGTGGTGTATATGGTGTGGTGTAGTGTGTGTGTGTGTTGTGTGTTTAGCACGCGTGGATGTGTGTACTTGTGTGTATGTATGCTTATATGTATGCAAGTACGTATATATGCATGTAATAGGTAAAGGTAAAGGTGTCCCATAACCTATGTGGTCGTAGGTGAGCGAGGCATCAGAGACCTCACTTCTCTAGGGGCCAGCATATTGAGGGCGGCGCCCATCTCCTCTCCCTCGCTGCTTTACCTTCCCTGACCCTAAAGAGGCAGGTACCCATTTACAGCTGGGTGAACTGGTGGACTGTACTGAAGCCAAGGCGCGCAAACGGTCACCCATCCAAGTGGTAACCATGCTCGATACTGCTTAGCCTTAGCTGGGGAAAAGCGAGTGCTCTGACCACTGAGCTATCGGGTCCTCACATACATGTATGCTTATATAATGTGTATATGTATTATTTGTATGTGAATATATTATATGTATGTGAATATGTATGAGTATGTTTGTATGTATGTAGTATGATAATGTGATATGTATATTGGTATGTAATTTTTATTTATGTTGTAGTTGTTGTAGTATGGAGATGATGTATGGAGATGATAGTTAGTTTAGTTTCGTTCTTTACAGAGGGTGGGGTTTTGAGGAGTTAGTGTTTTGTTTTGTTTGTAAAAGTGTTTTTGGGTTGTGTTGTGTGTGTGTGTGTTTGTGTGTGTGTGTTTGTGTGTGTGTTTGGGGTGGGTGTGTGGGTTGGGTGTCATGCGTGCTGTGTGTGCGTGCATGTGAGTGTGAGTGTCAAAGTCAAAGTCAAAATTTTATTTCCAGATGGTACATTGAATAAGCAATGCATTTGCTTTTTTTCCATCAAGCCATCTATCTAAGAACAAATTTCGTAATGATTATACTAAGACACTATATTATTGCATCATTTACCATTAAATGAGTGTGTGTATGTATGTATATATACGTGCGTACGTGTATGTGTGTGCATATATGAGTGTGTGTATGTGCGTGCGTGCATGTGTGTGTGTATGTGTGTATGTGTGTGTGAATGAGTGAAAGAGTGTGAGTATATGAGTGAAATTGTGTGCGTTGTGAGTGTGTGAGGGGTGAGTGTATGTGTGTGTACTCGCGCGGCATGTGTTGTGTGTAAATATATCAGAGAAAATTGTTTTTATGTATGTGTGTGCCTGTATGTGTGTTGTGAGTATGTGCGTGTATATGTGCTTTAGTGCTGGGGCTGCGTATGTATATAATGTGTGTTTGTGTGTGTATGCATAGTGCGTGTGTTGGGGTGCGCGTGCGCGCTTGTTTGCTGTTTGTGAGCATGAGGGGATGTTTTGGGGTCTTGCGTGCGTGTGTGTGTGCGTGTTTGTGTGTGTTTTGTGCATTTCGCGCGAGAGTGTGTGCCAAGAAAATGACCCAAGCAACAAATGATAGATAGATAGATATGTTATGTATGTATGTGTGTGTTGTGTGTGTGTGTGTGTGTGTGTCAGGTCAGGGTGTTTTTCCTGCTACTGGTAGCCATGTAAACCAGTACTACCTGTTCCATGTGGGGGAGCCAACCCCGACCCAAAAAACCAGTCAGGAGAGGGATGGGCTCCACTTGGCTGTACTTGCCTTAAGACTGTCTAGTTGCATGCCACTATGGCAGTTGGGAAAGGGGGCTTGCCTACCTCAGGTATGCAAAGTCTGGACACCGGCGGACGCTGCGGAGGAAACCTAAATGGTTCAACGGAGAGAAAGGCGGTTACAGCACTGCGCTGTGGAGCGCACAGGGCAAGTTGAGGCACTAAAGATAACCTGGCCATCCCACTGCATCCGGTTCCATCACCAGTCGTCTTGAGTCATTCCTGCCACGGGGACATAGGTGGTCTCGGGACGTAGAGAGCGAGGTCGACGTCGCGCAACTCTTCTTCACTTAAAACAAAGTCATCGCGCAACTCATCATTCATCCATCATCCATCATCAAAAGCCCTGTGGAGACAGGCAAGCAGCGAAGCAACAGGTGTGGGTACACTGGCAGTCGTAGTTGCAAACCCTGCACACAGGCGGTCAGGCTATTTAGGGTCGTACCTACTGAATTGGAGCAGCGGTAGGTTTCGGCAGCCGTCTGAGCGACTGAGCAGCCCCTTCAGGAATGCACTGTTTCACCTCCTTAGCATGAGAAGGGGGCTAGAAAAGGTGCCCTAAACATTGCCTGCTCCACATCACCCTGGCTAGCTTACCGCGGTTTGGCGGGACCCTGCTCATGCGGGTCGAAACACAATGGAAAAATCAAGAAAAAAGAATAGGATCAGTGTCTGAACCTTCGCTAGTTGGAATGTGCGAACACTTCTCCCACAGGAACGATGAGCACAAGACCCCAGAGACGAACCGCACTTATCACAAGCGAACTCGCAATAACAACATCGACATTGCTGCCCTTAGTGAGACCAGGCTAGCAGGCGAGGGCGAACTATGCGAACGAGGCACAGGCTACACCTTCTTTTGGAGTGGAGGGCTGAAGAGAGACGTGAGGCTGAATTTTGGCTTTGCATAAAACAATGCTTGTTGCAAGCTGGCTGGACCCTAAAAGAATAAAATGATAGACTTTACGACGATGAACTCCCCTTATCTCATGGGAAAGTTTTGCTACCCTTGTCAGTGCTTTTTGCTCCCACCATGACAAATCCAGAGGACATCAAGGACAAGTTTTATGAAGACTTGAATGCTGTTATTGCCTCTGTTCCCATACGCAGACAAGCTCATCATCCTTGGTGACTTCAATGCGGAGAGAGAGGCTGTGACAGTACCGCGGTGGGAAGGTGTGATTGGAAAGCATGGAGTTGGCAACTGCAACAGCAATGGCCTACTGCTCCTCCAGACTTGCGTGGAGCATGACCTACTGATCACAAACAACGACTTTCAACTCCCTACACGTAAAGGACATCATGGATGCATCCCAGCTCTAGGCACTGGCATCTTATTGACTATGTCATCACCAGGAAGAGGGACAGGCAGGATGTTCGTGTCACACAGGCCATGTGTGGAGCAGAATGCTGGACAGACCACCGTCTCATCGTCTCTAAGCTCAGGTTGCATGTCCAGCCCAGGAGACGGCCACAAGGCGTGAAAGCACCTAAATTCCTGAATGTCAACAAGATGAAGAACATCACAGTCAAGCGGTCTCTTGCTGTCGCCTTGGAGGAACACCTAGAGCCCATTGTGCTGGATAGCCAAAACGTGGAATCAGCATGGGGAACACACCGTGAGATCGTGTATAACACAGCTATGGAGTGCCTAGGCCCTACTTCCAGACGACACAGGGACTGGTTTGACGAGAACTGTGAAGAGATCACACAGTCATTGGAAGACAAGTGCTGTGCCTATAAAGCCCACCTTGATGACCCAACATCAACAGCAAAGAAAGATGCACTGAGGAACAAGCGTAGCACCATCCAGCTAAAGCTGCGTCAGATGCAAGACTCCTGGATCAGCAATAAAGCAGATGAGATCCAAGGATATGCTGACAGGAATGACATGAAGAACTTCTATGATGGACTCAAAGAGATCTATGGTCCCACCACATCAACATCATCACCACCTCTCCTCAGTGCAGATGGGTCTACTCTCATCACTGACAAAGACAAGATCCTTGAGAGATGGGCTGAACATTTTGACAATGTTCTAAACCGTCCTTCCACCATCAACCGACGAAGCTATTAAACCGCCTCCCACAAGTTCCATCCCACGAGACGATGAGTGCCATACCAACCTTTGAGGAGATCCAGAAAGCAATTCGCCTGCTGTCCAGTGGTAAAGCACCCGGCGCAGACTCAATCCCAGCTGAGATCTACAAAGGGGGTGGCAGAGCACTGACTGAAAAACTTCATGGGCTCTTCCAAGTCGTATGGCAGCATGAGACACTTCCGC
>CM054151.1:2843741-2846241 GCA_028751875.1 Rapana venosa
AAAAGAGAGAAAAGGGAAGAAAAAGAAGAGGAGAGAAGAAGAGAAAAAGAAAAGAACAGAGGAAAAGGGGCATAAAGGAGAAAAGAAAAGAGAAGAGAGAAAAGAGAGAAGAGAGAAGAGAAGGAGAGAGAGAAGAGAGAAATTGTTTTAGACGAGAAGAGAGAAGAGAGAGAGGAGAGAGAGGAGAGAGGAAGAGAGAGAAGAGAAATGTATTTATGAGGTATTATGGTGACTTTTTCATCCAGCCCGAGAGGAGAGAGCGGAGAGTTGAGGGAGAGAGAGGAGAGAGAGGGAGAGAGAGAGAGAGAGGAGAGAGGAAAAGGGGAAAGAAGAAGGGAAAAAGAGGAAAGAAAAAATGTATTTACTGGGGTTTAATATATTGTGACTTTTTTCATCCATCCCGAGAGAGAAGAGAGAGGAGAGAGAGAGAGGATGTGAGAGGAGAGAGAGAGAGAGAGAGAGAAGAAAGAATGGGGTATAGGGGAGATGAGAGAGAGAGGAGAAGAAAAAGAGAAGAAGAAGAAGAAGAAGAAAAAAGAAAGAAGAAGAAGAAGAAGAGAAAAAGAAAATAGATTTACGAGGAAATAATTGTGACTTTTTTCAACGCCCGAGAGCAGAGGAGAGGGGGAGAGAGAGAGAGAGAGAGATGGAGATGGGGAGAGAGAGAGGGGAGAGGAGAGAGAGGAGAGAGAGTGAGAGAGAGGAAGAAAAAAGAAGAAGAAAATAAATTATAGGGAAATATTGTACTTTACATCCGCCAGGGGAAAAAAAGGGATTGAAGGAAGAGAAGGAATAAAAGAAAAGAAATGTTAAATTTAAGAGAAAGAAAATAAACGAGCGAAAGAAAAATAAAAAGAGCGAGAAGAAAAAGAGGAATGAATAAAAATTTAACAATAAATAACCCACCAGCCCGAGAAACAAACAAAAAACAAAAAAAACGAGAGAAAAACCACCCACAAAAGAAGAGAGAAAAGAAGAAAAGGGAGAGACAGAAAAGACAGAAAAGGGGCAGAGAGGACAGAGAAAAGAGAATCGAATTTAATGTATTGCCTTTAAGAAATACAGTCCAAAAATAAAGCAACCCGGATTACATATTCCACCAATTCATCCATACATGGAACCCACAACAAGGGCAAACCTATTATTAATGATAAAAAATCCATTCCAAAAACTCACAAAACCGTTCCGCACAGCACCGACATCACCAAGGAAAAACAATAACCACCAAAAAAACAACAACAAAAACCCCAACACAAAAAAAAAAAAATAAAAAAACAAACAACAACAACAAAAAAATAAAAAACAAATAATAATATCAACAACAACAACAACAACCAAAAATAATGATGATAATGTAATAGAATTTATATAGCGCTATTCTTTAAAAAAATTCAAACAAAGCGTTAATTCCACCAAATGCAACCATCATGATTATGAACAAATCAAATACCAAAAACACGAGCGGGCGGCACAACAAAACAAAACCCACACACACAAACAACACCACAACACTCACACACAACCAAAACACAACAAAACCACACAAAACAAACACACCACACACAACCCCACACACACACAATACCAGCAATAATACTTAAACGGGACAAAAAATAAAAACATTTAAATATATTTTTGACATAAATGAAACTTTTCCAAAAGGGATATTCACGATAAATGACCACAACAAAAAAGCACGGCCACAAACAACAAAACACACACAAACCACACATACACAAAACACACAAGACCACAACAACCAAACACTACAAAGACAAAACCCCACACATACACACAAACCACACATTTACACAAACACTGACCAACCAACCACAAACACACACGACACACAAACCACAAACACACACACCAACACACACCACACGACACAACACTAAAACACACAAAACCACACACAACACACACACACACACACCAAAACAACACACACTACACAACAACACAACAAACCCAACACACACAACCACACAACACAGACACAAACACAAAAACACCAAACAAAACACACAAACACCACACAACACCAACAACACACACAAAATTCACACCACACACCACAACACAAACCACCAAAACCAAAACAACAACACCACACCCAAAACCCCCACACCACCAGCACCACCAACCCACACACACACACAAAACACACACACACACACACACAACAAAACACACACCACACAAAACACACCCAAACACCCCCCAAAAACAACCCACAGCACCACCAACCACATCACACACCCCCCAATGCCAACACACCACACACCCCCGAATAAAGACACACAGTCCGCCCAAAACTGATCGGAAACCTCAACAACCCCCCCCCCCCCTTCTCCCCTCGACCCCAAACCCTTAATTCACCACCAAGATTCGAACCCAGGACTTCATGGATCCATGGGATTGACATGGACAGGCCTTAACCACTCGGCTATAGCGTCCACCACTTCACTTTTGAAATTCACGGACAGATTGCCAAACA
>CM054151.1:2863741-2873741 GCA_028751875.1 Rapana venosa
GATGTTACCTATGTCTTGTTAATAATTGTTTTTTGTGCAGTTATTATATGTCTTGTTAATATTGTTTTGTCAGTGTTGCCTATGTCTTGTTAATATTGTTTGTCAGTGTTGCCTATGTCTTGTTAATATTGTTTGTCAGTGTTACCTATGTCTTGTTAATATTGTTTTGTCAGTGTTGCCTATGTCTTGTTAATATTGCTTTGCAGTGTTACCTATGTCTTGTTAATATTGTTTGTCAGTGTTGCCTATGTCTTGTTAATATTGCTTTGTCAGTGTTACCTATGTCTTGTTAATATTGCTTTGTCAGTGTTACCTATGTCTTGTTAATATTGCTTTGTCAGTGTTACCTATGTCTAGTTAATATTGCTGTCAGTGTTACTATGTCTTGTTATATTGCTTTGTCAGTTGTTACTATGTTGTATATTGTCTTTGTCATTTTGTTATGTTGTTTATATATTGTTAATTTATTCAGTGTTGCTATGTCTTGTTAATATTGTTTTGTCATTGTTAAACTAATGTCTGTTAATATTGTTGTAGTGTCTTTTTATATTGTTTTGTAAGTGTCTTGTTAATATTGTTTTGTCAGTGTCTGTTATATTGTTTGGTCATTTCTTTGTTGTAATATTGTTGTTGTTACCATATGTTTTATATGTTTCTTGGTTTGTAATTGTTTGTTCATTGTTAATAATTATGTCTTGTTATATTGTTGTTTGTCAGTGTTACCTATGTCTTGTTAATATTGTTTTGGTCAGTTGTCTGTTAATATTGTTTTGGTCAGTGTCTGTTAATATTGTTGTCAGTGTTATGTCTTGTTAATATGTGTTTGGTCAGTGTCTTGTTAATATTGTTTATGTTTTCATTGTTTACTTATTTTCTTGTTATATTTTGTCATGTTTGTTAATATTGTTATGTCATGTTACTTATGTCTTGTTAATATTGTTTGTCAGTGTTAACCTATGTCATGTGTAATATTGTTTTGTCAGTGTCATGTTAATATTGTTTTCAGTTTTTATGTTGTTATACATTATTATTTTTGTTATATTGTTTGGTCATGTCTGTAGTTGTCTTGTCATTGTTCAATATTGTCCTTGTTAATATTGTTATGTTGTCCAGTGAATTACCTATGTCTTCTTAATATATGTTTGGTCAGTGTCTTGTTAATATTGCTTTGTCAGTGTCCTTTGTTCTGTAATACTGTTTTGTCAGAATTACTAGCCCCTTAATATTGTTTGTCAGTGAGCCTATGTCTTGTTAACTATTGTTGTCAGTAGTCCTAGTCCTGTTGAATACTTGGTTGATTTTGCAAATTTAGTAATGTTGTTATATTGTTGATTCGTAGTATTCGGTGTTACCTATGTCTTGTTAATATTGTTTTGTAAGTGTTACATGTGTCTTGTTAATATTATTTTGTCAGTGTCATCTGTCTTGTTAATAGTGTTTTCACGGTATTACTTATGTCTTGTTAATACATATATTTTGGTTTTTTTGCTGCCTCATCTTCTGTGACATCCCCCGTCCTGCTGTTCCCACGCCGCTCATTCCAATCTCCCCGCCACAGCCATACCCAGATTCGTTATGTCTCATCCTCAGAGTCGGAAGTCCACAGGGAGCCCGTCAATATATCAGGCTGCCGTGGGGCCACCAGCCTGAGGGGCCCTGCACTGCTGCTGGGTCACTTTGGCGGTGTTCAGTGGTGCCTGTTCTGAGCTAACATACGCAGGACACCACCTACTAAGCCCCCTACTAATGACAAAATTAGCTCAGTCGCGGAGCCAGACTGAGTGAGTTGCCCACCCGAGGTGGCGACCACCACAACGTCCCTCCAACGACCACCCCTGTGAACCTCCAACCCCAAAGGCTTTGACACAAACTCACCACAGGCACAGAAGTGTATGATATGGGATTCGAACCCGCGACCTTCCAGTCCGTAACCCAAGGCGCTAACCACTGCGCCATGGCGCGTGGTATGTCTTGTTAATATTGTTTTGTCATTGTTACTTAGTAGGTGGATCGGTGGTCTAGAGGTAACGCGCCTGTCTAGAAAGCGAAAAGACTGGGTCGGAAGTGTGCGGTGGTTCAAATCCCGTTTGGGCCCAAACTTTCCCCCCATCCATTAGACCATGAGTGGTCGTCTGGGTGCTAGTCTTTCGGATGAGACGATAAACCGAGGTCCGTGTGTTACGCAAAATTATTTAGCGCACGTAAAAGAACCCACGGCAATAAGAGAGTTGTCCCAGACAAAATTCCTAGGGAAAAGCCATCCTGATAGCGAAGCAAATAAAGCTGAAGACAAAAAAGGGTGGCGCTGCTCTTGTGGCGACGCGCTCTCCTCAGGGAGAACAGCCCGAATTTCATGCAGAGAAATCTGCCGTGACTAAAAGTGGCATAAAAAAAAGGAAGTTTATATTGTTTTGCCAGAGTTAGATATGTTTTGTTAATATTGTTTTGTTAGTGTTAGCTATGTCTTATTATTGTTTTTCCTGTGTTACTTATGTCTTGTTAATATTGTTGTGTCAGTGTTATTGATGTCTTGCTAATATTATTTTGTCAAGTGTTGCATGTGTCTTGTTGATATTGCTTTGTCAGTGTCACCTATGTCTTGTTGATATTGTTGTGTCAGTATTACCTATGTTTTGTTAATATTGTTTTGCCTTGTGTGTTTTTGTTGTTATTGTTTTGCCAGCGTTATATGTTTCTTGGTGGTATTGTTTTATTATTGTATTATTGATACCCTTTTTGCTATTATCTTCTTTATATTGCTATACCATTATGTTTCGTTGATATTGTTTTGCCAGTGCTATATGTGTCTTGTTAACATTGTTTTGCTATTGTATTGTGTTGCAAGGAGTAGCTAAGGTTAAGCAGTATCGAGCGTGGTTACCAGTGGATGGGTGACCGTTTGCGTGTCTTGGCTTCAGTATAGTCCCCCAGTTCACCCAGCTGTAAATGGGTACCTGTCCTCTTTAGTGTCAGGGAAGGTAAAGCAGCGAGGGAGAGGAGATGGGCGCCGCCCTCAATATGCTGGCCCCTGGAGAAGTTGAAGTCTCTGACGCCTCACTCCCCTACCACCTTATAGGTTATGGGACACCTTTACCTTTTAAGTGCCAGGGCCTGTATTAAAAACGTTGTTATATTGTAAATGTTATGTTAAGACTGACTTCAGCCATGACAGGCTTACTCTTAGCACAACAGCCTATACTGTCTTTTAAGGGAGAGACGAACAATTCTCTGAAGTCGGAGTATGGCTGCCTGAATGGTGAGGTACTTGAAAAATAGTCATCCACGCAAACTTTTCATTCGGTGTGTAATTTCAATCTCACAGTGATTCCCAGGTGGGATGATGAGTGAGACAGAGTGCATGTTCTGGGTGACTGCCATGGTGTTAAGCTGGGGAACGCACAAGAAGAAGTAATGTAGTATCTACAAGGAATCATGTGTTATTTATATGTATTACCTTCCCCATTGTGGGAATGCCGAGGGGACTGTCAGTATAAATAGCATCCCCACACTGGAAATTCTGTGCTAGGAATTCCCTCTTTTCTATCCCTCTCTTTGTATCTGCCTTGTTCCATTTCTTCATGTCACCTCTTTATTGGTCCTATTTTCTGCCTTCTTGGTCCATTCTCCCGCCTTTCGTTTCAAGGAAGACTTCAGAGATAACAGTTCTCTCCAATGCCGAGGTTGAATGCGCTGGGCCTGGTTTGTCAGGCGCTTAACGGCAGCGCAACGTATTTTCGCTCATATGACAGACAGCAGTAGTTGTCTGAGCGTTCGACGACGACGGAGAAGAAGAAAATTAACTGTGGAAGTTACCAGCCGCCATGGCGCAGTGGTTAGCGCCTTGGGTTACGGACTGGAAAGTCGCGGGTTCGATTCCCATAAGAGTCGTAGGGATTTTCTCTGACTCCGGCCGGCTCCTACCCAGAGTGAGTGTGCTGTGGGCTCAGTGGGAAGACTGGGACCACACAGTCGAGCTTCATCCACTTTACGGATGAGAGTTTGAGAGTGTTGCTCAAATGACCTGACCAACACTGCAGGTGTCTGTATCTCTCGGGCTCAGTTGACGCTGGGATTTATTATGATAGTAAGCGTAGAGTACAACCCTGTCAAGTAGTCTCAAAGCATATGCACTTCCACAGCAACATCATTACGTCATCCTCATTGTCATTGATCATCATGCAAAATTGCCTCTGATTCGGTGGTCCAAGTTGCTCTGGTCTCATGGTGACCTCAGATTTGGTTTGCCCATACACTTCTGTGCCTGTGGTGGGCTTGTGTCAAAGCCTTTGGGGTTGGAGGTTCTCGGGGAGAGTCGTTGGAGGGACGTTGTGGTGGTTGCCACCTCGCGTGGGCAACTCACTCAGTCTGGCTCCGCGACTGAGCTAATACCGTCGTTAGTAGGGGGCTTAGTAGGTGGTGTCCTGCGTATGTTAGCTCAGAACAGGCACCACTGAACACCACCAAAGTGACCCAGCAGCAGTGCAGGGCCCCTCTGGCTTGTGGCCCCACGGCGGCCTAATGTTGATAAGCTCCATGTGAACTTCCGACCCTGAGGATGAGACATAACGAATCTGGGTATGGCTGTGGCGGGGAGATTGGGATGAGCGGCGTGGGAACAGCAGGACAGGGGACGTCACAGAAGATGAGGCAGCAAAAATTAAGGAAGGGGTACGTTAATTAAATAATTTTAGCCCTGGTCCTGTGTACTCTTGACTGAGTTGTGCTGGATTTGTGTGCTGTGGAGGGGGTCTTGAAATAATAATAATAATAATAATGATAATAACAATAACGATATTAGTAATGTATGGAATGATTCAAATCTTTTCTTGAAGTCTTACTTTTTTTTTTCGTTTCTCGGCTAGAGCTCCGAGGTTCACCAATGGTGAGATTTTATGTATGTGTCTGTTTTTTTTGCCCACCATGAAGGTAGCCGCATTCCGACTTCGGGGATGTATGCTGCTGAGTACATCCGTGTTTCTGTAACCCACCGAAAACTGACATGAATGACGGGATCTTTAGCGTGCATATTTGATCTTCTGCATTTATACACGAAGGGAATGAAGGCACTGGCAGGTCTGCACTTGAAGTTAACCTGGGAGATCGTAAAAAAAAATCCCCACCCTTAATTCACCAGATATCACTGAGATTCGAACCCACGACTTCATGGACTTACGGGATTGAAGTTAAACAGGTTTTACCCACTCGGCTACAGCGTCCTTCTGTAGACAAATTATGGTTGGTGGCATAGATGAAACTGATAATTATACCCAGCATGCCATCCGTGAGTTGCAGAGGATTTGGCTCCATCAGGTTTGACTTCCCGAGGGACTGCACAATGAAGTGCTGTGTCCCTGAAACTTCTCAGAGAGTTAAGAGAAAACCCCCCTAATTAAACCAAGCCATTTAGCATTGTGATGAAATGTCTTATTCAAATTATTTAAGGTTCACTGTCGCCCATAGCATTGTATTATATTTTATTGCATGGTATTGAATTGTATTGCATTGTATTGTAGTGTATTGTGTTGTATTACATTGTATTGTAGTGCATTGTATTGTATTTCATTGCATTGTGTTATATTCATATTGCATTATATTGTGTTGTATTTATATTGCATTGTATTGTACTGTGTTTTATTGTATTTATATTGCATTGCATTTTTTATTTTATTTTAAAACATTTTTTATTCTTTCATATCGAGGATAATGGAATAAGCACTTATGTGATTTTTTTACATCCAGTCCCTGTGTGTATGCGGTTTTGTCAATTCTGTCATCTGTTCCCACCGGCATACAATGGCCTACTTTTACGAAAAGCGGAACAGGATTTAACGTGTGCGCAAGATGTCCTGCGTGCGTTCGCACACGGGACTTCGGTTTATAGTCTCATCCGAAGGATTGCATTGTATTGTATACCACTTTAAGTCACGGCAGATTTCTCTGCGCGAGATTTGGGATGCTGTTCACAGGGGAAAGCACGTCGCCACAAGAGCAGCGCCACCTATTATTTTATTCCCTGTCTGCATGTGTATTTGTTTCCCTATAAGAGTGTTCTTTTTTACAGAATTTTGCCGCAGACAACTCTCTTGTTGCCCTGGGTTCTTTACTGTGTGCTAAATGCGTTTGGCACACATGACCTCGGTTTATCATCTCATTTAAAAGACTAGCACCCAGACCACCACTCATGGTCTAGTGGATGGGGGAAGTTTCAGGCACAAACAGGGATCAAACTGAGACCTGGATCAAACCTGGCCTTTCATTTTTTTTTAGGCAGGTTCGTTACCTCTAGACCACCGATCCACTATGACTGTATTATACTTAGATTTCATTGTGTCTTCTCTTATATTTTTTGTTGTGACTGAGAGTGACTTAAATCTTGTGTACTTGTAGGTCATATAACTCCAATATATCATGTCAATGTATGTGCAGGGAAAAGGCAATGTACAAATTATACACTTCTTATATAACGAAGATACACACATACTTCTAGAGTGTGCAAATTCGAGGGCTACACTACACATACAAAACTCAAATACATATGAAAACACAGACACACACACACACACACACCGAAGCACACACACTCGGCAGATCATCAACACACACACACACACACACACACACACACACGCACTTCTGCGCATGCACAAAATGAGTCTTAAAACCCAAACAGGTGATTTTAGAAATATATTTTTCCAAACTAATCACATCGCTCCCACAAAGTCCATGTCCAAACATTTGCCAGTTGTTATTTTTTACAAAATATATTTTTTGTCACGCCTTTCGTTTTCAAATCTAAAAAACAAACCAGGTTTTCTTCCCATCTCTCTTGAAGCTGAAAATGACATCATGCTTCCACTTCCAGACTGGCGTAGTCTGTGATTGGCTGGCTATGAATAGAATCTGTTGCGATTGGCTTTGCTATTTTTAGTCTTTGCTGTGATTGGATGGCTATACATAGTCCTTTGTGGTGATTGGTTGGCTATGAATAGTTCTTGCTGTGATTGTTGGCTATTAATAGTCACTGCTGTCACGTTTGGAGACGAGCCAGGGAGCGGCGGGACAAACTTTCCACAAGCACAGGGACATGCCTCCTGAAAAAGACAAAAAAACAGAAACAGTGTATTACTGGCTCAGGATTATAGCTCAGTGGTCAAAGCACTCGCTTTCCCCCCAGCTAAGGTCACGCAGCATCGAGCGTGGTTACCAATTGGATGGGTGCTGGTTTGCATGCCTTGGCTTAAGAATAGTCTCTCCCACTTCACCCAGCTATAAATGGGTACCTGCATTTTTTTGGGTCAGGGAAGGTAAAGCAGCGTGGGAGAGGAGATGGGCACCACCCTCAATATGCTGGCCCCTAGAGAAGCTGAGGTCTCTGACGCCTCGCTCCCCATCAACCGCATAGGTTATGGGAATGCCTTTACCTTTTACCAGGCCAAAAGCTGTGTATGTCAGCTAAGTAACAAAGTTAACATCAAATGGTCTGATGCTTTAAAATGGTATGTTGAGATTGTCTCTAAGCCATGGCATGCATTTAGCAGGGCAAAATGCACTCTCCTTTCAAGGTTAAAAGAATCCTTTGATGTCAGAGTGTGATTGCAGGAATGGCAAGGTAATTGAAAAGAGTCATACACACGCGAATTTCCCATCCAGTGTGCGCTTAACAATCTCACAGTGACTCCCAGGTGGGATAAGCGAGTCAGAGTGCATATTCTGGGTGACCCCCAGAGTGTTAAGCTGAGGAACATGCAACAGTAGCAGCAGCAACAGTAGTAGTAGTAGTAGTAGTAGTAGTAGTAGTAGTAGCAATAGTAGAAGCAGTAGAAGTATTAGTCATAGTA
This sequence comes from Rapana venosa, assembly GCA_028751875.1. NCBI lineage: Eukaryota > Metazoa > Mollusca > Gastropoda > Neogastropoda > Muricidae > Rapana > Rapana venosa. The sequence continues at coordinate 2,871,580 of CM054151.1, forward strand.
GTAGAAGTAGTAGCAGCAATAGTAGTAGTAGTAGAAAGTAGTAGCAGCAGAGCAAAGCAATAGTAGTCATGTTGTAGTGTAGTAGTAAAAGTAGCAGCTAGCAGCAGAGAGTAGTAGTAGTAGTAGTGTAGTAGTATAGTAGTAGTAGTAGCAGCAGACAGCAGCAGCAGCAGCAGCAGCAGCAGCATCAGCAAGCAGCAGCAGCAGCAGCGGCAGCAGCAGTAGTAGTAGAAGAAACAACAACAGCTTATCTGATTGTAAGATATTAAACAAATTATCTGAAGAGGAATGACTTTGTTGTTATTGTTTGCATGTATGTATGTATGTATAGATTTGGATGCATTATGCCTTCCCAATACAAGGTTAATAACAAACATTCTCACTCATTTTAGATAACTACAGCAACAATATTCACCACCACCACCACCACCACCACCACCACCACCACCATCATCATCATCATCATCATCATAATCACCACCACCACCCATCATCATCATCACCATCATTACCATTCCACCCACACCACCACCACACACCATCATCATCATCATCATCATCATCTCATCATCATCATCATCACCACCACCATCTTGGCCATCATCCTTAATTTGGTAGATTTATGATCGTTACCGAAATTAGAACTATTTTCTCAGTTATGGGCAGGCTTATGATAATTATGTATGTACACTCACCTTCTAAAACATCAAACAACAAACACGACAAAGACGACAACAAATCGAAAATACCCTTCCAAATTAAAAAAAACTAAAAATGTCACGTTCTTAACAAAAAACCAACGACAACATAAACGAAAACATGTTTATGAGGAAGAAAAACACAGGAAAAAAACCTCAAAACAAAAACAAAAAAAACAGAGAGAGAGAGAAAAAATAATCTTCATTTTTCAAGGGCCACTGATAAATGTAAGTAAAAAAAAGTCAAGTCAAAATGATCTTTATTTAGGGTAAAAGATTAAGTTTTTACAATTTTTTTCCATTCTGCCCTCACCAAAGAAGATAAAGAAAATTGAGATATAAAAGCAATCAAATACAATGTTCATACGTGTTGAAGACAAAAATCTATGGAGATTTAAAAAAATCTATAAATCCAGACTAACAAACCATGATAATGTGTGTGACATTTTTCATGTGTGTGTGTGTGTGTGTGCGGCACGCATACACACACGCTCGCGTGTGTGTATGTACCAAAAAAAAAATCAACACATCAGACGACAGGATAAATCTCCCCCTCCTTCCCTCCCCCACCCCCTCCCCACCCAACCACCATTTAAGTGATGAGTTCATTTGCGTGTTAGACTCTCACAATTCTCACATACGTCCTCTCTCTCTCTCTCCTCTCTCTCTCTCTCTCTCTCTCTCTCTCTCTCTCTCCCTCTCTCTCTCCCCTCTCTCTCTCTCCCTCTCTCTCTTCTCTCTCTCTCTCTCTCTCTCTCTCTCTCTCTCCTTCTTTGATTCTGTCTTTGAATTCAACAGACAATCTTTTGTTGTTTAGTGTGGCGTGGGGTTTTCTCAATAAACTGGGGATAATTATAGGTTCGCGACTGTTTCAATTGCAGAAAGAAGCTTAGCTGCTTTGATGGAAGGTGCGGTTTAGTTTTAGTTGGTTGTGTGTGTTTTTTTCTTTTGTTAAAACTGAAAAATTTCTTTTTGTTGGATCATGGAATGGAAGCTTTGATTTTCTTTTTAATTATCGAGAGTTTAATAAGGGGATGAATGGTGTGATTGTAGCGTTTGGTAGGTAAATTTGATTATGTGTATTTATTTGTTTTTTTATTATTTATTTTTTATTTATCTATTCATTTGTATTTATTAGTTAATTCATTCATTTATTTATTTTACTTATTGATTAATTTGACTGATTTATTCATTCATTTATCTCTTCTTATGCTTCCTCTTCTGCTTCTTCTTCTTTGTAGTTCATCATCATCATCATCATCATCATCATCCTCCTCCCTCCTCCTCCTCATCATCAACATCATCATCATCATCATCATCATCATCATCTTCTTCTTCTTCTTCTTCTTCTTCTTTTTCTTCTTTATATTCATTGAGTTTTCTTTGGGTAGTTTTCTTCTTTCTTCTTCATCAAACGCTCAGACAGCAACTACTGTTGCCTGTCACATGAGCGAAAAAGCGTTG
>CM054151.1:2881241-2888741 GCA_028751875.1 Rapana venosa
GGTACCCATTCACAGCTGGGTGAACTGGGGGACTGTACTGAAGCCAAGCGGGCAAAAGGTTAACCCTTTCACTTGGAAACCCAGCTAAATGCTGTTTAAAACCCTTGGCGGGGGGGGAAAGGATGCTCTACCACGGGCTTTCTGTCCCAAAGGGGGGACGTTCTTATCAAAACCAAACCTTTTTCGAAAATATGGGTCAGTATTGGTTTGAAGAAAGCCACGATCATATAGCATGCATTTTCTCTCTGGAGGGGATGGGCTCCCCCAAAGGTCTAACTTGCTTTAAAAAAACACGCCTAAGAAAAAATATAATTCGAACCCTCACAATGTTTTTGGGAAAAAAAAAAAAAACCTGAGAGAAGCTTAGTTGTATACAAACTTTTGAAAATATAAGACAAAAAAAAACACAACACATCAAAACAACAACAAAAAAAAAAAAAAAAATGCAACCCCAAAAAAACCCAAAAGAAAACAGAAAAAAAAGCAAAGAATTTTTTTTTTTCTTTTCTTTTTTTTCTTTTTTTTTTTGGCCGAATATTTAGATAAAAGGGCTTTTGCTTTAAAAAAAAAACTTGTTCTACATTTTTATTTGTTTTTAATAGTTTTTTGCACTTTATGCATTTTTTTTGCGTACTGTTGTTCCGTGATTTATCTTTGTTTTGTTCATGTTTCTCTCTTTTTCTGTGTCTCTCTCGTGCTCTCTGTGTCCCCTTCTCTTTCATCTGCCTGTCTGTCTGTCTGTCTCCTTTCTACTATCTGTCTTTTGTCTGTCTGTCTCCCCTGGGACTTTTTTATTCTTTATTTCGAGGGGTTTTTTGTGTGGTGTTGTGTGGTGTTTTGTGTGTGAGAGAGAGAGATAGAGAGAGAGAGGGAGAGAGAAGAGAAGAAAAAAGGGAGGGAGAGGGGAAAGAGATGAGAAAGAGAATGAGAGAGAGATGGATAAAGATAGAGAGAGAGAGGGAGACTGTGTGAGTGGTGCGAATAGTGTGCATCGGGTGTGTTTGATGTGGCGTGTGTCTGTGTGTGCTGTTTTTTGGTGTTTGGTTTTTGTGTTGTGTGTGGTGTGTGGTTGTGTGCGCGCGCGCGTGTAGTATTAGTGTGTGTTTTGGTGTGTGTTGTTCATTTTCTTTTTTCTGTTGACTTTTTTTTCGCACATATTCTAGATATATTTTTTCTTTGTTCCTACTTCCCTTCTCATCTCTTCTCTCAATACACCCACGTACGCACGTAAACGACCCGGGTTCGATTCCCGTTCAAGGGGATATTTTCCTCTGGAGTTAACATCAGTGCAGACTCCACTCTCCCCAAAAGTCCTTCGGATGAGACTATAAACCGAGGCCCCGCGTGCGAACGCACGCAGAACATCTTGCGTACACGTTAACTCCTGTTCCGCTTTTCGTAAGAGTAGGCCATTGTGTGCCGGTGGGAACAGGTGACAGAATTGACAACACCGCATACACACGGGGACTAGATGTAAAATAGAGCGTAAGTGCTTATTCCATTATCCTCGATATAAAAGAATAAAATAACTAAACAAAACAAAACAAAACAAGACACACACATGCAAACACGCACGCACACACACGTTTCTATATATTTTTTGTTGGGGCTTTATTCTCGCGTTTTTATTCTCTCATTTATTTTTTTTACCTTAAAAGAAAAAAAGAACAGACTTTATACCCAGTCTTAGAGGTACTGTTTGAAAATCCCTTTAATTATTCTATTCGTTAAAAGAAAACTCAAACTTCCCCCCTCCTCCCCTCTCTCTCTCTTCTCTCTCTCTCACCTCCCTCCTTCTTCCTCCCTCTCTCTCTCTACTTCTCTGTCCTTGCCTCTCTCTCCCTTTCATTCCCCCCTCTCTCCTTACCCTCACACCCCTCTCTCTCCCACTCCCTCTCTCTCTCTGTTTCTCTTCCCCCCCCCCCCTCTCTCTGTTTCTCTCTCTCTTTGTCTCTCTCCCTCCTTCCTCCCCCTCTCTCTCATTCTCTCTTCCATCTCTCTCTCTCTGTTTTTCTCTCTCTCTTTCCTTCCTCTCTCTCCTTCTCTCTCTCTCCCTCTCAATCTCCCCCTCCTTCTTCCCCCTCTCTTTCTCCTTCTCTGTCCCTCCCCTCTCATTTCCCCCTCACTCGCTCCTCCCCCCCCCCCCCTATCTCCCCCCCCCCCTCTCTTCCCTCTTCTCTCTCTCTTTGTTTCTCTCTCTCTTTCCTTCCCTCTCTACCTCTTTCTCTCTGTCTGTCCCTCTCTTTCTCCTCTCTCTCTCCCTCCTCCTTCCTCCCCTCTTTCCCCTTCTCTATCCTTCCCTCTCTCCTCTCAATCTCCCTCTCTCTTCCACCTCCTCTCTCTCACTGTTTCTCTCTCTCAATGCCTATATATCATTGGTATTGTTAGCATTTTCCCCTTGTCCTCATGGCTTCAAAGCTAAATGGACAATAGGTAAAGGTAAAGGTGTCCCCTAACCTATAAGGCCGTAGGGAAGTGTGTGTGTTTAGTGTAGTGGTGGTGTGTGTGTTTGTGGTGTGTGTGTGTGTGTGTGTGTCTGTGTGGTGTGTGTTTGTGTGTGCTGTGGGTTGTGTGTCACGCGTGAATGTGTTTTACTTGTGTGCATGTATGTTTATATGTATGCAAGTACGTATATATAATATATATTTTATATATATATATATATATTATATATATATATATATATAATTTTATATATATATATATATATATATATGCATGTAATAGGAAAAGGTAAAGGTGTCGCATAACCTATGTGGTTGTAGGAAAGCGAGATATCAGAGACCTCAACTTCTCTAGGGGCCAGCATAGTGAGGGCGGCGCCCATCTCCTCTCCCTCGCTGCTTTACCTTTCCTGACCCTAAAGAGGCAGGTACCCATTCACAGCTTGGTGAACTGGGGGACTGTACTGAAGCCAAGGCGCGCAAACGGTCACCCATCCACGTGGTAACCACGCTCTATGCTGCTTGACCTTAGCTTGGGGGAAAGCGAGTGCTCCGACCACTGAGCTATCCTGTCCTGTTAATGTATTTTATTTAGGTAGTTATTTATTTACACTACTTTAAGTCACGGTTGATTCCTCTGCGTGAAATTCGAGCTGCTCTCCCTGGGGAGAGCGCGTCGCCACAGAATGGCGCCACCCACCCTTGAAAATTTTGCGTTTTTCAAATAATCGATAGGGTAAAAAAATAATAGGACTGGGGTATTGTGTGTTGTTAGAACGCGTATATACAGTTCATGGTGTGTGTGTGTGTGTGGTGTGTGGTGTGTGTGTGTGTGTGCGTGTGCGTGTGCGCATGTGTGTAAAAAGCATCTTTACTAATATAATGAAAACGTTAGAAAACTAAATCTTCATTTCTATTTTTCTTTTGTGTGTGTGTGTGTGTTTGTTGTTGTTGTTGTTGTTGTCTTCGATTTTACGACTGTTCACTCTCAGTGATATTAGACAAGTGTGTGTGTGTGTGTGTGTGTTAGTGTGTGTGTGCGCGTGCGTGTGTGTGTACGTGCGTGCGCGCGCGCGCGCGCGCGCGCGTGTGTTTGTGCTGATCTAAAGTCCGGGTTTCTTCATGCTCTAGTGTTAAGTGTTTGAGATGTTCCAGAATGTGATGTTGGAAATGTGTCTGAAGTGATCTTTCCAAGTGTGTGTGCGTGCCTTAGTCCCATTGTATTTGCTGGTTAAAAAACTGTTTTTGCTCTTTTGTGGAAGTTGTGGAGAGGTTCTACTTAGTCTCTGTACTCGTCTGCTTGTCCACGGGATAGCCTAGTGGTTAGAACATTGCGCTCCCAACCTGACGATCCGGGTTTGAATCCCGTTCAAGGGGATATTTTTCCCCTGGAGTTAATGTCAGTACAGACTCCACTCTTCCTAAAAGTCCTTCGGATGAGACTATAAACCGAGGCCCCGTGTGCGAACGCACGCAGAACATCTTGCGCACACGTTAAATCCTATTCCGCTTTCGTAAGAGTAGGTCATTGTGTGCTGGTGGGAACAGATGACAAAATTTACAAAACCGCATACACACGGGGACTGGATGTAAAAAAGCACATAAGTGCTTATTCCATTATCCTCGATATAAAAGAATAAAAAAAAAATACCTGTCTCTCTGTAAGTCTACCTGCCTGTCTGTCTGTGTGTCTACCTGCATGTCTGTATGTCTTCCTGATTGTCTATATGTCCCTCTGCTGTCTGTCTACCTGCTTGTCTGTCTGTCTGTCTGTCTGCATATCTGTGTGAACCTTTTACTATGTCTTTAACTCTAAGTACTCTCCTTTGACCGAAATCCTCACAAGAGCTGCACAAACAGCAGCAGCAATGGCGAAGCTCAATACCATCTGGAAAGACCAAAACATCTCTCTCAGGACCAAGGTCAAGCTACTGCAAGCACTGGTCACCTCCACATATCTGTATGCATGCGAATCCTGGACATTGAATGCAGATCTACAAAGGAGGATCCAGGCTTTGGAGATGAGATGCCTCAGAAGACTCCTTGGTATTTCATACACGGACCACATCATCGAAGAAGTCCTACAAACCATCACCCAACAAGTAAAGCACTACGAAGACCTGCTGACCACAGTCAAGAAAAGGAAGCTCAGATGGTATGGACATGTGACAAGATCAGATGGGCTGTCCAAGACCACACTGCAAGGAACAGTGCAGGGGAAGAGAAGGCGAGGCAGGCCGAAGAAGAAATGGGCAGACACCATCACTGAATGGACCGGGAAGAGCTTCTCCACAACCCAGGCACTTGCCCACAACCGCCGCAACTGGAGCCAACTGGTGCAACGTTCGTCACTGCAGTGACCCTACGACCCTGGAGGGGGTTACGGGAGAAGATGCAATGATTCTTCTATACAATTTTCAGATTTTTCAGGCGCTTCAAGGCAGTGTAACGTATTTTTGGCTCATTTGACCGACAACAATAGCTACTATCTGAACGTTCAATAGAAAGGAAAATCAGTCTGTCTGTCTGTCTTTCTGTCTGTCTCTCTCTGTTTGCTTTGGTTTCTACGTATATCAGGCTACTCTCTGTCTCTCTCTCTGTCTGTCTGTCACTCCCTCCAACCCCCCCTTTCTCTCTCTTCTTCTTCTTCATTTTTCCACTATGTATGTTTACATGGGATCGAGAGACTGCCTTTGGCTTCAGGCTTTTACACTTGTGTATTATAAGCTATTCATTCTTTCATTCGTTTTATTCATTCACCTGTCCTTCGCACTCTCTCCGCCAACCCCCAGTCTACCTCTCTCTCTCTCTCTGTTTGTCTGTGTCTGTCTGTCTGTCTCTGTGTCTGTCTGTTTCTCTCTCTCTCACTCTCTTTCTCCTTTTCTCTCCTCTGTGTGTGTGTGCGTTTCCCTCTCTCCCTCCCTTTCTCTCTCCCTCCCTCTCTCTCCCCTTCTCTCCCTCCCTCTCCTCTCTCCCCCCTCTCTCCCCCTCCCTCCCTCCCTCTCTCTCTCTTGCCTACTCCCTCTCAATCTTCCACCTCTTCCCTTCCTACCCCCCCCCCCCTGCCCTCTCTCTCTCTCTCTCTCTCTCTCGATGTCTTCACACAAAACAAAACAAAACACAACACAGCCAAAGGTTTCCATAGCTTATGTGCTCTTAGAGACTCCCGGCGAGGTGCCACTCTCATCCTTTTTCTATTTTCTTTTCTTTGTTTTGTTTTATACATATTTTTTGTGTCTCTCTCTGCTTCCATTTTTTGGTCTTTATGGTAAAAGTTTTTTGGGGTACTTGTTTATTGCTTTACTCTCTTTCTCTGTCTTTCTCTCTCTCTCTGTGTCTCCCTTCCCTTTCTCTCTGTCTTTATGTCTCTCTCTGACTCTCAGGGAAATATGTTGTGGTTCTTGTTGTTCATGATGTGTAACTCTGCCCCCCCCCCCTTCAGAAAGGGGCCCTGGCCTAAAATCTGAATAAACTATTCGCATTTCTCTCTGTCTCTTTCTCTCTGTCTGTCTGTCTCTGACTCTCTGTCTCTCTCTGTGTCCCCCTCTCTCTCTCTTTCTCTCTCTCTGACACTCGGTCTGTCTGTCTCACTCTCTCTCTCTCTCTGACACTAGGTCTCTTTGTCTCTCTCTGTCTCTATGTCTCTCTCTCTCTCTGACTCTCTCTCTTTCTCCCTATCTCTCTGTCTCTGACACTCGGTCTCTCTGTCCCTCTCTCTCACTCTCTCTAACACTCGGTCTGTCTGTCTGAATCACTCTCTCTCTCTGACATTAGGTCTCTCTCTCTGACTCTCTCTGTCTATTTCTCTCTGTCTGTATGTCTCTGACTCTCTGTCTCTCTCTCTCTGTGTCCCTCTCTCACACTCTCTCTGTGTGAAACTTGGTCTGTCTGTCTCTCCCTCTCTCTCTCTCTGTGAAACTTGGTCTGTCTGTCTCTCCCTCTCTCTCTCTGTGAAACTCGGTCTGTCTGTCTCTCCCTCTCTCGTGAAACTCGGTCTGTCTGTCTCTCCCTCTCTCTGTGAAACTCGGTCTGTCTGTCTCTCCCTCTCTCTGTGAAACTCGGTCTGTCTGTCTCTCCCTCTCTCTGTGAAACTCGGTCTGTCTGTCTCTCCCTCTCTCTGTGAAACTCGGTCTGTCTGTCTCTTCCTCTCTCTGTGAAACTCGGTCTGTCTGTCTCTCCCTCTCTCTGTGAAACTCGGTCTGTCTCTCCCTCTCTCTGTGAAACTCGGTCTGTCTGTCTCTCCCTCCCTCTCTCTGTGAAACTCGGTCTGTCTGTCTCTCCCTCTCTCTGTGAAACTCGGTCTGTCTGTCTCTCCCTCTCTCTGTGAAACTCGGTCTGTCTGTCTCTCCCTCTCTCTCTCTGTGAAACTCGGTCTGTCTGTCTCTCCCTCTCTCTGTGAAACTCGGTCTGTCTGTCTCTCCCTCTCTCTCTCTCTGTGAAACTCGGTCTGTCTGTCTCTCCCTCTCTCTGTGACACTCGGTCTCTCTGTCTCTCTCTATCACACATACACACACACACACACACACAGACACACACACACAAACACACACACACACACAAACACACACACACACACACACACAAACACACACACACAAACAGGGGCCCATACACACGTGGGACGGGCGTGGGTGCGCCCACCCGCACGCACACACGAACGCACGCACTCACGCGCGCGCGCGCTCTCACATACGCGAGTAGACACGCACACAATTTTATTAGACATATGCACGCAGTGTGTGTTTGTGTGCGTGTATATATATATATATATATATATACATACAAACACACAGACAGATAGACAGACACAGAGAGAGAGAGAGAGAGAGAGAGAGAGAGAGAGAGAGAGAGAGAGAGAGAGAGACAGACAGACAGACAGACAGACAGACAGACAGACATACAAAAAAATGTTCTCTAATATGAAAGCTTAGTATCAAAGCATTTTTAGTTCCTTAGATTTAAACAAAAAAGTCACCTAGCACTACTTCTTTCAAAAGTGGTTTCATCAAACAAATTATGCAAGTTAACTTGCAACAATGAACTTGTAATTCCTGTC
>CM054151.1:2893741-2898741 GCA_028751875.1 Rapana venosa
TTACTGTTAAAAATAACTTTTTTCCCTGTTTTTTTATATAAAAATGATGGGCAGCCCAGCACCCACGGCCGACTATCCAGTTTGCGCTTTAATTTGGATACATGAATTACGTCCCCTGTCGACGGTTAGCGTTGTGCAAATCCGGTTGTCACGTGACATCCTGCTTTGTGCCGGGAAACACAATGCGCTGAGTTTGTCTGTCTGTCTGTCCGTGTGTCTGTCTGTCTGTCCTTACTTCAGTTTGTCTGTCTATCTTTCTCTGTGCCCAAGCCTGTTTGTCTATTTGTCTGTCTGTCCAGCCTGTATGCCTGCTCTCTGTTTCTCAGTAAAAGCCTGTTTCTTTGTCTATATGTCTGTCTGTCTGTCCTTCCTTCTATCTGTCTGTCTGTCTTTCTCTGTGCCCAAGCCTGTTTGTCTAATTGTCTGTCTGTCCAAGCCTGTGTGCCTGCTGTCTGTCTCGCTGTCAAAGCCTGTTTCTTTGTCTATCTGTCTGTCTGTCCTTGTGTCTATCTGTCTGTCCTTCCTTCTGTTTGTCTGCCTGTCTTTCACTGTGTCCAAGCCTGTTTGTGTATTTGTCTGTCTGTCCAAGCCTGTATGCCTGCTGTCTGTCTGTCTCTCTGTCAAAGCCTGTTTCTTTGTCTATCTGTCCTTCCTTCTGTTTGTCTGTCTGTCTTTCTCTGTGCCCAAGCCTGTTTGTGTATTTGTCTGTCTGTCCAAGCCTGTATGCCTTCTGTCTGTCTGTCTGTCTGTTTATCTGTCTGTCAGTCGAAGTCTGTTTGACTTTCGGTCAGTCTGGTTGTCCAAATTTGTCTGTGTCTGTCTCTTTGTCTGTTCAAGCCTGTTTATCTGTCTGCCTGCCTACTTGTCCATGTCTGTCTGTCTGTCTCTCTGCCTGTCTATTTGTCTATCTGTCTCTCTCTATGTCTGTCTCTGTCTGTCTCACCCTCTTTGTGGCAAGTTACTGTCTGCGGGTGTCTATGTTACAATTGTTGCCGCTAGTGTGTAAAACATGGTTCTTATAAAGGAATGTCTAGAGCTGTTTTGTGCTTTCACGAAATGTTTTGAAGATGTAAAAAGATTATATATATATATATATATAAATATATATTTATGTATATATATACATATATATATATACGTATATATTAAGATTCTTTCATGAGAGAATGAACTATACATGTGTGAACATATCCACCCACCTCTCTGCCTTTGTCTCTCTCTCTCTCTTCCTCTGTATATCTGTCCCTCTCTCTGTTCTTCTCTCTGTCTCTTCCTCTCTCTGTCACTGCCTCTCTCTCTCCCCTCTCTCTCTCTCCCCCTCCCCCCATCTCTCTCCCCCTCTCTCTCCACCCCTGCTCTCTCCCCCCTCTCTCCCCCTCCTCTCTCCCCCTCATTGAAAAGGATGCAAAGTTAACTGCCTCAGTCAGCTTTAAGCCTGTCACTCAAAGTGCAATAGTTTGGACGTCAATATTCATTTCCATAGACCTGACCCATTTTACTCACACAATGTCGATGCGACGGATGACAGATGTAATGGTGACAGATTCCTAAGCCATTGTTGAAATGGGTGTTCATGGTCAGGTTGTTGTTGTTGTTGTTGTTGTTGCAATGTCTGACTGTGTCTTTTTGTCTTTTTTTGTCTTTGTTTTCTTTCATGCTTTCTTTCTCCTTACACACACACACACACACACACACACACACACACACACACACACACACACACAAACACACACACACACACACATGTACGCACGCACGCACACACACGTACAAACGCACACACACACGTACTACGCCCGCACGCACACACATACGCACGTACACACACACACACACACACACACACACACACACACACACACACACACACACACACGTAGGCAGGCACACACGCACGCACGCACACACACGCACTCTTTCTTTCTCTCTCTTCTCTCTCTCTCTCTCTCTCTCTCTCTCCTTCTCTCTCTCTTTCCCACCCTCTCTATCCCTATTCCACCATCTAACTCCCCCCTCTCTCTCTCCCTCTCCCTCTCTCTTCTGTGTGTGTGTGTGTCTCTCCCTCCTCCTCTCTCCCCTATCCCACCATCTCTCTCTCCCTTCTCTCTGTCTCTCTCTTTTCCTCCCTCTCTCTCTTTGTATCTGTCTGTCTGTCTGTCTGTCTGCCCGCCTGTCTATCTGTCTGTCTCTCTTTCTTTAATTGTCTCTCTGAACAGTATCATAACTATTATGTCAGAACGAATTGTGATAGATGCTTTACTGGCAGTTTTATTTCACCAGACAATAAACAAAAATTTCAATGGACTAAGTCACTAGTCTGTCTGTCATCACCAGTGCCATGTATTTTAGTAAAAAAAAGGTCTCACATTATTATGTGCAGGCAGATAATAGTGTGTGTGTGTGTATGCGCTTGGGTCTTTGAATTAAAGAGAGAGAGAGAGAGAGAGAAGAGAGAGAGAGAGAGAGAGAGAGAGAGAGAGAGGGTGGGGAGAGAGAGAGAGAAGAGAGAGAGAGAAGAGAAGAGATTCAGTCAGATTCAGAATATTTTATCGTTAATATAAGTCATGTAGCCTTATTTGAGAGAGAGAGAGAGAGAGAGAGAGAGAGAGAGAGAGAGAGAGAGAGAGAGAGAGAGAGAGAGAGGGGAGACAGACAGACAGACAGACAGACAGACAGACAGACAGACTGCAACAGAGATAGTTTATTCTCTCCTCTCAGATGAAAACAAATAATTGGCTGTCAGCCAGTCTCTTTATCCATTTTTCTGTTAATCTCTCCACGTTTTGTATCTGCCTGCCTGTCCGTCCGTCTGCCTGCCTTTCTGCTTGCCTGTCAATCTATTTGCCTGCCTGTCTGTCTATTTGCCTGCCGGCCTGCCCGTCTGTCTGCCTGCCTGCCTGTCTATCAATCATAGTGTCAGTGTGTCTATCTGTCTTCTGTTTACCAACAATCCACGGCAGTTTTTCTTATTATGCACTACTCCCCTCCCCCTCTACCCTCGAAAATTATTATTTTATTGAAAAAATAATAGTGAGGGAGAGACGGGATAGCTCAGTGGTCAGAGCACTCGCTTTCCCCAAGCTAAGGTTAAGCAGCATCGAGCGTGGTTACCACTTGGATGGGTGACCGTTTGCGCGCCTTGGCTTCAGTACAGTGCCCCCAGTTCACCCAGCTGTAAATGGGTACATTTTAAGATATATTTTTAATATTCTTTTATATCCAGGATAATGGAATAAGCACTTATGTGCTTTTTTTTTTACATCTAGTCCCCGTGTGTATGAGGTTTTGTGAATTCTGTCATCTGTTCCAACCGGCACACAATGGCCTCTTCTTTCGAAAAGTGGAACAGAATTTAACGTGTGCGCAAGATGCTCTGTGTGCGTTCGCACACGGAGCCTCGGTTTATAGTCTCATCCGAAGGACTAATGCTCTCTTTAGGGTCAGGGAAGGTAAAGCAGCGAGGGAGAGGAGATGGGCGCCGCCCTCAATATGCTGGCCCCTAGAGAAGCTGAGGTCTCTGACGCCTCGCTCCCCTACGACCACATAGGTTATGGGACACCTTTACCTTTTATAGTAGTGGAGGAAAACAAGTGGCGGTAACCACTTACACTTAAAGAAAATCATTCTTTGCAAAAAAGAAAAAAAAAAGAAAAGAAAAAAGAGTAAATACCCACACAGAAATGACAGAACGTATTCTTGAGAATTGTTCTAGACTATCCGCAGCTGGTCTTTGTCCCAGTGTTCAACCATCCATGGGGCGACAATTCACTTTGCAATTTATGTCAAGCGAGATGAATTACGTCCCCTTTGTTGCGGGTTTGTTGCGTCGGTGGAAAATCCTGTTGCTGCTGCTATCCTCCTGTGTTTAGTGTGTGTGTGTGTGTGTGTGTGTGTGTGTGTGTGCGTATGTGTGTGTGTGTGTATGTGTGTGTGTTTGTGTGTGTATGTGTGTGTGTGTATTATGTGTGTGTGTAGTGATGTGTTGTATGTGTGTGTGAGTGTGTGTGTGTGTGTGTGTGTGTGTGTGTATGGAGACACGGTCAATTCTGTCTCTCTGTCTGTCTCTGTCTGTCTGAGTGACTGTGTCTGTGACACGTGTTTGTCTTTGTTTCTCTCTGCCTGTCTGGGATGGCCTAGTGGTTAGAACATTGTGCTCCCAATCTGACGACCCGGGTTCGATTCCCGTTCAAGAGGATCTGGAGTTAACATCAGTGCAGACTCCACTCTCCCCAAAAGTCCTTCGGATGAGACTATAAACCGAGGCCCCGTGTGCCAACCCACGCAGAACATCTTGCGCACACGTTAAATCCTGTTCCGCTTTTCGTAAGAGTAGGCCATTGTGTGGCGGTGGGAACAGATGGCAGAATTCACAAATCCGCATAAACATGGGGACTGGATATGAAAAAGTACATAAGTTATTCCATTATCCTCGATATAAAAGAATAAAATGAAAAAAAAAGTCTCTGTCTGATGAGATTTTCTATGTGTATCAATCTGCCTGTCAGTATTGTAATTGCCCTTCATGGGATGATTAAAGTGCTTTTGACTTGTATGTCTGTCTCTCTCTCTCTCTCTCTCTCTCTCTTCTCTCTCTCTCTCTCTCTCTTCTCTCGTTGACTCTGTATCCACTCCCCCCCCCTCTGTCTCTTCCTCTTGGGTTTTTTCTTTGTTGGTTGTTGTTGTTTGTGTGTTTGTTGTTGTTTTTTGTTTTTAAGTTTGTTATTGTTGTTTTTTTCTATCATGATAACATCCCTCATAAAAGTGGGAATAGGTGTTAAATAAAACCAACCAAAAAAACCCACAACAAAACAAACCCACGTGAGTGCTTATGATCAAGATAAAACAATTTGATTTGGTTTGCTCTCTCTCTCTCTCTTTCTCTCTCTCCCTCTCATTCTCTCTTCTCATTCTCTCTCTGCCTCTCTTTCTCTCCTCCCCACTCTCTCTCTCTTAACCCCCCTCTCTCTCTCCCCCATCTCCCCCCCTCTCCCCCCTCTCTC
>CM054151.1:2908741-2916241 GCA_028751875.1 Rapana venosa
TGTGCATGTGTGTGCGTGCGCGTGCGCGCGTGCGTTCCCCAGTCAAAACACATGGGAGTTGAGTCGCCAAGAATATGCACGATGTCTTACTCCTCACATTGGGAATCACTGTGAGATTGAAAGTTACACACTGCATAAGAAATTTGCGTGTGTGGCTGTTTGGAAATCTCCTCCATACAGGCAGCCATACTTTGAATTCAGAGGATCGTTTATTTTATTAGAGGGTATAGGTTATTATACTAGGTTAAGGTAAGGGTGTCCCATAACATATGTGGTCGTAGGAAAGCGACGCATCAGAGACCTCAACTTCTCCAGGGGCCAGCATATTGAGGGCGGCGCCCATCTCCTCTCCCTCGCTGCTTTACATTCCCTGACCATAAAGAGGGCAAGGTACCCATTTACAGCTGGGTGAACTTGGGGACTGTACTGAAGCCAAGGCACGCAAACGGTCACCCATCCAAGTGGTAACCATGCTCGACACTGCTTAACCTTGGCTGGGGGAAAGCGAGTGCTCTGACCACTGAGCTATCCGGCCCCCCATATTATCCTGTCCCCTTGATATACTAAAAGCTCAATATTTGTTTTTCACGAAAAATATTACACACAAAATAAAAGGGATACAAAAGATTTGAACACAACCCAAATCCCCACTTTGTGAATAAAATGATATCAGTTTTTGCTCATATTTTCACCACGGTGTCTAGTTTTATCATTCCATGAGGTCGGAATGCGGCTACCTTCATGGTGGTCAAAAACAGGGTCGCATACACAAAAACCTCACCATTGGTTGAACCTAAGAACGACGATAACCCTGCAAAACAAGCTGTACGGCCCACGAGAGGAGCTGGAAAAAAGGACATGTCATTATTCCCCCCCAGACATATCTGACAGTACAAAGCGAACGAGAGAAGAAGAAGAAGAAGAAGAAGAAGTTAAAGAGCTTAAGCCGAGAAACGGGGGAAAAAGTTTATAAACAGGAAAGAATAACAGGGCTTGGCTATCATAGCGTCTTCTTTCCATAGCTGATATAGTTTTGTACTGCCTGACAGATGCTGATTTCGAGTCAACAATGTCCCGTTAGCATCCCTTCAATGCTAGTGTTGATGAAGCCGTGCTTATCTAAACTGAACACAATCTTTACCCCCCAAAAAAATAATGAGTTAGTTGTGTCAATGACAAGGCGAAAGGAACACAAAAAGTTATATATATTCCTTTTGGGGGGAGGGGGGAGGGGTAAGAAAATATTTCCGATAAAATTGTTTTATTAAGGTTATCGGAGGGACAATGATGTCTTTTATCGCACACATCCTACCAAAAAAACCCCAAACAGACGATGAGTACGCAATTGTCCATGCAGAACTTAAACCCCAAAAAGGGCACAACTTGAAAAAAGTAAACCTTAACAAAAAAGGTAAACCTTAGAAAAAGGTAAAAATTGGAAGTTATAAAAAACAAGCTAAGAACAAGGAAAAACTAAACAAACAAAAGGGGGAGGTGCGGGGGGGTGACTAAAATATTGCAAACATTTTCAGAAACGAAAAACTAAAGCAAAAGGCAGTAGACATTTTTTTAAAGGCAAAATTAAAACAAAAAAATCAAAACTGAAAAAATAGACAGAAAAAATAAAAAGGCAAAATTAAAAAAACAAAAGTCACAACTGAAAAAGGCAAAACTAAAATTAAATGGCAAAACTGAAAAGATGGCAAAACTAAAAATAAAATGGCAAAACTAAAAAATAAAATGGCAACCCCCCAACAAAGCCCAAAAGAAAAAAATAGTAAAACAAAAAAGCCAAAAACAAAAAAAAGGAAAAAATGGCGGAACAAAGAAAGGCCAAAAATAGGTAAAGCAAAAAAACTATTTAAAAAAACAACAACAAAAATAAAGCAAAAGGCGAACTAAAAAAGAGAGGCAAAATTAAACCCAACCAAATAAAATAAACCAAACCAAACCAAAACAAACAAAACTGAATGCTGCAGAATGAGGTCTTCATACATTTCAGAAAAGCAGGAATTTGTGGGGACAACGGACTTATTGTGTGACAATGCGATAAAAAAACACAAACACCACATAATCCCCACACAAGTAGTAAGGACAGAACTATGAATGCATTTTCCCCCTAATCAACTAAGGATTTAGGAAAACTCTTTTCAAATCATGACGGGATTTTTCTAATTTAGGGAGAAAAAACACCTCTTTTCAGGTTTTATACAACTGGAAATCAGTTTGAAGTGAAGTGTTTTTTAAAGAGCTTTTCTCTTTCCCTTCTCACCTAAAATGATTTCATATTTGCGGATTAGGGTGTGCTTTCTATCCTATTATCACACTTCAAAAAAGGTAGAGGTGTCCCATACCCTATAAGGTCGTAGGGGAGCGAGGCATCAGAGACCTCACTTCTCTAGGGGCCAGCATATTGAGGGCGGTGCCCATCTCCTCTCCCTCGCTGCTTTACCTTCCCCTGATCCTAAAGAAGGCAGGTACCCATTTACATCTGGGTGAACTGGGGGGACTGTACTGAAGCCAAGGCGTGCAAACGGTCACCCATTCAAGTTAAGAGCTTGTCGTGGCTGAAGGCAATCTCAACACAACATTTTACAACATAATACCATTTTAGTGTAGGCCTTGGCAATTAGCTGACATCAATAACTGACACAGCTTTTGGCCTGGGCAAACTATCTAATTTTCAATTGATTTTATTTTTGTAGTGTGCTTGTTGAGCTCTGCTACTCTCATGCCGATTATTCCTGCCTCGCCACACCTACCGGTGTGTATAGGCTTGTCAGTGTTAGGCTGCCACAGGGTTACCGGCCAAAAAAGAGCCTGCACTAATGCTGGGTTACTTTTGGTATGTTCGTGGGGTTCAGTGTTTGTTGAATTTTTTGTTGTTGTAAAAAAAAAAAAAAAAAAAAAAAGGGGGTGGCACTGCTCTTGTGGCGACGTGCTCTCCCCGGGGAGAGCAGCCCGAATTTCACGCAGAGAAATCTCGTGACTTAAAGTGGTATAAATAAATAAATAAATAAATTTTCCATTTAATAATAATAATAATAATAATAATAATAATAATAATAATAATAATAATGTATGGAATTTATATAGCGCTGAATCTTGTAAAGCTACAAATCAAAGCGCTTTTTTTTAAATGCGTGTGTATGCGGTTTTTTAATTTTGTCATCTGTTCCCACCGGCACACAATGCCCTACTCTTTCGAACAGCGGAACAGGATTTAACGTGTGCGCAAGATGTTCTGCATGCGTTCGCACACGGGGCCTCGGTTTATAGTCTCATCCGAAGGACTTTGACATTCAGTTCGATTTTTTTGTCAAACTGGGAAGAAAGGGCGAGGCTAGGAATCGAACCCAGAACCTCACGATTTACTTGTTGGCAGGCAAACGTCTTAACCATCCTGCCACCGTCCTTCCTTAACGAATTTAACGAATGTCTCTTAAAAAAGAAAAAAAGAGGGTTAACTACACAGTTAAGAACATCCAGAATACGTCTAACTTTTATCAATACTTAGTTTATCACAACTGCTTTTAAACAGAAAACAGTGTTTGTTGAATTCTCCTGTCATGAACCAAAAAATATCATCGTTGATCATTCACCAAAATGAGTAAACAAACAATTGTGTTGTATTATGTTGTATTGTATTGTCTTGTATTTTCATGTTTTCAATTTTCATTTTCACACCACTCTGAGTCACGGCAGATTCCTCCTCGTGAAATTCGGGATGCTCTCTCCCGTCCCCAGGAGAGCGCGTCGCCACAAGAGCAGCGCCACCCAAGTGTTGTGTTTACTTTGTGTTGTATTGTGCTGTGTTGTATTGTAATGTATTGTAGTGTTTTTTTAATTTCATTCTTTTATATCGAGGATAATGGAATAAGCACTTATGTGCTTTTTTTTACATCTAGTCCCCGTGAGTTGTATTGTGTTGTATTTTTGTACTGTATTGCGTTTTGTTGTATTGTATCGTATTATATTGGTATCGTACTGTATTGTATACCTCTCTTTCAGTCACAGCAGATTTCTCTCCAAGAAAATCGGGATATTCTCCTAAGGGGAGAGCGAGTCACCGTCACCGTCACCGTCGCCACAAGTACAGCGCCTCCCACTTTTTTTAAAATGAAGTTTAATTTTCTCTTTTCTGGAGGCAAGTATAGTATTCACATTATCCAAAAGATTTATGGACATTTTCGTGCATCTTGAGAAACAGATGGAATTCATTTCCAATGAAACTTTAAAAGCTTTTTATTTTATTTTACGAACGACTATCATTTCGGAGAGATCCGATTATTCTTGGATTAGTGGGAGTTTTACCACGATTGCACACACAAGAAGAAATTCCATTTGCAAGGTTGTGTGGAGACACGATAAATTATCCCTTTCTCACAATCAATGGTCTTGTCTTCTTTCTAGTCTGTTGTTCTTTTTCCGCATAAATTCTTGGTATGCTGCCAACCCCAACTACCGATTCACGGGGAAAATGTTCTGTGGAGGTCCAGATTAAAGTGGGTAGTTTCACAACCCTCAAGCACTCAATGGCCTAATCCTCGTTGTCGGAATACGGCTACCTAAATGGTGTGTGTGGGGTGAGATGGTTGCATACGCAAAAATCTCATCATTGGTGAACCTCGGAGCTCTAGCCGAGGATAAAAAAATAAAAGAGATTTTCCCAAAGTGAATGGAACGCTCTACCTCTCAGTTTTCCTATGTTTTACTGATTGTTTTGATTGAGATATCTTTACAAGAACAGATTGTCAAAAAGGTTTTGGTCTAAAATATTTGTCCTTGCGTATTAACGACCACTTATTCGTTCATTTCTTCATTCAGAAATGTGGAAGTATGACATGAAGAAACTGTATACAGCTTTTGTAGATTTCAGAAAGGCTTTCAACTCAATGCCAGCATCGCAAACTTTTTTCCATTGTTTTGAAAAGAAAAAAGATTGAAGAAATGTTTTTTTTAATCTTTTAATTGCATGAACATAAGACAACACACAATTTATTCAATGGAGTATGTGTTCGTATAAAATATAAACTTTCAAAAATGTTTTGATATTCTGTTGGGGATACATAAGGGTGCACACTGAAACCAACTCTGTATTTAGTATTCATTAATCATTCAAAAATAAATCATATGGAATATGATAAATATGCGATCTAGTTACCACTAGATGACATAGTTTATTCTATTGACTGCATACGATGTAGAACAAAGCAGTCTTCAGAATCAAGTGATTATTTAACAATCGTGTTTTGATAAAGCCTGAAGGTTTAAACCGTCTTTGCATTAATTCACTTCTGGTGAGGCGTGATAATGACAAAGTATGAACACAACAACAAAAACCAAACGAAATTATCCACCACAGCACACAACAACAATAATAACGATGACAACAAATCGAACAGCATTATTACAATGTAACTAAATTAACTTTAAACAGGTATTCTCCTACAAGAGAATAAAATGTGTGGCCGAAGGACACAATGCACTTTCCACCTAGCAACTCCAGCTCTTTGTGCTGTTGATGTTGTTGTCCTGTTGGAAAGGGCAAGTGGCAATAGCAGTGATGATGTTGGAGAAGAGAGAGAGAGAGAGAGAGATGGAGAGGAGAGAGATGAGAGAGAGAGAGAGGGGAGAGTGAGAGGATGAGAGGATGAAGATGAAGAGAGAGAAGTGAATGAGAGAGAGAGAGAGAGTGTGGGTGAGTAGTGTAGTGTGTTGTGTGGTTTGTTTTTAACATCTACCCACTACAAAAGTGACTTTAGATATTTATAATATATAATATTATATAATGTATATATTATATATTATTATTTTATGTGGTGTGTGTGTGTGTGTGTGTATGTGTGTGTATCAAGTCAAGTCATTAATCTATCAATTTTACTACAAATGTGAATTAGACTGTGTGTGTGTGTGTATGTGTGCTTAATATCTATCCACTAAACGTGATATTAGATAGGTGTGTGTGTGTGTGTGTGTGTGTGTGTGTGTGTGTGTGTGTGTGTGTGTGTGGTTGCGTGCTCGTTTTGCGTGCTTGTGTGTGTGTTGTGTGTTGTGTGTGGTGTGTGTGTGTGTGTGTGTGTGTCGTTTTAACATCTACCCACTACAACGTTGCTTTAGCAGATGTGTGTGTGTGTGTTGTGTGTGTGTGTGGTGTGTGTGTGTGTGTGTGTGTGTGTGTATCAAGTCACATATCTATCACATCTACTACAAAAGTGACATTAGACAAATGTGTGTCTATATGTGTGTGTGGCTTAACTTACCCACTACAACGTGACTTTAGACAGATGTGTGTGTGTGTGTTGTGTGTGTGTTGTGTGTGTGTGTGTGTGTGTGTTGTGTGTGTGTGTGTGTTGTGTGTGTGTGTGTGTGTGTGTGTGTGTGTGTGTGTGTGTGTGTGTGGTTGCGTGTGTGTGGTTGCTGGTGTGTGTGTGTGTGTGTGTGTGTGTGTGTGTGTTGTGAACGCGTATCCACTAACAAATGAGAATTATTAGACCGATGTGTGTGTTATGTATGTATATGTGTGTATGTGTATGTAGTATATCTTTGTTTTAACGTCTATCCACAAAAAAGTGTTATTAGACAGATATGTGTGTGTGAGTGCGTGCGTGCGTGCGTGCGTGTGTATACATTTGAATTTGTAAAAAACTATTAATTGTAACTGGCTGCATGTGAATGAGTAAGATGAATGAAAGCGCTTTGATGTGTTTTTTTGCAAGATATAGCGCTATATAAATTCCATGTATTTTCATTATTATCCTCATTATTATTATTACTATTATTATTATTATTATTGTTATTATAATTATTATCATCATTATTATCACTATTATTACTATTATCATTATTATTACTATGAATTATGTGTGCGTGCGTGTGTCTTTGTTTCAATATCTATCCACTAAAAAAAAGTGATATCAGACAGATGTGTGCGTGCGTGCGCGCCCGCGCGCGCGTGTTTGCGTGCATGCATGCATGCCTTGGTCTGGATAATACCCCTGTCAGTGTGCCTCTGCATTCATATGCTGTGCGGGCAAACGTCACCATATCTCGCCGATTAGAGCGAGTATTTAGACACCCCTCGCCTTAATCCATTTCTGTTTGGTGACGGCAAGGAAACGAGCTGGCAATCTCTGATCTATAGAGATGAAGGCTACTGCAGCAACAGAACTTGTGCCAGCCATTTTTCGCATCTGGGCCAAAACGGTTTTCTAATTATCTGAGGATTTATGAAAATCCTGGGCTCTTTTGGGGCGAGCGTGGAGAATTCGTTTAAATTCAGGCTTGGTTTGTGTGTGTGTGTGTCGTGTGTGTGTTGTGTTGTTTCTGGTTTTCTGTTTGGAAAATGATTTGATTGTCTGTGGATCACTATGCATATTTCATCGCGAATGACCCAGGCTGGGAAATCTGTTAAGACTATTTGGGACGTTGTATAATGAAATATCACCCTCATACAATTACTGAGAGCGTGCTTTCTGTCTGTTTCTCTTTTTATTCTTC
>CM054151.1:2931241-2936241 GCA_028751875.1 Rapana venosa
CATCTACCTAGAAAGCGAAAAATCTGGGTTCGAAATGTGTGGTGATTCGATCCCCGTTGGGGCCCGAAACTCTCCCCACCCCCTTCCATCCACAAGTCCGTGAGTGAGGTCTGGGTGCTAGTATTTTGGGTGAGACAATAAACCGAGGCCCCGTGTGCAAAACGCCTTTAGCGCAAGTAAAACAACCAAAGGTACAAGAGAGTTGTCTCTGGCAAAAATCTGTAGAACCCAACACCCCCCACCACTACTCAGATAGAGAAAACATACACATGCAGACAGAAAAAGAAGAAGTAATGGGTGGCGCTGCTCTTGTGGCGACGTGCTCTCCGAAGAAGAAGAAGAAGAAGAAGAAGGAGAAGACGAATTGCGAAGAAGAGGAAGACGAATGCGAGAAGAAGGAGGAGGGAGAAGAGAGAAGAAAAGAAGAAGAAGAAGAAGGAAGAAGAAGAATTGCGAAGAAGAAGGAGAAGAAGAAGAAGACGAAGAAGGAAGAAGAGAAGAAGAAGAAGAAGAAGAACAAGAAGAAGAAGGAGAAGAAGAAGAAGAAGAAGAAGAAGAAGAACAAGAAGAAGAAGAAGAAGAACAAGAAGAAGAAAATTTGAGACAAAAATGAATTGAGAAGAAAAAGAATTGAGAAGAAGACGACAACGACGACGAAGAAGAAGAATTGCGAAAGAGAGGAGAGAGAGAGAAGAAGAAGAGAAGAAGAAGAAGAAGAAGAAGAAGAAGAGAAAAAGATTGCGAAGAACTGCAAAGAAGAAAATTTGAGACAAAAATGAATTGAGAAGAAAAAGGAAAAGAAGAAGAAGAAGAAGAAGAGAAGAGAGGAAGAAGAAGAAGAGAGAAGAAGAAGAAGAATTGAGAAGAAGACGACAACGACGACGAAGAAGAAGAATTGCGAAGAAGAAGAAGAAGAAGAATTGCAAAGAAGAATTTCGAAGAACTGCAAAGAAGAAGAGCTGTGAAGAAGAAGAATTGCGAAGAAGAACAATTGCGATGAAGAAGAAGAATTGCGAAGAAGAAAAATAAGAAGAACAAAAACAAGAACAACAACACACAATTATAGGCAACAAATACTTTACTTTTGTGTATATTTTGTACGCACTCGCCGTCAGTAAAGACGAATGTGTATAAAAACGCATTACGCTGACCATACACACACTTCCTTGGTGATCATACACTTGTGTTTTCTAAGCGTACAATCCCCCACCATCCCCCCTTGGGACCATGATTGAAAGCAAAACGGTTTAATATCTGTGCGAGGAGGGAGGGTTCTGAAGTAAAGCCAAAGTGCTTGGCTTAGATATGGCAGCGTTGAGATTGTTTGGGTAAAGGAGCACTGTTTCACACACACACACACACACACACACACACACACACACACACACACACACAGCTTTAATTTACAAGAAAAATGGGACAAGGGAAGAGTGGACAGAGGATGGAGTCATTTTGGAATACAATCATTTTGGGGGACAAGAGACAGAGAGAATGTACTCATTTTGGGACAGAGGGAATGTAGTCATTTTGGGACAAGAACCAGAAAATGAAAGTCTTTGGGACAGAGATAATGCAGTCCCTTTGGGACAGAGATAATGCAATCACTTTGGGACAAGAGAGAGAGAGAGAGAGAGGAGAGAGAGAGAGAGAGAGAGAGAGGAGAGAGAGAGAGAGAGAGTGATCACATTGGGACAGAGCACAGGGAGAGTGGAGTGATTTTGGGACAAGGGACAGAGAAAATGGACACATTTTGGGACAGTGAGAATGGAGTCGTGTTGGGACAAAGATAAGAGATTAATGTACTCATTTTGATTGGGCATAGATATTTAAACCGACTTTGTTTGAGTTAGGGGACAGGATAGCTCAGCGGTCAGAGCACTCGCTTTCCCCCAGCTAAGGTTAAGCAGCATTGAGTGTGGTTACCACTTGGATGGGTGACCGTTTGCGCGCCTTGGCTTCAGTACAGTCCCCCAGTTTACTCAGCTGTAAATGGGTATCTGTCCTCTTTAGGGTCAGGGAAGGTAAAGCAGCGAGGGAGAGGAGATGGGCGCCGCCCTCAATATGCTGGCCCTAGAGAAGTGAGGTCTCTGACGCCTCGCTAACCCTACGACCACATAGGTTATGGGACTCCTTTACGTGTTTGAGTCAATGCAACAGCACAATGCACAAAGTATATACAGTTCTTTTTCCTTACTGCTATTTTCATTTACTCATTACTCTCGTGGTATGCTTTGTGTTTTACATATCTACTTTTTATCAGGATTTTTTTCTGGCTAAGAAATTGTATACCCTTTCAGTTACAGCAAATTTCTCTACATGAAATGTAGACTGTTTTCTCCCGAAACAGGGTGTCGCCTGAAGAACAGCGCCACCTTTAATTTTCTTCTTGTTTTTTAAATTCTTTTATTTCGAGGATAATGGATGATCGCTTTAGGAATGGAGTTTTTCTATAGAGTTTTGCCAAGGACTACTCTCTTGTTGCTGTGGGTTCCTTTACACGAACAAAATCCACATTGCACAAAGAACCTTGGGTTTATGTTCTTAACCGAAAGTTTAGCACCAAGACTATAAGACATGGTTTAGGAGATGAGAGACAAAGTTAAAGTTCAGACAGAGTGATTTAATACGTCTTTTTCTGTCTCGTGTTTCTGTGTTTTGCTTGTTGGTAAGTTAACTAACAGTTGTCAAGTTCTTCTTCTTTGTTTTGGAAGACACAAAAGTAACCTCTCTTTGTTAACAGTCTGCTAAACTAAAACTGGCTCAAGCTTGCGAAAGAACTTAACAAACTAACAAACAAACAAAACATCCAACCTTTCTTTTACACTTGCATATTCATCCTTAACTCGTTACATATCTTTAAAGATTAAAGTCTGGTCCCCAATACCTACAATGCTTTCGCGTGCCAGTGTGTTGTTCAGAAATTCCCCTTACCCTTTTAAACTATCGGCACGAATATTTATCGGGGAAAAAATAGAAGCGATATTTCTTTCCAAGGTGGGGACAGGGGATTAAAGGTAAGAAAAGTAAATGGCTTTTAACTTCAAAGCAGGGATTAAGGTGTACCTGTGAGTTGTCTTCTATGTCTGCTTTTATTTTCTCCCCTTCTGTCCACAGTCGTTTGTTTACAGTCTGTAAACTTTTTGTGGGTTTCGGGTTTGGTTTATGGGTCTGATTCTAAGGCAATTTGTCGGTCTTTGTGTCAATCTTTGTGTCTGTGTGCGTGCGTGTCTCTGCGTGTTGTAGGTTTGAGTTGGTTTGTGTGTTAGTCTATGTTCGAGGGTTTGTGTGGGGTTGATGTTTTTGTAATCCTGGCCACGTCTGGTTGTGGGGTGGTGGAGAGAGAGAAGGAGGGAGGGGGAGGGAGGGAGGGAGACAGACAGACAGACAGACAGACACGCACACACACACATTAAGAAACAGACAGATTTGTTGATTTCGGTCATGGCTGCTTACAAAGAAAGAGCAGAGAAAAACACAAAGAAGGACAGAAAAAACACAAAGAAAGAACAACAAGAAAACACAAAGAAAGAAGAAAAAAAATCACAAAGAAAGAAAGGGAAAACACAAAGAAAGAACAGAACAAAACAAAAGAAAGAACGGGAAAAAAACAAAGACAGAACACACAAATAAAGAACAGAACAAAACACAAAGAAAAACAGGGAAAACGCATGAGAAAGGAACAGAACAAAATATTAAAAAGAAAAACACACGTAAAATAAAACAGAACTCCACACGTAAAATAGAACAGAACTCCACACGTAAAATAGAACAGAACTCCACACGTAGAATAAAACAGAACTCCACACGTAAAATAGAAAAGAACTCCACACGTAAAATAAAACAGAACTCCACACGCAAAATAAAAAAAGAACTCCCCACGAAAAATAGAACAAAACAACACATAAAATAGAAAAGAACTCCACCCGAAAAATAAAAGAGAGCAACACACGAAGACAGAACATAGAAACCACAAAGAAAGAAGAGAAGAGAAGAGAACACAAAAAGAACAAACAAAACACGAAAGAAAAATACAGAAAACACGGGAAAAAACCGAGAACAACAACACAAAGAAAAAAACCAAGGAAAAAAATCACGAAAAAAGAACAATGGAAAACCAAAAGAAAGAACAGTAAAAATAAATAAAGAACAGGAAAACACAAAAAAGAACAGAAAAAACAAATAAAAATAGGAAAAACACAAAAGGAAGAACCGGGAAAAACACAATGAAAGAAGGGGCGAACCCCCACAGGAAAACAACAGGAAAAAACAGGAGAAACACAAAGAAATAACAGGAAAAAGACAGAGGGAGGACAACACAAAAACGCAAAGGACAAAGCAAAACTGAGAAAGAACAGAAAAACATAAAAAGAACAAAACAAAATAACAAAGAAAGAACAGAAAAAAACACAAAGAACAGAAAAAACAAAGAAAGAACATGAAAAACACAAATGAAGAACATGAAAAACACAAATAAAGAACATGAAAAAACGCAAATAAGGAACATGAAAAAACACAAAAGAACATGAAAAAACGCAAATAAACAACATGAAAAAACACGAAGAAAGAACAGAACACGTTAAATTCCTGTTCCGCTTTTCGTAAGAGTAAGCCATTGTGTGCCGGTGGGAACAGATGACAGTTACAAAACCGCATACACACGGCGACTGCATGTAAAAAAGCACATAAGTGCTTTTTCCATTATCCTCGATATAGAAGAATTTTTTAAAAAGTTAACCTCCCCAAAAACACCACAACAGAACACAAAAAAGAACAAAAGAAAACACGAAAAGAAAACCTTAGAAAAAAAACCCACGAAAATAGAACAAAACTTAAATTCGAAAAAAAAACCCCACGAAAAATAAGTACCAAACATAATATGAAGAAAAAATAGAAGAACGACAGTCGAAATGTTTAGTAAAGAAGCCCAGTTGTACACTCTTTGTTGAAATAGTAATAGAACTACAATTGAAAAACAGAAACATATAACAACACAGATTGAT
>CM054151.1:2946241-2951241 GCA_028751875.1 Rapana venosa
AAGTTGGGAGATGGTAACTAATCCCCAACCTTAATTCACGCCAGACAGCCACAACCGAGATTCGAACCCACGACTTCATGGACGCCATGTGATTGAAATAGGTCTTAACCACTCGGCTATAGTGTGTCCGTCTTACAAGCATATAGACGCTTCCACATTCTGCTTTTAAAAAAGCAATGATAAAAAAACAATAATTCGGTAAAACTTTGTTTTGGAATCAGATAGCAAGCGTCATAACATAACATTTTGGCGGATCTGCGGTGATAGGAAAAAACACACAAACACACTCGTTAAAGAGCACACGGCATGTGCCTGCAAAAAGATATTACATGCTAAGATGGATTTTCTTGTTCTTTTTTTGTTGTTCTTGTCGTTGTTGTTGTTGTTGTTGTTGGTGGTGGTGTTATTGCTGCTGTGATTGTTATTTTGTGGTGGCGGTTGTGGAGGAGATGGGGGAGGGAGAGGGAGAGGGGGAAGGAGAGAGAGAGAGGGGGGAGGAGAGAGAGAGAGAGAGAGAGAGAGAAGAGAGAGAGGGGGGGGGGAGATTGTGTGAGAGAGAGAGAGAGTGAGAGAGAGTATGCGAGAGAGGGTGTGTGTGTGTGAGAGAGAGGTGGAGTGAGAAAGAGAGAGAGATAAGGAGAGAGTGTGTGTGTGCATGTGTATGTAAAAGGAGAGAGGGAGAGAGAGAGAGGGAGCGAGAGAGAGAGAGAGCGAGAGAGAGAGAGCGAGAGAGAGAGAACGAGAGAGAGAGAGATGGGGGTAGGAGGAGATAAAGGAAGAGAGAGTGTGTGTGCATATGTATGTGAAAGGACAGAGAGAGAGAGAGAGAGAGAGAGAGAGAGAGGCAGAGACAGAGTTTGTATTATAATACATGTACATATGTACGTACGTGTGTATATATGCACATGCACGCGTGTATGTGGGTACGTATCTGTGTATCTACAACACACACACACACACACACACACACACACACACACACACACTCACACACACACACACACACACACCACACACACACACACACACCACACACACACACACACACACACACACACACACACACACACACACACACACACACACACACACCACACACGCACACACACACACTACAACAACACACAAACACGTGTACACACACACTGGCACACATACACATACAAACACACCACACACTACAACACACACTCAAACACTTGTACACACACACACACACACACACGCGCGTGCGCGCGCGCGCGCGCACGCACACACACCACACTACAACACACAAACACACACATAAACACTTGTAACCTCCCCACACACACAGACACACTTGTACCCCTCCCCCCACACACACACTTGTACCTCCCTCCCTCCCCCCTCCACCCTGCCCCCCTCCCTACACACACACACAACGACAAAAGATAAAATTTCTCCGACAGCCTTTTTTCTGACGATTTCATCTTCTCCTTTCCATAATGATATAGGACCCAAATCAGGAAGAGACTTAGCTCAAATTCAGACCAAAAAGAGAAAAAAAGAAAATGGTGTTGATTGTAAAGAAATCGAGGCAGACTATCGCAAACTGTTCGCCAGATCGCTATCCTTATGCCGCTATTGCGCAGCTGGGATTCGCTAAGGGGCTGCCGTAGCCACCTGGTTAGAGCGTTGTAGTCTTGGTCTGGCGGTGTTTTGCTTTTTTATTGCTGAGGGCACTGGTTCAAATCTCATGTTTGAGGTTGTCTGTTTGAGGCTTGGTTGGTGGGTTGTGGTTGTGGTTTTTTTGTTTTCTGTTTATTTTGGGTTATTGTGTGTATGTGTTTATTTGATTTATTCATTTATTTACTCTTTTATTCGAGGATAATGGAATAAGCACTCATGTGCTTTTGTTCATCCAGTCCCCGTGTGTAGTCCCCGTGTGTATGCAGTTTTGTAAATGTTGTCATCCGTTCGTGTAAAATGTAGTACGTAGTTTTGTAAATGTTGTCATCATGTTGTCATGTGTGTGTTTGTGTGTGTGTGTTGTGTGTGCGTGTGAGTGTGTGCGCGCGCGCGTGCGTGAGTGTGTACGTGCGTGCGTGTGTTTATTATTTATTTTATTTCATTATTTTATTCCGAGGATAATGGAATAAACATTCATATGCTTTTTTACATTCAGTCCCCATGTATATGTAAATGTCGTCATCCGCTCCCACCGGCACACAATGACCTACTCTTCCGAAAAGCAGAACGGGTTTTAACGTCTGCGCAAGATGCTTTGCTTGTGTTTGCACACGGGACCTCGGTATGTTTGTGTGTTTTATTTGTATGTTCTTATTTTATTCTTTTACATCGAGGATAATGGAATAAGCACTTGTGTGCTTTTTTGCATCAAGTCCCCGTGTGTATGTGGTTTGGTTTTGTAAATTCTGTCTTCTGTTCCCTTCGGCACATAATGGCCTACTCTTACAAAAAGCGGAACAGGACTTTACGTGTGCGCAAGATGCTTTGCGTGCGTTCGCACACGGGACCTCGGTGTGTGTGTGTGTGTGTGAGAGCGAGAGAGCGAGAGAGAGAGAGAGAGAGAGGAGAGAGAGAGAGAGAGAGAGAGATAGAGAAAGAGAGATAGATAGAAGAGAGAGAGAGAGAGGAGAGAGAGAGAGAGAGAGGGAGAGAGAGAGAGAGAGAGAGAGAGAGAGAGAGAGAGAACTCGAATATCTTATTGAGGGTATATGGATAAGCCAGTGGCTTCTATACACCAGACCCTCGTCAAAAGAGGAGAAAAAAAAGACGATGAACAAATAAGAAAACATTCAAATCAAACAAAAGATAGTATAGACACTTAAATAACTGAATAGATGCATAAATACTATTCAAACAAATATTTTCTAAATACTGTCATACAGAGAGAGACAGAGACAGAGAGACAGAGACACAGAGCGAGAGAGAGACGTGACCCCTTTACACATTATCCTGACAAGATCTCCTTTGACATATTATCCTGACAAGATCCCTTAGCACATTATCCTGACAAGATCCCTTAGCATATTATCCTGACAAGATCCCCTTTTACACATTGTCCTGATTAGATCTCTCTCTTTACTCATTATCCCGATAAGATCCTTCTCTTTACACAGTATCCCGATAAGGTCTCTATCTTTACACATTATCCTGACAAGATCCCTCTATTTACATATTATCCTGACAAGATTCCTCTCTTTACACATTTTCTTGACAAGATCCTTACCTTTTACACATTATCCTGACAAGGTCCCTTTACACATTATCCTGATTAGATAACTCTCTTTACAGATTATCATGACAAAATATCTTTACACATTATCCTGACAAGATCCTTTTTCCTTACACATTATCCTACACATTATCCTGACAAAATCCCTACTTCTAAATCATACACGAAGCGGGCGTAAGGAGAGGAAGAATTGCGAAGAAGAAGAAGAAGAAGAAGAATTGTGGAGAAGAATTGCGAAGAATAACAATAATTGCGATGAAGAATTGCAAAGAAGAATAATTGCGATGAAGAATTGCGAAGAAGAAGAATTGCGAAGAAGAAGAATTGTGAAGAAGAATTGCGAAGAAGAAGAATTATGAAGAATTACAAAGAAGAAGAAGAAGAAGAAGAAGAGGAAGAGGAGGAGGAGGAGGAGGAGGAAGAAGAAGAATTGCGAAGAAGAAGAAGAGGAGGAAGAGGAGAAAGAAGAGGAAGAGGAGAAAGAGGAAGAAGAGGAGGAGGAGAAGGAGGAGGAGGAAGGCGCAAAAGAAGAGGAGGAGGAGAAGAAGAGGAGGAGGAGGAGGAGGAAAAGAACAAAAAAAAGCAGAAATAAAAGTTTTGCTGCAAGAAGTTTTGCTGAAAAAGGATTATAGTGTTCCGGATATTTTTTTCAATAGGTTAATTCTTTTGATATAAAATCCTTTCCAATAAATGCAATCACTTAATGCGTGACTATTTTTCTTTTCCATATTTCAACATATTTCTTTCCACCGTGAGAAAAGAGAGATAGTAAAAATAAAAGAAAGGAAAAAAGAAAGAGGAAGTAAGTAAAATAGAAAAAGGACAAAGAAATAGATAAATAAATCAATAAATAAATAAAGAAGGAAAGGAGGAAAGAAAGAAATACGGTAGGACAGAAAGAAGTCCTGACGAAGAAATAAAGAAAGAAAGAAAGAAAGAGAGAGAGAGAGAGAGAGAGAGAGAGAGAGAGAGAAAGAGAGAGACAGAGACAGAAAAAAAGGAAGAGAGAATGAAAAAAAGAAGAAAGGAAGAGAGAAAGACAGAAATACAAACATACAAATAGAAAGCACGCTAAGAGATGAAAAAAATGAAAATAAGAAAGAAAGAAAGAAAGAGAAAGAAAGAAAGAGAGAGAAAGAGAGAGAAAGAAAGAAAGAAGAGAGAAAGAGAGAGAAAGAAAGAAAGAAGGAAAAATAGAGAGAGAGAGAAAGAGAGAAAGAAAAAAAGAAAGAAAGAGAGGGGGAGAGAGAAAGAAAGAAACAGAGAAAGAGAGAGAGAGAGAAAGAGAGAGAAAGGAGAAGAGAAAGAGAGAGAGAGAGAAGAGAAAGAGAGAAAGAGAGAGAGAGAGAGAGTAAGAAAGAAAGAGAGAAAGAAAGGAAGAGAGAGAGTGAGAGAGAGAGACAAACAGACAGAGAAAGAAAAAAAGGAAGAGAGAAAGAAAAAAGAAAGAGAGAAAGACAGAAATACAAGCATACAAATAGAAAGCACGACAAGAGATGAAAAAGAGAAAGAAAGAAAGAAAGATAGATAGAGAGAAGAAAAAGAGAAAAGAAGAGAGAAAGACAGAGAGAGAGAGAGAGAGAGAGAGAGAGAGAGAGAGAGAGAGAGAGAGAAAGACAGAGATAAAGAAATAGAGAGTGTGAGAGAGAGAGAGAGAAAAAAAAGAGAGAAAGAAATAGAGAAAAAGAAAGAAAGAACAAGAGAAAGAAAGAGACAGAAAGAAGAGAGAGAGAGAGAAAGAAAGAAAAGAAAGAAAGAGAGAAAGAAAGAGAGAGAAAGA
>CM054151.1:2956241-2961241 GCA_028751875.1 Rapana venosa
GGAAGAGCAGAAAGAGACAGAGAAGAGAGAAAGACAGAGGAGAGAGACAGCCAGATGTAGAGAGACAGAGACAACAGTCACAGAGAGAGAGAGCAGACAGACAGACAAGAGAGAGACAGAGAGTCACAGAGAGAGATCATAGTGTTGTGTGTGTGTGTGTATTTGCATTGCATCATATTCCACCGTTATTCCATTCTTGAATGCACGTAATATGCACACACACACACACACACACACACACACACACACACACACACACACACACACACACACACTTTCCCCATTTAAGGAGAACTTGGAAATTTTCTTTGACTTTTTAGAATTCTCAGTTAATTCTTTTGGGGGTACTGTAACACAGAAAGACCAAACTCTTATGTTAAAATATTGAAAATTTATAGGATCAACAAAATGAATATATCGTTGGTCACACAGTTAGCAATGTTCTGTCTAAAATTTGGCTTTAAAAAATAGGGAAAACCAAATGCACTTGATTACACGTTATGCCATGCAGGCAAACGAAACGGAAGGTTTATATACAACGTTTTGGAAAACCAAAAAAAAATTCCACAAAACTTACTTCTATATTTGAAACCCAAAAGACTATAATTAGAACCTATCGCTAACTGGAAAAAAAAAACCATAGAAAAAATTTTTAAATTTCGTAAAAGTTGCCAGACTTGATGATAAGAAAAGGAAGACACAAAACAATACCAAGAGAGAAAGAACTTGTCAATACTGAAAACCAAATAGAAACGAGTTTCATTTACTGGAGGTGCTTTTTATTTCCGAACAAAAAAATCACTTATTGAAACCCTAAATCGGGTGTCAAAGAATATATGAAATATGAAAACTGAGCAAAAAATTGAACTGACAATCATCAAGTTGAAATAATTAATTGTGTTCATACCTGTTTTAAAAAAAGAGTTTAAATTTAAAATTTAGATAGAAAAACATAGTTGGGTTTTTTTTCATGCAAAACACGTCAGTCGCTGCCCTTGATAATAGTTTATTCTGAATTATGAAGATTTTTTTTTGGTTTTTCAAATAATTTTCATGTGATTTTAATGAAAATAAATAATTTCGATTTGATTCTGATTCACACACACAGCACCCCAAACCACGCACCCACCACACAAATGCTCTCGAAATTCGTCCTTTTTTCTGTCTGTCTTCCTGTCTCCTCAACACTCAACACACATAAGTACCCTTGCAGTAATTCAAAAAAAATCCCCAAAGACGAGAAGAGGAAGGGTGGGGGGGAAAAAGGGGGGGGGGATTTTTGGGGGGGGGTGGGGGAATTTGGGGGGAGGGGGGGAATGTTCCCCGCTTGGGGTTTTTTTTATTTTTTTTTAATTGCTAATTTACTGGGGGGGGGGGCCCGGGTGGGATGTTGGGGTTTGGGGGCCGGGTTTTAACTGAAAAGGTTTTTTTTTCGGGAACATAGGCGACCCCCCCCCCCCCCCTGTAGACAAAAAAACCCCCCCCCCCAAGATCTTGGCTTTCGTTCCCTTTTCCCCTTTCAAAAAAAAAATCTTCTTTTTTAATTTTAAATTTTTTTTGCGTACCAGGGCATTTTAAACTAAAGAAAAAGAAGAAGGGGGGAAAAAAAAAGAAAGGGGGGAAAAAGGAAGGGGAAAAAGGGGCCCATTTTAAAACGGGCATTTTCCGGTGGGCAAAGGCAAAATTTTTCCCGCATTCACAGGGCCCCCTTGGAAAAAACCCCAAATAACATCCAGACCCCTGAAATTTAAAAAGTGAAAAAAAAAAAAAAAACAAAATCCCCCTGCCCCCCCCCCCCACCCCCCCCCAAAAGGGCCTTTTTTTGGGTTTTTTGTTGTGTTGCCAGATCTCCAAAAAAAAAAGGCCCCCATGGAATTTTTTCAAAATTTCTTTCCCCTCGTTTAAAAATTTAATTTTTAAAACTTAAATTTTTTTCTTTAAATAAAAAAAACAAAAAAAAACCCCAAATAAAATTTTAAATTTAAAAAGCAAAATTTTTTAAAAGTTTAAAAAAAAAACCCTTTCTTTTCGAAATAGTAGGCCATTTCGTGCCAATTTTGTTTTTTGGCGTGGAGTGTGTGCCACATAGATCACATCACTAATGTGGAAGTGAAAACCAGAATTAAAAACATCAATGGACCATAAGAAGAGCTTCTGATTTCAGTGAAAAAAACGCAAACTAAAGTGGTACGGGCACATCACACGAACATCTGGACTGGCCAAGACAGTCCTACAGGGAACAGTACAAGGAGGGAGACGAAGAAGAGGCAGACAGAGGAAACGATGGGAAGACAACATCAGAGAGTGGACTGGTAGCCTTGAGTGGAACGATCTGCTACGGAAAGCAGAGGACCGCGGGGAGTGGAGGAAGCTGGTTGCAAAATCTTCAGTGGTGCCCCCACGGGACTACGGGGTGGGGGATGGGGGAGGATTTATACCTTCCAACAGATTCCTCGGTTATGTCAAGGCTGGACCCTTTCCCTTTAGTAACCTATTATTTATTTTAAAAATCTGTTTTATTCTTTTATTTCAAGAATAATGAAATAAGCACTCACATATGCTTGTTTCCAACCAGTCCCCGTGTGTATGCGGTTTTGTACAATTTTGTCATCCATTCCTACTGACACACGATGGCTTACTCTTACGAAAAGCGGAACAGGTTTTAACGTGTGCGCAAGATGTTCTGCGTGCGTTCGCAGACGGGACCTCGGTTTATAGTCTCATCCGAAGACTTTTGGGGAGAGTGGAATCGGAACTGGTGTTAATTCCAGAGGGAAAATATCCCCTTGAAAATTCATATCCTGAGTACTGTGCTCTGTCTCTGTCCCGTCTGTCTCTGTCTGTCTGTCTCTGTCTGTCTCTGTCTGTCTCTGTCTGTCTCTGTCTGTCTGTCTGTCTCTGTCTGTCTCTGTCTGTCTCTGTCGCTTTCTGTCTGTCTGTCTCTGTCTGTCTCTGTCTGTCTGTCTGTCTCTGTCTGTCTGTCTCTGTCTGTCTCTGTCTGTCTCTGTCTGTCTCTGTCTGTTTTGTCTTCTGTCTGTCTGTCTGTCCTCTGTCTGTCTCTGTCTGTCTCTGTCTGTCTCTGTCTGTCTGTCTCTGTCTGTCTCTGTCTGTCCTGTCTGTTCTGTCTGTCTTTGTCTGTCTGTCTGTCTGTTCTGTCTTGTCTGTCCCGTTCTGTCTGTTTTCTGTCTGTCCTGTCTTCTTTCTGTCTGTCTCTGTCTGTCTCTGTCGCTTTCTGTCTGTCTGTCTGGTCTCTGTCTGTCTGACTCGTCTGTCTGTTCTCTGTCTGTCTCTGTCTGTCTCTGTCTGTCTGTCTCTGTCTGTCTCTGTCTGTCTCTGTCTGTCTCTGACTTTTCTGTTCTGTGTCTGTCTGTCTGTCTCTGTCTGTCTGTGTCCCGTCTGTCTGTCTCTGTCTGTCTGTCGTGTCTGTCTGTCTGTGTCCCGTCTGTCTGTCTCTGTCTGTCTCTGTCTGTCTGTGTCTGTCTGTCTGTCTCTGTCTGTCTGTCTGTCTCTGTCTGTCTCTGTCTGTCTCTGTCTGTCTCTGTCGCTTTCTGTCTGTCTGTCTGTCTCTGTCTGTCTGTCTCTGTCTGTTCTTCTGTCTGTCTCTGTCTGTCTGTCTGTCTCTGTCTGTCTCTGTCTGTCTCTGACTGTCTGTCTGTGTCTGTCTGTGTCTGTCTGTGTCCTGTCTGTGTCTGTCTGTCTCTGTCTGTCTCTTGTCTGTCTCTGTCTGTCTGTCTGTGTCTGTCTGTCTGTCTCTGTCTGTCTTGTCTGTCTGTCTGTCTGTCTCTGTCTGTCTCTGTCTGTCTGTCTGTGTCTGTCTGTCTGTGTCTGTCTGTCTGTCTCTGTCTGTCTCTGTCTGTCTGTGTCTGTCTGTCTGTCTCTGTCTGTCTGTCTGTCTCTGTCGTCTCTGTCTGTCTGTCTGTGTCTGTCTGTCTTCTCTTCTGTCTCTGTTGTCTGTGTTGTTGTCTGTCTCTGTCTTCTCTGTCTGTCTGTCTGTCTGTTCTGTCTGCTGTCTCTGTCTGTCTGTGTCTGTCTGTGTCTGTCTGTCTGTCTCTGTCTGTCTCTGTCTGTCTCTGTCGCTTTCTGTCTGTCTGTGTTTTTATTTAGCTTTGTTTTGTTGGGCTAGGTTTTGTTTGACCCCATTCTAAGATTATCATTATCTTGTTCATTATTCATTTTTCTCTGTCTCTGTCTCTGTCATTCTCTTCGTCTGTCTGTCTGTCTGTCTGTATCAGTCTGTCTGTCTGTTTGCCTCTCTGCCCCTCTCTCTTTTTCTCTGTCTCTCTGTCTGCTTGTCTCTCTGTCTCTGTCTATCGGTCTGTGTTTCTTTCTATATCTCCCTGTATCTCTCTGTATCTCTCTGTCTCTCCATGTCTTTGTGTCTCTGTATCTCTCTGTCTCTCCATGTCTTTGTGTCTCTGTCTCTCTCTGTCTCTCTCTCTGTCTGTCTGTCTCTCTCTCTCTCTCTCTCTCTCTCTCTCTCTCTCTCTCTCTGTCTATCTGTCATTCTGTGTCTAATGTAGCCGACATTGAACGATGCCTTCCTTGAGATACATGTTTGTGTATGTGTATGTGTGTGATCGTGTGTGTGTATGTGTGTGTGCGAGTGGGCGCATGTTAGTGTATACATATATGCGCGCGCGCGTGTGTATGTGTGTGTATCTATGTGTTTGTGTCCATGTATGCTAGCTCACGTGTGTATATGTATGTATTCATGTATGCGTGTGTGTGTGTGTGTGTGTGTGTGTGTGTGTGTGTGTGTGTGTCTGTGCATGCAACCATATCCATGCGTTTGAACACACACGCACGCACGTACGCACGCTCTACATAAATTGTAGCGAAACCAGGTATCCCATAACCTATGTGGTTGTAGGGGAGCGGGGCATCAGAGACCTCACTTCTCCAGGGGCCAGCATGTTGAGGGCGGCGCCCATCTCCTCTCCCTCGCTGCTTTACCTTCCCTGACCCTAAAGAGGGCAAGGTACCCATTTACAGCTGGGCGA
>CM054151.1:2976241-2983741 GCA_028751875.1 Rapana venosa
CGTCGTCGTCGTTGTCGTCGTCGTCGTCTTTGCTGTTGTTGTTGTTATTATTGTTGTTGCTGATGATATTGTTGTTCTTCTTCTTCTCTATTTGCCTACCTCTAGGTTGTGCAGAAACATACCTTGTGTTGTGCTCTGGGTGTGTGTGTGTGTGTGTGTGTGTGTGTGGGAAGGGGGGGAGTAGTGTGTGTATGTGTGTGTGTGTGTGTTCGATTTCATTTTAAGTATCTTTACAAATTGTGATTTTGTACAAAAATAAAAAAACAACAGAAAACGGGAAAAATGTGTGTGTGAGTGTGTGTGTGTGAGTGCGTGCGTGTATGTATATATGTTTGCGTATGTTTATGTGTGTATGCGTGTGTGTTTGTCTAAATGAGTATACGGGTCTGCATACACCTCTGCGCGTCTGTGTCTGTGAACGTCTCAAGTTTAATTATAACATTGCGCGCACATGCATCCATATAATATATTCATTCATATTTCTCTTCCTTCTCGATTTCTGGTTGTGGGGAAGGGAGGAGAGGGGGAGGGGAGGGGGAAGAGAGGGGAGGGGAGGAGACGGAGGGGGAGGTGGATCTACGTATAAGATGTATCAAAGCTCACAACTACGCCGATGGCATGCATAATTTAATTATGTAGGAACAGGAGATGCTGACACTTTGCCTTCCACAGAACCAGCGTGTATTGTCCTAGGCTATGGCGCTGTTGCATTCACTGAGGCTACACACCGGTATTAATTTGGGGGTCATGTAGTATCTTCTATAGACCGCGAGTGGTAAAAAAAAGTTGATGATTTTCACAGGTATTTTAAAGCATAAAAAATGGACTGTGTACTTGTTTTTGGGATTGAGGACATAGAGCAACACCAGGTAGTCATGAGAAAGTTGGAAATAATCATCAAATAAGGATTGCCTGTATTCCTACAGGGTTGACCCCGCGCATGCATATTGCGGTAAGGAAGCTAGCAGACGACAAAGGACTTGAGGGGTACAGTGTTTGCTGAAAAATTAAAAAAATTTTCAAACCTACCAAATTTATTCAAAATCACATGAGTTTTGAGTCAGAGGCTAGTGTTTCACAAAAAGTGGTTTTTATTTCTGTGGATGCCTTAGTACGTGCGGTATGAATGTAAGAGTCAAATAGAAAAACAGAAGGAAAAGAGTGATTTTTTAATACCGGTGTGCAGCCTGAGGATACAGCCTTGCTCACACTCTCACACTGTGATCCAATTTTGGTGCATGTGTCTTTAAAGGAGAGCACGGGATGGCTCAGTGGTCAGAGCACTCGCTTTCCCCCAGCCAAGGTTAAGCAGCGTCGAGCGTGGTTACCACTTGGATAGGTGACCGTTTGCGCGCCTTGGTTTCAGTATAGTACCCCCAGTTCACCCAGCTGTAAATGAGTACCTGCCTTCTTTAGGGTCAGGGAAGGTTAAGCAGCGAGGGAGAGGAAATGGGCGCCGCCCTCAATATGCTGGCTCCTAGAGAAGTTGAGGTCTCTGCTGCCTCGCTCCCCTACGACTTTATAGGTTATGGGACACCCTTTACCTTTTTATCTTTAAGGGATAGCCTGGTGGTTAGAATGATGCGTTCGTAATCTACTGACCCGGGTTCGAATCTTGTTTATTTAGATTTTTCAAAAGTTAACATCAGTGCTGACTCCACTCCCCGTAAAAGTCCTTCGGATCAAACTATAAACCGAGGCCCCGTGTGCGAACACACGCAGAACATCTTGCGCACACGTTAAAACTTGTTCCGCTTTTGAGAAGAGTAGACTATTGTGTGCCGGTGGGAACAGATGACAACTTACAAAACCTCATACACACGGGGACTGGATGTTAAAAAGTGCTTATAAAAGAATAAAATAAAAAATAAAATAGCATTAAAACAATGTTTTTAAAAAGGCACATAGGTGCTTATTCCACTATCTTCAAAATAAAAGAATAACAATAAAAAATAAATTAAAAAAGAGAGTGTCCGATTTTCATTATTATTTTTTTTTCGATCCTGGGCTAGAGCTCCGAGGTTCAACAATGATGAGCTAGCCACATTCCGGTTTCGGGGATGGTGTCTAAATTACGGCACTTGGTTTGTTTTTTTTCTTCTGTCTCCCTCTTCCTACCGGCACACAATGGCCTACTCTTCCGCAAGGCGGAACGGGCGTTTAACGTTGTGTGTGCGCAATGCACACATAACATTTTGCACGCACGTTAAAAACCCGTTCCGCTTTTCGGAGGAGTAGACCATTTCGTGCTGGTGGGAACGGATGACAAAACTTTGTTAAAAAAACAAAACAAAATCCTGCATGCACACAGGTGTCGTTTTATAGACACTAGCCCCGAAGTCGGAATGCGGCTACCTAAATAGCTAGTAAAAATAGTCGAGTACGGAAAATCTCACCCTTGGTGGTGAATCTCGGAGTTATATTTGAAGAACCTGAAAACATAACCCAAAAGAAAAGTAGAACAGAAGTGAGGGGTGGGGGTGGGGGGGGGGAGAAGAGGGGAGAGAGAGAAGGAGAGAGAGAGAGAGAGAGAGAGAGAGTGAGAGAGAGAGAGAGAGACAGAGACAGAGACAGACAGACAGACAGACAGACAGAAACACACCACACACACACACACACACACACACACACACACACACACGCACACACACACACACACACACACACGCGCGCGCGCGCGCGCACACACACACACACACGCACATACACACACAAACACACACACACACACGCGCGCGCGCGCGCGCGCGCACGCACGCACGCGGGATAGGAGGGGGATGGGATAGCCTAGTGGTTAGAACATTGCGCTCGCAATCTGACGACCCGGGTTCGATTCCCGTTCAAGAGGGATATTTTTCCCCGGAGTTAACATCAGTGCAGACTCCACTCTCCCCAAAAGTCCTTCGGACGAGACTATAAACCGAGGTCCCGTGTGTGAACGCACGCAGAACATCTTGCGCACACGTCAAATCCTGTTCCGCTTTTCGTAAGAGTAGGCCATTGTGTGCCGGTGGGAACAGATGACAAAACTGACAAAACCGCATACACACGGGGACTGGATGTAAAAAGCACACAAGTGCTTTTTCTATTATCCTCGATATAAAAGAACAAAATAAATAAACACACGCATGCACGCACGCACGCACACAAACAGCTTTTTTGAAAAGAAGGCCATTGCGTGCCGGTGGGAAAGAATGACAAAATGTACACAACTGCATAGTCACGGGGACTAGATGCAAAAAAGCACATGAGTTTTATTCCATTATCCTCGAACAACAACAATAGCAACAATAATGATGGTGATAATAAAAATGATAATAATGATGATGATGATGATGATGATGATGATGATGATGATGATGATGATAACAATGATAATAATAAAAATGAAAGAAAAAAAAATAATAATAATGACGATGATGATGATGATAATGATGATGATGATGACGATAACATAATAATAATAACAACAACAACAATGATAACAATAACACTCCTCCTCCTCCTTCTCCTCCTTCTCCTCCTCCTCCTCCTCCTCCTCCTCCTCCTACTACTACTACTACTACTGCTACTGCTGCTGCTGCTGCTGCTGCTGCTGCTGCTGCTGCTACTACTACTACTACTACTACCACTACTACTACTACTACTACTACTACTGCTACTGCTGCTGCTGCTGCTGCTGCTGCTGCTGCTGCTACTACTACTACTACTACCACTCCTCCTCCTCCTACTACTACTACTACTACTACTACTGCTACTACTAGTACTGCTACTTCTACTACTACTACTACTACTACTACTACTACTACTACTACTACTACTACTACTACTACTACTACTACTACTACTACTAATGTGACCACATGCGCCTCACATCCCTTCCCCCAAAAAATCCTTCACAGCTACAACGTCCATGCAGCAAAATAGTGGTATATAATGTTTGTGCTAATGCGACAAGCCAAATGCTTACTTCTGCCCAAAGGGACAATAATTCACAATTCACACAAATCTCAGCTACACCGTTTCCACAGAACGTTCATAGAGCTTCTCACGTAGCAATAAAAGGGTGTACCATTTCTGAACTAATAGGACATCATTTTCCAAGGGGTCTACATTGCTCGTCATTAGCAGAAGTCGTTCTCCAAGAATATAGGGGAACGGGGTAGCCTGGTGGTTAGTGAGTGATGAGCATCGCGCTCGTGATCTGCTGACCCGGGTTCGAATCTCGTTCAAGAGGATTTTTCTTCTAGAGTTAACATCAGTGCCGACTCCAATCCCTGTGAAAGTCTTTTGGATGAGACTATGAACCTGATGCCCCGTGTGCGAACGCACGCAAGAACATCTTGCGCACATGTTAAAACCCGTTCTGCTTTTGGGAAGAGTGTGCCATTGTGTGCCGGTGGGAATGGATGACAACATTTACTAAAGTTTATTTTTATTTTATTTATTTAATTCTTTTATATCAAGGATAATGGAATAAGTATTTATGCGTTTTTTTTACATCTAGTTCCCGTGTGTATGCGGTTTTGTAAATTTTGTCATCTGTTCCCACCGGTACATAATGGCCTACTCTTACGAACAGCGGAACAGGATTTAACGTGTGGGCAAGATGTTCTGCGTGCGTTCGCACACGGGACCTCGATTTATAGTCTCATACACACAGGGACTGGATGTAAAAAAGCACATGAATGCTTATTCCATTGTCATTGGAATGAAAGAATGAAAAATACCGTTTTCTTATTGTCAGATATCGTTCTTTACGTGAGGTTACTGGGTGACCTGTCAGTATAAACAGCATTCCCACCTTCTGGACATTCTGTGCCAGGAGTTCCCTCTTTTCTATCCCTCTCTTTGTTTCTGCCTTGTTTCTTTTCTTCCTGTCACTCCTTCTTGTCTGTTTTCTGCCTTCTTGGTCCATTCTCCTGCCTTTTTCCCAGACAGATAGCAATTCTCTCCCATGCCGAAGTCGGATGAGCTGGGTCTGACTTGTCAGGTGCTTAACGGCAGCGTGAGGCATTTTTGCTCATATGACAGACAACAATAGTTGGTGTTTCAGCGTTCGATGAAAAAGAAGTCTCGTTCTCCTAGGGTATGTTGTTTCTTACACTCTAAGACAACGCACACTAAAGGCGTGGATTTTTTAAAAAACATTTTCAAAATGTGTTTTCCAAGGGTACATAGTTTGCAATGTGATTGAAATATTTTGTCAAAATGTAGCAATCTTGTACATTATACGATACTTTTAGCAAATGTGTGTTGTTTTTAAGGACGGGGATAGCTCAGTGGTCAGAGCACTCGCTTTCCCCTAGCTAAAGTTAAGCAGCATTGAACGCAGTTACCAAGTGGATGAGTGACCGTTTGTGCGCCTTGGCTTCAGAACAGTCCCCCAGTTCACCCAGCTGTAAATGGGTACCTGCTCTCTTTAGGGTCAGGGGAGGTAAAGCAGCGAGGGAGAGGAGATGGGCGCCG
Source organism: Rapana venosa (assembly GCA_028751875.1). Classification (NCBI taxonomy): domain Eukaryota; kingdom Metazoa; phylum Mollusca; class Gastropoda; order Neogastropoda; family Muricidae; genus Rapana; species Rapana venosa. The sequence goes on from CM054151.1 coordinate 2,981,711, forward strand.
CCCTCAATATGCTGGCCCCTGGAGAAGCTGAGGTCTCTGACATCTCGCTCCCCAACAACGGCCGCATAGGTTATGGGACTCCTTTACCCCATTTTTACCAAGTGGATAGCTCAGTGTAGATCTTAACCCTTCATATTTCTGCTAGTTTATTGCTAAAACCATCGTTTGGGCCCAAAACTTCGCCCCCCTCCCCCCCCCCCACCATTAGATCATGTGTGGTGGTTTCGGTGCTAGTCTTTCAGGTGAGACGATAAACCGAGTTACACAAAATTATTTAGCGCACGTAAAAGAGCCCACCACAACAAGAGAGACGTCTCTGGCAAAATTATGTAGAAAAGAGCCACTCTGATATGGAAACAAATACAGTTGCAGACAGGAAAAGAAAAAATAATGGGTGGCGCTGCTCTTGTGGCGACGCACTCTCCTCGAGGAGAGCAGACACGAATTTCACGCAGATAAATCTGCCGTGACTTTAAGTGGTATAAATAGATAGATAGATAGATAGACAGACAGACAGACAGATAGATAGATAGACAGACAGACAGACAGACAGACAGACAGATAGATAGTTAGACAGATAGATAGATAGATAGAAAGATAGACAGATAGACAGATAGATAGATAGATACATAGATACATAGATAGATAGACAGACAGAAAGATAGATAGATAGATAGACAGATAGAAAGATAGATAGATAGATGGATAGACAGACAGATAGATACATAGATAGACAGACAGATAGATAGATAGATAGGTAGATAGATAGACAAACAGACAGACAGACAGATACATAGATACATAGATAGACAGCTAGATAGATAAATAAATACAGAAATACAGGGGTCTAACTCACTCTGTCTTCGTCGCTAAGTTTTCATTGTCGTCAAGAAAGAGACTTAGTAGGTGACGTTTTGCGTAAGTTAGCTCAAAATCACTGAACCCACCCCTCTCCCATAGTCACCAACAACAGCAGGGCAGGACCGCCTCTGCCTAGTGTCCCCACGGCGACCCAACACTAATGGACTTCAAACTCTTTGAGTATGAGACATGATGGTCTTGGATAGGGCTGGTAGTGGGGGGTGGGGGGTAGGGGGAAGAGTGGAGGGGTGTGGGGTGGAGAGATCGAAATGAGCAACGGTGAAGATTAGCATACGAGAATGACAGAAAAGACGAGGCCCCAAAAAATCGAAAAAGAAAAGAAGATAGAAGAAAAAGAAGTAAATGAAAAAAAAGGAAAGAAAAGAAAAGAAAAAAGACAGGATTTTCAGGAAAGCTAAGGTTTTGGCAAAGCACCACAAGAGAATGAGGGTGAGGGGGGGGGGGGGGGGGTAGGTGGGGTGGTGGTGGTGGTGGTGGGGTGATGGGTGAGGGTGAGGGTAGGGGTGGGGGGGGGGCTAAAGGGGTGAGCGTTTTGTCATCGTGGCATTGCATGACTCCGCTGGGACCTTTTGAAAACATCAGGGCATGGATTTGTTTGTTGCTGCTCTCCCAGTCTCTGTCTTTGTGTCTGTCTGTCTTTGTGTCTGTCTGTCTCTCTGTCTGTCTGTCTGTCTGTCTCTCTGTCACTCTCTGTGTCTCTGTGTCACTGACTGTGTGTCTCTCTGTTACTGCCTGTCTCTCTGTCTATTTGTCTGTCTGTCTCTCTTTCTTTCTGTGTGTCTGAGTTTCTGTCTGTCTGTTTGTCTGTCTGTATGTCTCTCTCTCTCTCTTTCTCTCTGTCACTGTCTATCTATTTCTCTGTCTGAGTTTCTGTCTCTCTCTGTCTGTCTCTCTTTCTTTCTCCCTTTATCTGTATCTCTCTGTCTCTCTGACTCTCTCTGTGTCTGTCTACAGGTTTGTCTGTCTGTCTGTCAGTATCTGTCTGTCTCTCTCTGTGTCTGTCTTTCCCCCTGTCTTTCCCTCTCTATCTGTCTGTCTCTCTACAGATCTGTCTGGTCTGTCTGTCCCTCCCTCCCTCCCTGTCTGTCTTTCTTTCTCTCTCCCTTTCTCTCTCTGTCTCTGTCTGTCTATAGGTCTGTCTGTGTGTCT
>CM054151.1:2993741-3011241 GCA_028751875.1 Rapana venosa
AGGGCCATCAATATTGCGATTAGTTCTGCTGAAAATATTGATATACCTTCTCCAAGTGAGGAAAGGAGACTTGGTTGTCTAGACGCACACAAAGAATATTGCTGATGGAGAGGATGCCATCAAAACGGGAATGTGCCCTTTTAAACTGCGACATGTTAATATATGATCTGCTGTTATATTATTACCGCATATGCAAAAAGCATTTCCAGCATACTTTGTTTTGAAGCAACTCAATTTCCATCTACAAGCTAAGGAAACAATCTGCTTTGAACAGTATACATCATGTTCTCGTAGTTTGACGAAAGACTCAAATTTACATAATTCCTTCTCCTGTACAGTACCAAGTACACCCTCCCCCCTTGACACTCATACACCCTCCTTCTCCCCCCGCCGACCCCCCCCATCCGCCTCCACCCCGTCTAATATCACAACTGTGAAAAGACGTTAAATGAATTTGAACACACACAAAACACACACACACACACACACTTTAAGTGAACAGACGTAAAATTGAACACACACACACACACACACACACACACACACATACTCACACTCACACACACACAAACCATCTTGCACACGTGTTAAAGCTTTAATCATTCATCTTACAAAAAGGGGAGAGGAGGGGTGGGTGGGGCAGGATAACTTAGCAGTCAGATCATTCTGCTTGTACTGTGACGTAATTTTGTACTTTCTGTATACCACTTACGTCACGGCAAATTTTTCTGCGTGAAATTCCCCCCAGGGAGAGCGCGTCGCCACAAGAGCAGCGCCACCCTTTACTATTATTGTTTCTTTTCTTTTCCTGTCTGCGACACTATTCATGATGAAAAATGAGTCGCGGAAAAGGTTAAAGACCTTGACTATCACCTTGTACGATACTCGTGCATGCTGCAGAATAGATACTTGTCAGGATATTTTGATTGTCAGTTAAGTCTCTGGTTAGTATAATGGCAAAAGTGTTTCGTCCCCGTAAAAGTCCTTCGGATGAGACGATAAACCGAGGTCCCGTGTGTGAACGCACGCAGAAAATTTTGAGCGCACACGTTAATGATAATAATAATAATAATAATAATAATAATAATAATAATAATGTATGGGATTTATGTAGCGCTGAATCTTGTAAAGCAACAAATCAAAGCGCTCAGATGACTGTTTTAAATTTATGCCTGTGTATGCGGTTTTGAAAATTTTGTCATCTGTTCCCACCGGCACACAATGGCCTACTCTTTCGAACAGCGGAACAGGATTTAACGGGTGCGCAAGATGTTCTGCATGCGTTCGCACACGGGGCCTCGGTTTATAGTCTCATCAAGCTTATGCTACAAGTTGTTAAAGCCCGTTCGGAAAAGTAGGCCATTGTGTGCCGGTGGAAACGGATGGCAAAATTTACAAATTTGCATACACACGGTGACAGGATGTAAACAAGCATGGGAGCGCTTATTCCATTATTCTCGAAATAGAGTAAAGATAAATAATTAGATAAATAAATAAACAACTACACACATAAATAAATAAATAAGAAATAAATAAATGCTGACATTTCATGTTTTCAGAGTGGAATACCAGAAGGAAATAAACTGCGCACAAATTGTATTGTATTGTACTATACTGTACGGTATTGTATTGCATTGTACTGTATTGTATTGTATTGTATTGTACTATACTGTACTGTATTGTGTTGGATTGTACTGTATTGTATTGTATTGTACAATACTGTACTGTATTGTATTTGATTGTACTGTATTGTATTGTATTGTATTGTATTGTATTGCATTGTATTGTATTGTACTGTATTGTATTGTACTGTATTGTATTGCATTGCATTGTATTGTATTGCATTGTACTGCATTGTATTGCATCCCATTGTATTGCATTGCATTGCCTTGTATTGTATTGTATTGCATTGTATTGTATTTTATTAGATTGTATTGTATTGTATTGTATGTGGTGATAAAATTAAGAGTAGTTATATTTTTGTGGAAATTTAAGACTATTTTTTGTTACTGGGCCTAATTTATCGTTGGATTAGTTTAGTTTTCGTTTAAACTATCACTATTCTTCGATATTGTATTTGAGCTGATATAAAGTCTGATAATTAAAAACTTGTATATGTGAAAATGGTTATCACTCAACAAAATTTTTCTAATATTGTTTTCAGTTATTGCACTTGTGATTTTAGAACTCAGAATTGTATTTTATAGGGCATCTTTTGTCCTTCTCTCAACTTTCCATCTCCCTAACTTTCTTAAAGGGGACGGATAGCTCAGTGGTCAGAGCACTCGCTTTCCCCTAGCCAATGTTAAGCAGCATCGAGCGTGGTTACCAAGAGGGTGGGTGACCGTTTGCACGCCTTGGCTTCAGTACAGTCCCCCAGTTCACCCAGCTGTAAATGGGTACCTGCCCTCTTTAGGGTCAGGGAATGTGAAGAAGCGAGGGAGAGGAGATGGGCGCCGCCCTCAATATGCTGGCCCTTAGAGAAGTGAGGTCTCTGATGCCTCGTTCTCCTACGACCTTATAGGTTATGGGACACCTTTACCATTTTTTTAAAACCTTTCTTAAGGCTTAAAGGGGGACATGGGGATCGACACTGATATAATTTTGTTTACAAGCTTATGCTAGAAGTTGTACCATCATATTGTGAAGCATAAAACCCCAGAAAATACTCAGTCTATACACTGTTGCCATGGAAACAATCCAATATGGCCGCCCAAACTAAATGTTTCAAACTTCTAAACCTTCATGTCTATAACAAGTACAAAAGGTCGGATAGGCTAGGCCTGACTTGTCAGGCACTTAACGGCAGCGAAATGCATTTTCGCATATATGACAGACAACAATGGTTGTTGTCTGAGCATTCGAAGAAGAATTGCGAAGAAGAATTGCAAAGAAGAACTGAGAAGAGGAAGAAGAAGAAGAATGCGAAGAAGAAGAATGCGAAGAAAAATGCAAATAAGAATGCGAAGACGAAGATTGCGAAGAAGAAAAATGCAAAGAAGAAGAAGAATAATGCGAAGAAGAATGCGAAGAAGAATTGGGAAAAATGCAAAGAAGAAGAATGCGAAGAATGCGAAGAAGAATGCGAAGAAGAAGAAGCGAAGAAGAAGAATGGGGGAAGAAGAAGAAGAATGCGAAGAAGAATGCGAAGAAAAGAAGAAGAAGAATGCGAAGAAGAATGCGAAGAAGAAGAAGAAGAAGAAGAAGAAGAAGAAGAATGTGAAGAAAAAGAATGTGAAAAAGAAGAAGAAGAAGAAGAAGAAGAATACAAGAAGAAGAAGAAGAAGAATGCGATAAATACGAAGAAAAAAAGAATGCAAAGAATGCGAAGAAGAAGAATGCAAGAATGTGAAAAAAGAATGCGAAGAAAAAGAAGAATGCGAAGAAGAATGCAAAGAAGAAGAAGAATGCGGGAAAAAGAAGAAGAATGCACAGAAGAAGAAGAATGCAAGAATGCGAGAAGAAAGCAAAGAATGCGAAGAAAAATGCGAAGAAGAAGAATGCAAAGAAGAAGAATGCGAAGAAGAAGAAGAAAAGCACAAAAAAGAAGAATGGGGAAGAAGGCGAAGAATGCGAAGAAGGCGAAGAATGCGAAAAAGAAGAAGGCAAAGAAGAATGCGAAGAAGAAGAAGGGTGCGAAGAAGAAGAAGAATGCGAAGAAGAAGAATGAAAAAAGAAGAAGAATGCGAAAAGAATGCGAAGAAGAATGCGAAGAAAGAAGAAGAAGAAGAAGAAGAAGAAGAAGAAGAAGAAGAAGAATTTGGGGAAAAAGAGAAGAAGAAGAATGCGAAGAAGAAAAAATGCGAAGAAGAATGCGAAGAAGAAGAATGCGAAGAAGAAGAATGCGAAGAAGAAGAAGAATGCGAAGAAGAATGCGAAGAAGAATGCGAAGAGAATGCGAAGAAGAAGAAGAAGAAGAAGAAGAAGAAGAAGAAGAAGAAGAAGAATGAAAAAAGAAGAAGAATGCAACAAAGAAGAATGCGAAGAAGGAGAAGAAGAATAATGTGAAGAAGGAGAAGAAGAAGAATGCGAACAATGCGAAAAAGAATGCGAAGGAGGAGGAGAAGAAGAAGAAGAAGAAGAAGAAGAACAACAAACAACAACAACACAACAGCAACAACAACAACAACAACAACAACAAGACATCTCAGCAGAAATTCGAACTGGTATCATGTGTGACGGTCGGATCACGGGTTCAATGTTCTAACCACCAGGCCATTGCACCCCTCCGTTCCCCCCTAGAGGCAAATAACACCAGGTGGACACCAACAGGCCCCTGTCCATAGGCTATCCTGCCCCATCCATCTTCTGTCTCCTCCCCCTCCCCCACACACTCCCTGCAACACGCAGACAGTCACTCTGCCTCTCTCCATCTCTGTCTTTCTGTCTGTCGGTCTCTTTCGACACTCACACTCACTCTCTTGTCTTCTGATCACCACTCACCTCTGTCTGTCTATCAGTATGTCTGTTTGTGTGTGTGTGTGTGTGTGTGTTTGTGCGTCTGTGTGTGTGTCTGTCTATCTCTGTCTGTTTGTCTGTGTGTCTCTCTGTCTGTCTGTCTGTTGTCTGTCTGTCTCTCTCTCTCTCTCTCTGCCTCTCTCCATCTCTCTGTCTGTCTGTCTGTCTGTCTGTCGGTCGTCTTCTCTCTCTCTCTCTCTCTCTCTCTCTCTCTCTCTCTCTCTCTCTCTCTCTGCCTCTCTCCATCTCTCTGTCTGTCTGTCTGTCGGTCTTCTCCTCTCTCTCTCTCTCTCTCTCTCTCTCTCTCTCTCTCTCTCTCTCTCTCTCTCTCTCTCTCTCTCTCTCTCTTTCTCTCTCTCTCTCTCTGTCTTTCTGTCTGTCGGTCTCTTTCGACAATCCAATCGAGTTTCTCTCCCTGTGTCTGTCTGTCTGTCTGTCTGTGTCTGTCTGTCTATCTCCCCCTCCCCCCTCTCTCTCTCTCTCCCTATTTCTGTCTGTCTGTCTGTCTCTCTGTCTCTGCCTATATCTTTCTACCTGTTTGTCTGTCTCTCAAGTCTGCCTGTCTTTGTCTGTCTGTCTCTTTGTTTGTATGAATGTCTGTCTGTCTCTCTTTCTCTTTCTCTGTTTGTCTGTCTGTCTGTCCACCTCTCTTTCTTTATGTCTCTATGTCTCTCTCTCTCTGTATCTCTGTCTCTCTGTCTGCCTCTTTCTCTCTCCTCCCCCTCTCTCCTTCTCTCTCCCTCTTCCCCCCTCCCTCTTTAGCAAGTCATCAGAAGGGGAAAGCAGACGACAGTAAGACAGAGAGTTGTCTACCTTTGATAAACAGGGGAGAATCAGGAGGAGAGAACTCAACACCTGATGTTCGCTGGTAATGATCCTGGTTATCTATCCTGAATTAAATGCCGGATTTGTCTTTCCTCCACGGAAAAATATGGCTACAAAAATAATGAGATTGTATGGTAGGATACAAATGGAATAACGCACTCAGTAAGAGGAGGGTGGGTGGGGAAAAGAGAGCGGAAGAGGGAGGGGGTGGGGGTTTGGTTCTTCATTCTTATATTTCGGGGATAATGGAATATATTGTTTCTTTATGCATTCATTCATTCATTTATTTATTTATTTATTCTTTTATATCGAGGATAATGGAATTATCACTTATTTCTTTTTTATATCCAATCCCTGTGTGTATGCAGTTTTGTAAAATTTTATTAACTATTCCCAACTGTCAAAAATGGCCTTTTAATCCGAAATATTACACAAGTTTTAATGTGTTCGGGAGACGTTCTGTGTGCGTTTGTACAGGGGACCTTTTGGGGGGAGTGGAGTGGGCACTGATGTTAACTCAGGGGTAGAGAGTGGAGACAGCATATCTGTGCAGACTCTTTATTCGGTTGTATCAGTTTAGCCATAAAAAATGTTAAGAATTTCAAAGAACAAAGGTTCTAGAATTATATACCGATTCATTTACAAGATATGCACAAAAGATCAATATAAGTATTTGATATTTTATGGTCGTTTATGGAAATTTAAGCAACGTGTGGTTTAGTTGTGTTTAGATAAAGCACTTTGATTTAGCACATATCAAGAAAAACGATTAAAAAAATTTGAAAAATATACGTACACTCACAGACCAATGTATTAAACAGGGTTTTTTTTGCCTACATTCAGAAAGGGGTTATGCTTTGGAAATTAATCGTTTATTTTTTTCTTGAGCATGCCATAACCAAGTGGTTACAATGTTTGATTTCAATTCTAATGGTCCATGAAGTCGTGAGTTCGAATCTTGGCTTTGGCACAGGCTAGAACTGTTATCCTGCAAGTTATTCTGGAAATAAGAAATGCATGAGAATATAATAAGAAAACAGAAAATAGACAAGAAGGTGACAGGAACAAAAGCAACAAGGTAAAAATAAAGAGAAGGATAGTAAAGAGGGAATTCCTAACATAGAATTTCCAGAAGGTGGGAATGCTATTTATACTGATAGGCTCCCGGCATCCCCATGGGGGAACATGATTACAGATGTACACATTGTTCATTATCAAAACAACAACAAAGACAGTCAGTCCTGATCACAAAATGTGCTTCTTTTTACTAGCTGTATTATCTTTTAATTTTCTGGAGCTCTTTAGGTATTAAGGTGGGACATGGGGGTCAAAATTGAGAAATTTTGTTTACAAGCTCATGTTAGAAGTTGTACCATACATTGAAAGGGCATCACTTGTAAAGCCTAAATATCTATAAATTACTCATTCGTAAGCATTGTTGCTATGGAAACAATCCAAAAAGGCTGCCAAAACTAAATGTTTCAAACTCCTAAGTCTTTTTATTTCTAACAGGTATAAGAAACCTGTTTCTTCACACATGTTTTACAACTTAAATTCTTTACATTAACGCAGGGAAAGCTCCATATTTGTATCTAGCAATTTTTTATTCTATAAAAAACATGATTTGGGCTCCTTTTATACCCATGGCTAATCTTAAACCAAAAAAAGAAACCTAGCAAGCAATAAATCATAACCTGACACAACGTGACAAATTTATCCCAAAACAACAAGCAACAAAAGGCAGTAATCCAAGTGTGCTTGGAGATTCTGTCTTGTCAAGGTGGAGACAATTCAAATCTTACCCTGCCTTTTGCAAAAAAAAACCTGGACTTTAACAACTAATAAAAGAGACAAGATGGACAAATAGGAGCAAGAGTCTTTTATCTTATTTTTCTCTCTTAAGAAAAACACCCAAACTTTTTTGTTTACTTACTGCTTGCCTCCTTTGTGGTGTGGTGTCATCCTTATTTGGTATGCAGGCAGAGGGAAGATGTGTTACCTTCAGCCATTTTTTATTTGTCTGATTTGTATGATAGGTTGATTACCCCCAAAAAGTCAACCCTCTCTTTCTTAACCCACCTCCCATCACACACACACACACACACACAGGAGAGCTAAAACAGTGTAAAAAGATACCCCCACCCCCCTTCCAAAAAAAAGACACTCCACCACAAAATGAGTCGCTTTGTACTAGAAAGCACAGCGAACAAATCCAACATCACTCAGTCAAGAGGGCTAAATTTAGCACGTCCCTTCCTTCTACCAAGTCCAAGTGTGGTCAGTTCCTGCTACAATTAGCACCAGCTGGGCTGGGATGGAATAGATAGTAGTTGATAGTAGCTGAAAGTGGGGTTAACTGACAGCTGTGGAGGTCAATTTTTCGTTTTTGATGTGTTATGAATTTGCAATAAAATGGTTATTCAATATGGAAAAAGAAATTGGACAGCTCTTTGACAAGTTATTACAACTTGAAAATATTAGACTCCAGGATGTAACAAAATAAGAAATGGACAAATTGTGTGTCGTAGTAGGTGGTTGGGGACGGGACAGCTCAGTGGTCAGAGCACTCGCTTTCCCCCAGCCAATGTTAAGCAGCATTGAGTGTGGTTACCAGCTGGATGGGTGACCATTTGTGTGCTTTGACTTTAGTACAGTCCCCCAGTCCTCCCAGCTATCAATGTATACCTGCCCTCTTTAAGGTCAGAGAAGGTAAAGCAGCAAGGGAGAGGAGATGGGTACTGCCCTCAATATGCTGGCCCCTAGAAAAGCTGAGGTCTCTGATGCTTGTTTCCCTACAACCACTTAGGTAATGGGACACCTTTACCTTTTAATAGGTGATCAGGGTGAGGAGTTAGATGTTTTTAATTGCAATTTTAAAGCAAAAGGAAACAAAATTATGCTTTGATACTTCCGTACAAGATAGAACGCCTATAGTTTTCTTATCAATCAAAATATTAATATCAACAACTTGACACCCTCCCCCCCTCCACTACCTAAAAATGATTCTAGCAGGAAAGTGGGTCAGGTGCAATGCAACTCATTTCATGGGAGAGGGTCACAAATATGATATGACCCTCCCCCCTTCCACAAACACACACACACGTCTCACACAGGCACATATAGACACATACACACACCATGCTTGCAAGGCAAATATGGACTCTGTCTCTCTCTCTCTCTCTCTCTCTCTCTCTCTCACACACACACACACTTACTAATCTAATATCACTTTGTGTAAATAGACATAAAATAAAAGCAAGAACAACAACAACAACACCAACAACACACACACACACACACACATACACACACACACAAACACATACACGCCCTATCCCTCCTTTGCATATATTCTTCCCCGCCCCAAGAAAGCAGATACATCAGAGATATCATAAAAGAAGACAAACAGCCCAGAGATACAAGCCTCTAGGAAACGCCCCCCAGTTATGGAGAGAGTGTGGGCCATTGTGAGTTAAACATTTCTTGGAAAGTCATCCCACCTGACACAGAGTAAGACAAATGATTAGTGGATAGAACTCAAAATTCAATGAGACATGTATGCCGTGTGTATGTGTGTGTGTGTCTTTTTGAATGTACCCGCTCCCAAATGCTTGCACACGCACACATCTACATACACCACACTCACGAAGGCGTGTATGGACGCACACACATACGCATATGTATACATGCATGCATACAGGTTCACGCACACACATATCTATCTATCCACACACACACACACACACACACACACACACACATATATATATATATGTATATATATGTGTGTGTGTGTACACATGGATATATATATATATATATTATATATAATATATATATATAATATATATATATATATATATATATATATACTCTCTCTTAAACGCTTGTAAACATTTGGTGTACTGTTTCCCCAGCACCTTTACTTATCCCGCAGTCCCACGACCGATGGCTTACCCCTGAAGAAATTTGTCCATGAATTAATAGGCCAGAAATGCATTGCCACATTACATGCTTCCAAAGGTGGATACATTATCTGGATAGGTCACACACTTTCATAGGTAGATAGGTCACATGCTTTCATAGGTGGATAGGTCACATGCTTTCACAGGTGGATAGGTCACATGCTTTCACAGGTGGATAGGTCACATGCTTTCCAAGGTGGATAGGTTAAATGCTTCCAAAGGTGGATAGGTTACATGCTTTCCAAGGTGGATAGGTTACATGTTTCCAAAGGTGGATAGGTTACATGCTTTCAAAGGTGGATAGGTTACATGCTTTCCAAGGTGGATAGGTTAAATGCTTTCCAAGGTGGATAGGTTACATGCTTTCCAAGGTGGATAGGTTACATGCTTTTAAAGGTGATAGGTTACATGCTTTTAAAGGTGGATAGGTTACATGCTTTCAAAGGTGGATAGGTTACATGCTTTCCAAGGTGGATAGATTACATGCTTTCCAAGGTGGATAGGTTACATGCTTTCCAAGGTGGATATGTCACATGCTTTCAAGGGTGGATAGGTTACATGCTTTCCAAGGTGGATAGGGTACATGCTTTCAAAGGTGGATAGGTTACATGCTTTCCAAGGTGGATAGGTTACATGCTTTCCAAGGTAGATAGGTTACATGCTTTCCAAGGTGGATCCCTGACCTACAGGTAACGCAGTGCCTATAAAGAAAAAAGTTTGGGCCCAAAAGTATGTGGTGGCTCGAATCCCATTAGGACCCGAAACTTTTCCCCCATCCATTACGCCATGAGTGGTGGTTTTGGTTCTAGTCTTTCGGATGAGACGATAAACCGAGGTTCCATGTGTTATATAAATTTAGCGCAAGTAAAAAAAACGCACAGCAGCAAGAGTGTCCCTGGCAAAGTTCTGTAGAAAAAGCTACTCTGATAGGAAAACAAATATAGTTGAAGACAGGACTAGAAAAAAATGGAAGGAGCTGCTCTTGTGGCAACACGATATCCCCAGGGGAGAGCAGCCCGAATATCATGCAGACAAATCTGCCGTGACTTAAAGTGGTATACAATGAAATAAAATAAACACATAAATAAAATGTAAATGAAAGTGTGTGTGAGCATAAATTTGATATATGTTAATTCTAATACTTTGTGGAAGGTTGCATATGTGTAAATGATTTGAATGCAAGCGCTTCAATTCGCTTGCTGTACAAGATTCAGCGCTATATAAATATCATACATTATTATTATTATTATTATTATTATTATTATTGTTATAATTATTATTGTTATTGTTATTATTATCATTATTATTAAGTCTTGAAGAGCAGAGTGTCTTATACTGTGAGGTGTCATGTACACTGTAGGCATTGGGCTCAGAATGTACCGCACGCTTATCCATAATTAGTACAGCACTGGCACAGGTCATCTTTTGGCCAAAGAATCCACGGACGGCATAGCTGAGTGGTTAAGACCCTTCGACATCAATCTCATGTGTCCATGAAGTCGTGGGTTCGAATCTTGGCAGCGTTTTGTGAATTAAGGGTAGGGGGATTTTTACCTTCTCCCAGGTCAACTTCAAGTGCAGACCTGCCAGTGCCTTAATTCCCTTTCATGTATATATACACATGCAGAAGATCAAATATGCACGTTAAAGATCCTGGAACTCATGTCAGCGTTCGGTCGGTTGTAGAATCAAGAACATACCCAGCATACAGCCCCGAAGTCAGAATGCGGCTACCTTCATGGTGGGCAAAAACGGTCGCATATGCAAAATGTCACCATTGGTGAACCTCGGAGCTCTAGCCGAGGAACAAAAAAAACAGAGGTAAATTCTTCTTCTGCTTCTTCTTTTTCATCGGACGCTCAGACAGGAACTAGTGTCATCTGTCATATGTGCGAAAAATGTGTTGCGCTGGCGTTAAGCGCCTGACAAGTTAGGCCCAGCACATCCGATTTCGGCATGGGATAGAAAATCTTTTAAGTCTTTCTGGACAAAAAAGCAGGAGAATGGACCAAAAAGGCAGAAAATAGACGAGAAGGAGGTGACAGGAAGAAAAGGAACAAAGCAGAAACAAAGAGAGGGATAGAAAAGAGGGAGCACAGAATTTCCAAAAGGTGGGGATGCTATTTTAAACTGACAGGCTCCCAGCATTCCCATGGGGAAAGTGGTAAATGCAATTCTTGATCAGCAGAGTGCTCATATAATTATGATGTTGTCAGGTGTAATGTATGTTGTAGGTATTGGATTCATGTTGTAATGTACGCTTATCTATGATTACTACAGCACAGGGGTAGTTTATGTTTATAGTCTAAAGAATCTTTACTGGTGTCTGTCTGTGTGTCACTGTGTGTGTGTGTGTGTGTGTGTGTGTGTGTTGTGTGTGTGTGTGTGTGTGTGTGTCTCTGTCTTGTCTGTCTGTCCCTCCCTCCCCTCTCTCTCTTGTCTCAAAATTTCTTATGATGTCTCTCTGTCATCTCTCTTGTGTGTCTCTCTCTGCCTCTCCCTATCTCTGTCTCGGTATCTGTCTATGTCTGTTTGTCTGTCTGTCTGTCTATCTGTCTCTCTGTCTCTGTCTCTGTCTTTTTATGTCATGTCTGTCTGTCTTTCTTGTCAGTCTCCTGCCTGCCTCTCTGAGTCTGTGTGTGTGTGTGTGTGTGTGTGTGTGTGTGTGTGTGTGTGTGTGTCTGTCTCTCTCTCTCTCTCTCTCTCTCCCCCTCTTTCTGTCACTGTACATAGACATAAGCAAAATCCTCCCTTTGGATTGGATTCAAACCCAGATCCTCTCGTGTTTTTGACCCAGCGGCAACACCACTGGACCATGAATGGTCGTGGAAGATTGTTCTGATGAAGAAAATGATGTATATGATACTATTGCTGAGAGGAGAGAAGAGAAGAACAGAGCAGAGAAGAAAAGAGAAGAGAAAAGAAGAGAAGAGACGAAAAGAGAAGACATGAAGAAAGAAGAGAAGAGAAGGGAGAAGAGAAGAAAAGAGAATAGGAGAAAAGAGAGAAGAGAACAGAGAGAGAGGAGGAAGAGAAAGAGAAGGGAGAGAAGAGAAAAGAAAGAGAAGAGGAAGAGAAGAGAAAAAGAAAAGAGGAGAGGAAGAGGAGAGAAGAGGAGTGAAGAGAAGAGAAGAGAAGAGAAGAGAATGAGGAGAAGTGAAGAGAGGAAGAGAAGAGAGAAAGAGAGAAGAGAGAAGGAGAGGGAGAGAGAGAGAGAGAGAGAAGAGAGAGAAGAGAAGAGAAAGAGAAGAGAGAGAAGAGAAGAGAGAAAGGAAGAAGAAGAAAGAAGAAGAGAGAGAAAAGCAAGGAGAAGAGAGAAGAATGAGGAGAAGGGAAGAGAAGAGAAGGAGAAGAAGAGAGGAGAGAAGAGAAAGAAGAGAAGAGAAGAGAAAGAAGGAAGAGAAGAGGAGAAGGAAGAGAAGAGAAGAGAAGAGAAGAAAAAGAGAGAGAGAGAAAGAAGAGGAGAGAAGAGAAGAGAAGAGAGAGAAGAGAAGAGAAGAAAGAGAAGAGGAGATGAAGAGAAGAGAAAGGGGAAAGAGAAGAGAAGAGAAGAGGATGAAAGAGGAAGAGAAGAGAAAGAGAAAGAGGAAGAGAAGAGAAGAGAGAGGAGTGAAGAGAAGAGGAAAAAGAGAAGAGAAGAGAAGAGAAGAGAAGAGGAGTGAAAGAGAAGAGAAAGAGAAGAAAGAAGAAGAAAGAGAAAGGGGAGAGAAAGAAGAGAAGAGATGAGAGAAAGGAAGAGAAGAGAAGAGAAAGAGAAGAGAGAGAGAAGAGAGGGGAAAGAGAGAGAAGAAAGAGAAGAGAAAGAGAGAGAAGAGAAGAGAGAAAAGAGAAAGGAAGAGAAAAGAGCAGAGAAGAGAAGAAAAGAGAAGAGCAAAGAAAAGGAAGAAGAGAAGAGAAGAGAAGAGAAGAGAAGAAGGAAGAGAAGAGAAAGAGAAGAGAAGAGAAAAAAGAAAAGAGAGAAAAGAAGAGAAGAGAAAAGAGAAGAGAAAAGAGAAAAGAGAGGAGAAAGAGAAGAGAAGAGAAGAGAAAAAGAGAAAGAGAGAGAGAAGAGAAGAGAAAAGAGAAGAGAAGAGAAAGAGAGAAAGAAGGAGGAGAGAAGAAGGAGGAGAGAGAGAAGAGAAAGAGGAAGAAAAGAGAAGAGGAGAGAGGAGAGAAGACAAGAAAAGAGAAGAAAAGAGGAGAAAAGATAAGATAAAAGAGAGAAGTGATGCAAAGTCTCTCTCTCTCTCTCTCTCTCTCTCTCTCTCTCTCTCTCCTCTCTCTCTCTCTCTCTCTCTCTCTTTGTCTCTCTCTCTCTCTCTCTCTCTCTCTCTCTCTCTTTGTCTCTCTCTCTCTGTCAGTCTCTCTCTCTCTTTGTCTCTTTCTCTCTCTGTGCACTATATGATGTTACGACTCAAGAGATATGGATGGCCCCCAAAGGAGAAATGATGATGATAGTGGTATGATGATGGAAAGGACTTGCATGTATCATAACATTAATGTGTCCGCTGTACATTGTAAGATTTGTACATAGTGTATGTGTGTGTAGGGTGGTGGTGGTGGTGGTGGATGGTGGTGTGTGTGGTGATTAGGTGTGGGGAGGATAGAGGAGGGGGGTGAGGGGTAGGCCCGTGTGTGGGGGGATGGGGGAGGCAGCGGGAGTGTAGAAGTGTGTGTATGTATGAGAGAGAGAGGAAGGGATGTTTCTGTGCGTGCACGTGTGTGTGTGTGTGTGTGTGTGTGTGTGTGAGAGAGAGAGAGAGACATATTAATTAATTAAATAATGTATTTATTGATTGATTCATTAATTTCTTTCTTTCGTTCTTCATTCTTTCTCGTCGAATACTTAGACAACAACTATTGTCTGTTATATGAGCAAAAATGCGTCATGCTACCCTTAAGCACCTGACAAATCAGGCCCAGCGCATCTGACGTCCTCATAAGAAAATTTCTGTCTTTTAAGTCTCTCTGGAAAAAAGGCAGGAGAATGGACCAACAATGCAGAAAACAGACAAGAAGGTGGTGGCAGGAAGAAAATGCAGAAATAAAGAGAGTAATAGAAAAGATGACATTTCTAGCACAGAATTTCCAGAATGTGGGGATGCTGTTTATACTGACAGGCCCCCGGCATTCTCACGGGAGAATTTATTTACTTTATCTATTTATTCTTTTATTTTGAGGATTACAGAATAAGCACTCATATGCTTTTCTTTTACAATCCAATCCCCGTGTGCATGCAGCTTAGTAAATTCTATATATCCCTTCACTCCCACCAACACACAATGGCCTACTCTTTCAAACTGAACTTTCTAATGCATGTACTACTCTCTGTTCCCGGCGATATGTTTATTTCTTTTCCTCTTTAAAAGTTGACAGAGGTTTTTTCCATCAATAATGGCAACAGATTCTCAAAGGACAGAGACTGCTACTAGCGATTTATCTTTCTTCCTCTTTTGTTTTGAAAACTCGCACTTGTCTGAAACGAATGAGAATGTAGTAGGATGGTCTGGCATGTTATTTCTACAGACCCCCTGAAGACTCATGACCTATTTAGGTCAGCTACCATAATGCACTGCTGACCTCATTCTTCACCTACATAGGTCAGCTACCATCATCGCACTATTGATCTCATTTTTTACCTAATGGCTCAGCTACAATAATTCACTGCTGACCTGGTTCTTGATCTAAATAGGTCAGCTACCATAATGCACTGCTGACCTGGTCCTTGACCTAGCTTGACCTAAATGGGTCAGCTACCAAAATGCACTGCTGACCTGATTCTTGACCTAAATGAGTAATCTACCATAATGCATTGGTGACCTAGTTTTGATTCCTTGCCAGGCAGCATGAAAAATGTTCCCTGCAAACTTGTCCTCTATGTTATATTATATAATTGGTTATGTCTAGCCTGTGCAACAGCAGATTTAACTTCTTTATTTATTTTCTTCCTTTTTTCTTCAGTAGGGGAAAGGATAGCTCAGTGGTCACAGCACTCACTTTCCTCCCAAACTAAGGTTAAGCAGCATTGTGTGAGTAGCCACCTGTATGGGTGACCATTTGCGTGTCTTGGCTTCAGTACTGTCTCCCTGTAAAGTAAAGGTAACGGTGTCCCATAACCTATGTGGTCATAGGGGAGCCAGGCATCAGAGACTTTAGCTTCTCTAGGGGCCAGCATATTGAGGACGGCGCCCATCTCCTCTCCCTCGCTGCTTTACCTTCTCTGACCCTAAAGAGGGCAGGTACCCATTTATAGCTGGGTGAACTGGGGGACTGTACTGAAGCCGAGGCGCGCAAACGGTCACCCATCCAAGTGATAACCACGCTCGACGCTGCTTAACCTTGGCTGGGGGGAAGCGAGTGCTCTGACCACTGAGCTATCCCGTCCAGAGTACAAATCCCTTAAAACAGACATCTTAGTCGAAAATCAAACCCGTTCCATTGGTTACCATCAGATCTTCATATCAGATACCTTCAAATCCAGCCTCAAAACGCACATATTTCCTATCTGACACTTTCCCCTCATATCTGTTCCTACTTTTCAACAGCATCCTTCATCTTCTTCATCCCCACCTTAGTGTGTGTGTGTGTGTGTTTGTGTGTGTGTGTGTGTGTGTGTGTGGTTGTGTGTGTGTGTGTGTGTGTGTGTGTGGGTTGTGTGTGTATGCGTGTGTGTGTGTGTACATAAATTTGAAATATTTTATGTTATTTGAGGAAAGTTCCATGCGTGTAAATGATTTGAGTGCAAGCGCTTCAATTTGTTTTGTTATACAAGATTCAGTGCTATATGAATTTCATATATTATTAGTGTTATTATTATTATTATTATTATTGTTATTATTATTATTATTATTATCATTATTATTATTATTATTATTATTATTATTATTATTATTATTATTATTATTATTATTATTATTATTATTATTATTATTATTATTATTATTATTATTATTATTATCTTGGGTTTGTAGCTCCAGCCACTTCACATATAAAACAGCCCAGGTCTGTATTCAATTCATTTTCGTTTCGAGCAGTGACTCAAAATTAGCAATTTGTTACGGGGTTATCATGAGCAGGAACATGTGGATGGGTATATTAGTATGTCCCAAACCAGTTGGCAATATTGCAGAGGGAGAGGAGAGAAAGGGGTGGGTGTGAGGGGGAGGGGAAGGAGGTTTCTTCTTTAATTCTTCGTGTGGGGTCGTTAAATGTTTTGAGTTGTTTTTTTCTTTAACTAAATCAAGGAACGGGATAACTCAGTGATCGGAGCACTCACTTTCCCCCAGCCAAGATTAAGCAGCGTCGAGCGTGGTTACCACTTGGATGGGTGACTGTTTGCGCGCCTTGGCTTCAGTACAGTCCCCCAGTTCACCCAGCTATAAATGGGTACAGTTCCCCCAGTTCACCCAGCTGTAAATCAGTACCCGCCCTCTTTAGGGTCAGGGAAGGTAAAGCAGCAAGGGAGAGGAGATGGGCGCCGCCCTCAATATGCTGGCCCTAGAGAAGAGAAGTTTCTGACGTTTCGTTTCCCTACGACCTTATAGGTTATGGGACTCCTTTACCTTTAGTATAGTACATCGCTTTATATCAACACTAAAAAGGCACACGACACAACATTTCTAAAAAGCAATAAAAAGGTAATGAATAAACAAAAAGTCAGTTGAGACTATAAAAGTAGAGTATGGCCCCATGGGGATGCCGGGGATCTGTCAGTATAATCGCATCCCCACCTTCCGGAAATTCAGTGCTCAAAATCCCCTCTTTTCTATCCCTCTCTTTGCTTCTGCCTTGTTCCTTTTCTTCCTGTCACCACCTCCTTCTTGTCTCTTTTCTGCCTTCTTGGTCCATCCTCCTGCCTTTTTCTCCCCTAGAAAGACTTCCAAGATAACAATTCTCTCCCACACCGAAGTCGGATGCGCTGGGCCTGACCTGTCAGGCGCTTAACGGCAGCGCGACGCATGTTTGCTCATAAGACTGACAACAATAGTTGCTGTGTGAGCGTTCAACAACGAAGACAAAGAAACGAGTTTTACTCCCTTTCTATGTCCCTAACATTTCACAATAAGTTTCCACACCGTCGGAGATAAATCTACCTCCGTTCAGCTTATCCACTTTAGGACAAAAGCTAGCTTAAGGACACGAAATATATACGAAGGTGAGGGGTGTATGTGTTGGAGGTAGGGAGGAGGGGGGGGGGGGTTAAGTGGGGAGAGGAGGGTCATTCTTATAAATTAACGGTTTGATGGGCCGCTTGATTGTTGAAGTTTGTGGGA
>CM054151.1:3016241-3028741 GCA_028751875.1 Rapana venosa
GAATTCTGTTCTCTGTTTGTGTGTGTGTGTGTGTGTGTGTGTGTGTGTGTGTTGTGTGTGTGTGTGTGTGTGTGTGTGTGTGTGTGTGTGTGTGTGTGTGTGTGTGTGTGTGAAGGGGGTGCAGAGTGTTGATGTGTGTGTGTGTGTGTGTACGTGTGCGTGTGTGGCGGTAGGGAGTGTTCAAATGTGGCGTGTATGTGTCTGGGCGAGCGTGCGTGCGTGAGTGCGTGCGTGGTGTGTGTGTGTGTGTGTGTGTGTGTGTGTGTGTGTGTGTGTGTGTGTGTGTGCGCGCGAGTGTGTGTGTACGTGTCTGTATGTGTGTGACTCTCTGTTTCTCTGTCTGTTTTACTGTCTGTCCATATGTATCTGTCTGTCTGTTTGTCTGTCTGTGTGTCTGTGTCTGTCTGTCTGTATGTGTCCGTCTGTCTGTGTTTGTATCTGTCTGTATGTATTTGTCTGTCTGTGGTATCTGTCCCTCTGTCTGTCTGTATCTGTCTGTCTCTGTATATCTGTCTGTCTGTCTCTGAATATCTGTCTGTATCAGGCTTTCTGTCTGTCTGTACGTATATATTTATCTGTCTGTCTGTCTGTGCATCTGTCTGTCTATATCGGTCTTTCTGTCTGCCTGTCTGTATGTATTTATCTGTCTCCTTCCTTGCGTGCAAGCATTTATAAGCAGAGGTATTCTATGAATTTTCTCTAAAACCTGATAATATTGTGCAAACGTGCTACGTTTATAAAACTGTGTATTTTCATGGTTTTTATGCAGCGTTTATGTAATAACTAGGTTACTGAATCTTGTTATCAAATAGACCCAGTTGAGTTTTAAACGATAAATGCCAAACAAAAGTCATTATTATCTTGTTATAGAAGCTGATGGAATTCTGTCCTCTGTGTATGTGTGTGTGATGTGTGTGTGTGTGTGTGGTGTGTGTGTGTGTGTGTGTGTATGTGTGTGTTGGTCTGGCCATTTGTATTTAACACGAAACAGCAATTTCTCTGCTTCTCTGTTTGTGCGTCTGTCTGTCTGTCTCTTTCTGTGTCTCTACCTCTTTCGTCTTCTCTCTCTCCCCCCTCCCTTTTCCTCTCTCTCCCTATCTCTCCCTTTCCCTCTCTCTCTCTCTCTCTTTCTCCCCCCCCCATCTCTCTCTCCTCCTCTCCCTCCCTCCCCTCCTCTCTTCTCCCTCCCTCTCTCTCTTCACCCCTCCTCTCTCTCTCCCTCTCTATCTCCTCTCACTCTCTCTCTCCCTCTCTCTTTCTTCTCTTTTCTCTCCCTCTTTCTCTCTTTTCCCCCTCTCTCTCTTTTCCTCCCCCCTCTCTCTCTGCTCTCTCTCTCTCTCCCCCTCTCTCTGTCTTTCTCTCTGTTCTCTCTCCTCTCTCCTCCCCCTCCCTCTCTTTTCTCTCTTCTTCTCTCTGTCTCTATCTCCCCCCCCCTCTCTCCTATCTGCTCTTTCTCTCTCCCCCTCCTCTCTCCCTTCTCTTCTCTGCTCTCTCTCTCTCCCACTCTTCTCTTCTCTTTTCCTACTGCTCTCTCCACCCCACCCCCCTATCTCTCTTTCTCTCTGTCTCCCTCACCCACTCTACCTCTCTCTCTCTTCCTTCCCCTTCCCCCCACTCTCTTTCCTCTCTCTCCCTCCCCCACTCCTCTCTCTCTCCTTCCTTTCCCCCACTCTCTTTCTCTCTGTCTCCTCATCCCACTCTCTCTCTCTCTCCACTTCCCCTTCCCCCACTCTCTTTCCCTCTCTCCCTCTCTCCCTCTCTCCCTCTCTCTCTTTCTCCAGCACGGTAATCTTCCATCTCTTCCACTGTCTATAGGTCAGACCCCCACACTCAGGGCTGGCTACCAGTCTCTTCAAAACCAAAAGCATACTAGCCCTGCTAGTCCCTTCACAGCTGTAGACTCTGAGTCACAAGGTAGACACTCTGCCTGACCTTAGCTAGCTAGTCACTTGCTTCTGTCTGTCTGTCTGTCTCTCTCTGTGTCTCTCAAAGCTTTCCAGTTACGAGAAACACTATTGTCA
Source organism: Rapana venosa (assembly GCA_028751875.1). Classification (NCBI taxonomy): domain Eukaryota; kingdom Metazoa; phylum Mollusca; class Gastropoda; order Neogastropoda; family Muricidae; genus Rapana; species Rapana venosa. The sequence continues at coordinate 3,018,263 of CM054151.1, forward strand.
TGAATTTTCCTATGTTACCATATCATTGGAACATGCAATGTTTTTCTTTTACATGTCGTTCTGTTCACACCACACTTTTGCCCCCTTTCATATGGGGCTATGGCCTTAATGATTAAACTGTCTGAAGTCTGAAGTCTCTATCTGTCTGTCCCTCTCCTCCCCTTCTCTCTCTCTCTCTTACTCTCCTCTCTCTCTTGCTCTCCCTCTCTCTTCTCTCTCTGCCCTCTGCATCATTCTCTCTCTCCCTCTCTCCTTCTCTCCCTCTCTCTCTCTCCCCCTCTCTCTCTCTCCTTCTCTCTCTCTCCCTCCCTCCCCCTCTCTCTCCCTGTCTGTTTCTTTTTCTGTGTCTCTGTCTCCTTCTCTCTCTCTCTCTCTCTCCTCTCTCTCTCTCTCTCTCTCTCTCTCTCTCTCCTCTCCCTCCCTCCCCCCTCTCTCTCCCTCCCTCTCTCTTTCACCCTCCCTCTCTCTCTCCCTCTCTATCTCCTCTCACTCTCTCTCTCCCTCTCTCTTTCTCTCTTTTTCTCCCTCTTTCTCTCTTTTCCCCTCTCTCTCTTTTCCTCCCCCCTCTCTCTCTGCTCTCTCTCTCTTCCCCTCTCTCTGTCTTTTTCGTTTAAGTGTGCTTTTCAAGCTGAAAAGTATCTTCGAATAGTCACTGACAAATGGCATCGACTAATTTATGCAAGATTTCGACTAAGAACACTGGGCTTCAATGCAAACAAAAGATGGTTTCAACCTGAGACGTCCACACAGTTCCCATGCCCTATGTGTGGTCATATTCTTGATGATGAAGTGCATTTCCTGTTTCATTGTCAATCATATGTTTCCATACGTGAAAACTGTGGTGTTCTCAATCTAGAAGCTTTCCGAAGGCAAGATATTTTTTCTATCTTATCGTCCGATGATGATATTGTGATCAAACCGGTTGCAAAGTTTATTGCTGAAGCACTGAAATTAAGACAATTACAGCTAAGTTCCAATTAGCTTAACATTTGTGACTAAACTAAAGTAACATTTATATTATGTAAACTCCAGCATTTTGTGAAACACATAAAGAAACATTTATAATTACGCTGTAGTCTCCAGCAAGAATATTTTTTGAAAATTTCACATACAATGTCAATGGATGGTCTAATATAGCATTCTAGAATGTTCTTTTCATTATTTTAGTTATTGCTTATTGGTTCTTATTGTTCATCCTTGTTATTACTTTGTGTTCATTTTGAAACTGAGTTTACGTCACAACTTAAAGTCGTATCCGTTCATAAGAGCTCATTTTTGGTTTTTTGGTTTTCGTTACGTTAAATGCATCATGTGATTTTTCTTGTATTTGTTTGTATTTACAAAAGAAAGTCGTGTATAACCCCCCTTGTCAATAGGCCACTTTGGGCAATGACAATAAATTGGTCAAAGCGTCAAAGCGTCAAAGCGTCTCTCTCTCTCTCTCTCTCTCTCTCTCTCTCTCTCTCTCTCTCTCTCCTCTCTCTCTCTCTTCCTTTCTCTCTCTCTCTCTCCCCCCTCTCCCTCTTTCTGTGTGTATGCCCCTTCTCTCCCTTTCTCTCTCTCCCTCTCTCTCCACCCCCTCTCTCTCTCCCCTCCCTTTCTCTCTCACCCCCCTCTCTCACCCCCTCTCCCTCCCCCGCTCTCTGTGTCAATTCGCAGCTGTATACCCTTATTCACAAAGGAGACAGACTGCATTACATTAGTCATGTTGCTTCCTATTAGTTTTACCAGTAGGGGTCTGGCACCAACATTTTCTCCTACATCGTACGTCTATGTTTAGAAGAATGATGCTGCAAGTCCCCCTACCCCCCCATCCTCCCTCCAGCCCATCCCCCTCCTCCCCTGCCAGTGAGGATGCCAGAGGTGCCTAGCTTGTCAGAGAAAAATAGCATCTTCACCTTCTGGAAATTCTGTGTTAGGAATTTCCTCTTTTCTATCCCCCTCTTTGCTTATTTCTTTTACTTTCTGTCACCTCAATCTTGTGTATCTTTTTGATGTGGTTTTTTTTGGTCCAGTGGGGGTAACAATCGGTGTTTGAAAGGAAACCTGTTTGTCTGGAATGTGATCAGTTGCGGGTTCGATTCCCGTTTGAGTTCAAGCCGATTCTCCTTCTACTTGATCTTGAGAGGTGGTCTGGATACTAGTCTTTCGGAAGAGACGGTCTACTCGAGATGATGAGTGCGACAGAGTACAGTACAGTATACTCACTAAATCATACTACACTACACTTCTTGCTCACTGCACTACACCATACTACACTACACTACACTACACTACACTACACTACACTACACTACACTACACTACACTACACTACACTACACTACACTACACTACACTACACTACACTGCACTACACTACACTGCACTACACTACACTACACTACACTACACTACACTACACTGCACTGCACTGCACTACACTACACTACACTGCACTGCACTACACTGCACTCACTACACTACACTGCACTACACTGCACTACAGTACACTATCTATCTATCTATCTATCTGTCCCGTAGTCTGACGACCGTGGGGGCACCCTCAAAGACTCAGCAACCAGTTCCCTCCATTCTTCTCTCTGTTCTGCCTTTCTCAGGGTTTTGTTGAGTTCTAGGCCTGTCCATTCACTGATGTTATCCTCCCAGCTCTTCCTTGGTCTGCCTCTTCTTCTTCCTCCTTGGACAGTGCCTTGCAAAACTGTCTTTGTAATTCCTTGGGATCTTGTGACATGCCCATACCACTTAAGTTTACGCTTTTTCACGATCGTTAGAAGGTTCTCATAGGGTCCAATGGTTTGCTGGATTCTGTTATGCACACTTTCGTTGCTTATGTGGTCTTTGTAGGAGATGCCAAGGAGTCTCCGAAAGCATCTCATCTCCACTGCCTGTACTCTCCTCTCCAAATCTGCAGTCAGGGTCCATGATTCACAGGCATACAGAAATATGGATATGACAAGGGAGCGCATTAGTCTGATCTTGGAGATAAGTGAGATATTCTTATCTCTCCAGATGGTGTTTAGTTTTGACAAAGCTGTTATTGTCTGTTATGACTTTCCGACTACGTCTAAAGAAAATCCACAAGCGGAACAACATCAGGATCAAATTTGACCTCGAGAAGCTGAAGGACCCAGAGGTATTAGAAATTTTTCAAGCAAGGATAGGTGGAAAGTTTGCAGCACTCACTGTGATAGACTCAGACATAGATACACTGACGAATAGTTTCAATACAGCAGTGACTGAAACAGCAAACGAGCTTCTTGGCAAACGCCGACCAGTCAAAAAACCATGGGTCACACCTAACATCCTACAACTATGCGACAAGCGTAGAGAGTTAAAGAAAAAGAAAAATGAAACAAAAGAAAGAGCAGAACAATTAGGGCAGTCAACAAAAGAACGGGAAGTCCATGACGGAGGCAAAAGAAAGGATCGGTGAACAGTGCCAAGACATTGAAGAGAACATCAAGAAAAGCAATAGCAAGAAAGCATATCAGCTGGTGAAAGACCTGACTAGCCGAAACAGAAAAAAGGGTTTTTAACAATCCAGGACAAAAATGGGAAGTGTCTCACTGACGACCAGATATTCGAACAGATGGACAGAATACTGCCCCGACCGTATAAACTATAGAACCGCAGGAGATCCAGAAGTCCTTAATGTCCCCGAAAGCAAAGACACAGACAGTCACCCTATCCCCCGAGAAGAAGTGGAAAACAGCAGTCAGATCGCTGAAAAAGGGGGAAGTCGCAGGGGCTGACAACATTCCAGCTGAGTTGGTCCAAGCTGGAGGGAAGCCATGATCAGCGCCTACTAAAAAATCTGCAACAAGATCTGGCAGACAGGAAAATGGCCAACACCAGGGGACGCAGTCGCTATCATCACCCTCCCCAAGAAAGGAAATTACAACAATGCCATAATTACCGCACAATCAGCCTCATATGTCACCCAAGCAAGGGTCATGCTGCAGATAATATTGAATGACTGAAGCCACAAGCAGAGACCATCATTGCTGAGGAACAAGCAGGTTTCAGAGCAGGGCGCAGCACAACAGAACAGATATCAACCTCAGAATACTATGTGAGCGGTACTTCAACATCAACAAGACCTATACCACGTAAATTTTTCGATTTTAAGAAGGCATTTGACAGGGGTTGGCATGCGGCTTTGTGGGCAACCATGAACTTGTACAGCATCAATGCAAACCCGATCAGAGTCATCAAACAGCTGTACAGCGAGGCCACCAGTGCAGTGTACTACAAAAAACAACATGGAGAATGGTTTCGAACAACAGTTGGAGTAAGGCAGGGCTGTCTACTCTCACCCACCCTTTTTAACATCTTCCCTTTAGAGATTTAGGCTGATGCACTGGAACATCATGAAGGATCAGTCAGCATTGGTGGCGAACGATCACAAACCTCCGCTTCGCAGATGACATTGATGGAATGCAGGATCAGAAAAAGAGCTTGCCAGCCTTACAGAACACTTGGATAAGGCCTCCAAAACATACGGCATGGAAATCAGTGCAGAGAAGACCAAACTGATGACTAATAACACCAACGGCATTAGCACTGATATCAGGGTTAATGACCAGAAGCTGGAAACAGTTCAAAGCTTCAAGTACCTGGGAGCCATTGTATCAGACCAGGGATCCAAGCCAGAAGTAGTATGCAGGACTGCACAGACAGTACACTACACTACATTAAACTACACTACACTGCACTGCACTACACTACACTACACTACACTACACTATACAACACTGCACTGCACTGCACTACACTTCACTACACTGCACTACACTACACTACACTACACTACTCTTCCTACACTTCACTACTCTACACTACACTTCACTACATACACTACACCTTCCCCATACACTACACTACACTCAACCCTCCCACTGCACTAACACTACACACACTCACACTACACTACACTACACTGCACTGCACTAACACTACACTACACTAACTACATACACTGCACTGCACGCATACACTTTCACCACTACACTACACGCACTACATTAAACTACACTACATTACTCTACACTACACTAAAATACACTGCACTACATTACACTACACTACATTAAACTACACTACATTACCTACACTACACTCATACACTACACTATACTGCACTACACTTCACTAAAACTACACTACACACACTACACTACACTACACTACACTACACTGCACTACACTACACTACACTGCATTACACTACACTGCAGTACACTACACTGCAGTACACTACACTACCCTACACTACACTGCATTGCACTACACTACACTGCACTGCACTACACTACACTGCACTGCACTATACTACACTACATTGCACTGCACTACACTATGGTGACGATGATGATGGTGACAACGACGACAACGATGACGTCGACGACGATGATGATGGTGATGGTGATGATGACGATGATGACGATGATGATGATGACGATGATGATGATGATGAATAATTCAAGCATTATGATACAAGGAAACATAGTACCACGACGACTGTGACGTAATATTCAAGTTTTGTGCATCATTCCTACCACGTAAAAACAACAAAAACCGTCATGATTGTTTGGGACAGGGGCAACAAGTTTTACCAGTTAATGAATTCAGATAAACCTGAGATCACCTTTCAACACTTACGTTGGCATGTTATTGTGTTGTACAATATCATGTCGAGATTATCTTCGGCTATAACAAGCATCCAAATCTACCATAAATTTGCTGAAATATGCTAATTAGCAGAACTCGCCAATGGCAAGAAAGTAAACAAGATCACGTGACCAAGAAGTTCGTTAACTCTGCAATGACCTGTGAGCCCTGGCAAAATGGAGAGACATGTATGAGCTGAGCCTCTCAAATTTGAGTTCATGTCCTTATAAAACCGTGAGATTGTCTTAATTTAACGTTTGTACTCTATGCGTCAGCGGACGGGGATATGCTCAGTGGTCAGAGTACTCGCTTTACCCCAGCTAAGGTTAGGCAGCATTGAGCGTGGTTACCACTTGGATGGGTGACCGTTTGCGCGCATTGTCTTCAGAACAGTCCCCCAGTTCACCCAGCTGTAAATGGGTACCTGCCCTCTTTAGGGTCAGGGAAGGTAAAGCAGCGAGGGGAGGAGATGGGCGCCGCCTCAATATGCTGGCCCCTGGAGAAGTTGAGGTCTCTGACGCCTCGCTCCCCTACGACCACATAGGTTATGAGACACCTTTACCGTTACTATAACTATGTGGGATCACGCAGGAAGCAAAATGACCTCCCTCTGTGTCGATTTGCTCTGGTGCTGAATTTCATAACAAAATGATAATTTGTGGTTTGCCAAGGTCATCATGACCAGTTTATTAGTAACAGTCACGTCTTAAACAATTATAATGGCATAATGATTAACTTCACACCGTTTTGGAAAAACGTGCTTTAGCAAGAGTGTATCTGGGTGAATAATTGTCTTTTTTGTTGTTGTTGTTATTGTTGTTGTTCTTGCTTCTGTTATTATTATTATCATTATCATTATTATTATTATTACTATTATTATTATTATTATTATTATTATTATTATTATTATTATTATTATTATTATTATTATTATATATTAATATTATTCATTATCGTTATTGTTGTTGTTGGGGTGGTGGTGGTGGTGGTTGTTCTTGTTCTTCTTGTTTTCCTCCTTCTTGTTTTCTTGTTCTTGTTTTACTTGTTCTTGTTCTTCTTCTTACGCGCGCGCGCACTGTGTGTGTGTGTGTGTGTGTGTGTGTGTGTGTGTGTGTGTGTGTGTGTGTGTGTGTGCGTGTGCGGGATTTGCTTGCTTGTTTGTGTGTGTGTGTGTGTGTGTATGTCTGTGTGCGTGCGCGTCTATCTATCTATTTATCTATCTATTATCTATCTATCTATCTATCTTCCTATCTATTTATCTTCCTATATCTATCTATCTTCCTATCTCTTCTATCCTCTACTATCTATTTTCTCCTATCTCCTATCTATCTATTTATCTATCTTCCTATCTATCTATCTACTTCCTATCTATCTATATCTATCTATCTATCGTGATACATCTTCTACTATCTACAATCTATCTATCTCTATCATCTATTTTCTATCTATCTCATAATCTATCTATTATCTATCTATCTACTACTGTCTTCTATCTATCTATCTATCTATCTATAATCTATATATATATATCTCTTTCTATCTGTCTATCTATCTATCTATCTATCTATCTATCTTCTATCTCTATCTTCTGTCTATCTTCTATCTATCTATCTATCTATCTATCTATAATCTATTATTCTGTTATCTGTGCATCTCTGTCATACTATTTGTGTGTGTGTGTGTGTCTGTGCGTCTCTGTGTATTTTGCATGTGTGTATGTGCCTGCATGCCTAAGCTTCAAGGATATCTGCACATAACACAGAACTATGTTCTTCCTGCTCTTTCAGCTCCAGCACTATGCTCCCGAAGATGGAATTTGGCTGCCCTAGGCTTCTTCGGATTCCTCTTTGTGTACGTGGTGCGGGTGAACCTCAGCGTGGCCATCATCTGCATGGTTCGAATCCCGCCCAGCAACCAGTCTGCCCCTGATACAACCTAACCACCAGGCCTTCTTTACCCTCACGTAATAGTGTTGTTGTTGTTCTTGCTGTTTTTGTTGGTGGTTGTTGTTGGTGTTCTTGTTGGTGTTGTTGTTGTTGTTGTTGTTGGTGTAGTAGTAGTAGTAGTAGTAGTAGCAGCAGCAGAGCAGCAGCAGCAGCAGCAGCAGCAGCAGCAGCAGCAGTTGTTGTTGTTGGTGGTGGTGGTGGTGGTGCTATTGTTGGTGTTGGTGTTGTTGTTGTTGTTGTAGTAGTTCTTGTTGCTGTGTAGTACAGCAGCAGAGCTAGCGTTTGGTGTTGTGTGTTGTTGGTGTTGCTTGTTGTTGTTGTTGCTGCTGCTACTGTTGTTGTTGTTGTTGTTAGTGTTATTCTTGTAGTAAAGTAGTAGTAGTAGTTGTTGTAGGTGTTGCTGTTGTTGTTGTTGCTGTTGTTGTTGCTGCTGCTACTGTTATTGTTGTAGTAGTTGTTATTGCTGTTGTTGTTACCGTAGAAGTAGTAGTAGTAGTAGCAGCAGCAGCAGCAGCAGCAGCAGCAGCAGCAGCAGCAGTAGTAGTAGTAGTAGTAGTAGTAGTAGTAGTAGCAGTAGTAGTAGTAGTAGTAGCAGTAGTAGTAGTAGTAGTAGTCGTCGTCGTCGTCGTCGACGTAGTAGTTGCAGTAGTTGTAGTAGTAGTAGTAGCATTAGTAGAAGTAGTAGTAGTAGTAGTAGTAGTAGTAGTAGTAGCAGCAGCAGCAGTAGTAGTAGTAGTATAGTAGTAAGTAGAAAGTAGTAGTAGTAGTAGTAGTAGTAGTAGTAGTAGTAGTAGTAGTAGTAGTAGTAGTAGTATCATTCTTCTTCTTCTTCTTCTTCTTCTTAATATCATCATCACCATCACCACCACCACCACCACCATCATCATCATCACCATCATCATCATCATCATCATCATCATCATCATCATCATCATCATCATCATCATCATCATCATCATCATCATCATCATCATCATCAACAACATCATCATCATCATCATCATCATTATGATGATGATGATGATTATTATTATCATTATTATTATTATTGATATTATTATCATCATCATCATCATCATCATCATCATCATTATTATTATTACTACTACTACTACTACTATAACTACTACTACTACTACTACTACTACTACTACTACTACTACTACTACTACTACTACTACTACTACACTAGTAGTAGTAGTAGTAGTAGTAGTAGTAGTAGTAGTAGTAGTAGTAGTAGTAGTAGTAGTAGTAGTAGTAGTAGTATCGTTGTTGTTGTCGTCGTTGTCATTATCGTCATCGTCATTATCATCCTTATTATCATTATGTTTCAGCGTCATCCCATCTCTACGAAGATTCGAACCCTCTACCTACCACCACCCCCACCCCCAACACCTACACCCCCCTCCCGTCCTACCCACTCCCCACCAACCATAGTACACCCCCCTCCTCTCCCCTACAACCACATCAGAACGGTTCCAGACTCCAAGATCCTGGAAACTCTGCTAGTTCCATCACACCACCTGGCATAACCCCTGACCATTCACCGACAGGTGTTTCCCCGAAGTGGCAGGGTGATGGTGATGGTGGTGAGGGGGTGGTGGTGGTGGGGAGCGAGGGAGAGAGGGAGAGGGAGAGCCAGGGGAGTCAATGTGGGGGAGAAAGTCTTCAGGAGGACATGGACGGCAACAGTCAAGCTTTAGTGAGTGTGGTGTGGTTTTTTTTATCAGTGACCATCTACCGCAAAATGAGTCATACTACACAGGAGGTTCTAATTGTAGTTGTTAACATGATTGTCATTAATTTAGCGAGAAAAAAAGATTATTCAATGCAAAAAACAGATTGAAAATCGAACAATTCTATAAAAAGTTATTGTCATTAATAATCAATAAAAAAAAAAATACTTCAATTTAAAAAAAACCCAGATTGAAAACCAAACAGTTCTAGAAAAAGTTATTGTCATAATTAGCAATAAAGAGAATATTTAATAATTAAAAAAAGATTGAAAATTGGATAATTCTACAAAAAGTTATTACAAATTGAAACACTAGACCACAAGAAGTGATAACATGAAAAATGGACACATTTTGCACCATAATAGGTAGTCAGAATGACGGCTTGGATGTTTTTAAACGCGTTATTAAAGCAAAAGGAAACAAAATTACACCTTGACACTTCAGTACAAGGTAATAGAAAGCTTATAGTTTTTATAATCAATCAAAATCTCAAAATCGACAATCTAACCCCCAACCTGCTTCAAAATTGCTCCTAGCAGAAAAAGTGGGTCAGGTGCAAAGCGACTCATTTCGCTGTGGAGGGTCACACTTGTTGTTGCTGCTGTTGTATTGTATACCACTTGAGTCAGTGCAGATTTCTCTGCGTTAAATTCGGGCTGCCGTCCCCACAAGAGCAGCGCCACCCATCAATATTTTTTGGGTTCTTTTCCTGTCTGCGTGTGTATTTGTTTCCCTATCAGAGTGGATTTTTCTACAGAGTTTTGTCAGGGATGACTTCCTTGTTGCCGTGGGTTCTTTTACCTGCGCTTAATACGTGTTATACACGGGACCTCGGTTTATCGTCTCATCTGAAAGACTAGCACCCAGACCACCACTCGTAGTCTAACAGATAGGGGAAAAGTTTTGGGCACAAACGGGGATCGAACCGTCACACACTTCTGACCCAGACTTTTCGCTTTCTAGGCAGCTATGTGCGTTACCTCTAGACCACCGATCCACATGATGTTTGTGGCGACGGTGGTGGTGGTGGTGGTGGTGGTGTGGTGGTGTTTTTATTGTGTTGTTGTTGTTGTTGTTGTTGTTTATTTTTAGCTAGTTGTTGTAGATTTGGTGGTTGTTGGGTA
>CM054151.1:3033741-3041241 GCA_028751875.1 Rapana venosa
TGGACGACGACGACGACAACGATGACGACGACGTGATGATGGTGGGATGATAATAATGATGATGACAATGATGACGACGACGACGACGATTGACTGACGACGAAGAGATGATGATATGACGACGGAACGACGACGACGATGACGACGATGATGATGATGATGGTGAAGGAGAAGAAGAAGAAGAAGAAGATATTGATTATGATTATGACGACGACGACGACGACGACGACGATGATGACGACGACGACGACGATGATGACGATGACGACGACGATGATGATGACGACGACGACGCCGCCGAAAATGATTCCTGATGTTCACTCTAATCCCTGCCGCTGCTTCAGCTACATCTTCACTCAGATTCCGGGGGGCTGGTTGGCGGGGAGGTATGGGGGCAGGAGGGTGTGGGGCTTCTGTCAGCTGGTCAGCGCCATCTGCACCCTCTTAACTCCCCTGGCGGCGCGAGTACACGTGGACCTCACTTCAGCTCTTCGCTTTGTTTTGGGGCTTGCCGCTGTGAGTGTATAAGGTGTGTGTGTGTGGTGTTGTGTGTGTGTGTGTGTGTGTGTGTGTGTGTGTGTGTGTGTGTAGGGGGGGGGAGAATGGATGGGGAAGGGAGAGGTGTGTGTATGTGGGGGGGGGGGGGGGAGTTGTATGTGTGTGTGTGTGGGGGTAGGGTAGGGTAGTGTGTGTTTTTGGGGTGGGGGTGGGAGATGTGTGTGTGTGTGTGTGTGTGTGTGTGTGTGTTTTGGTCCATCGATCTGGAATGACCTCACTCTCTCTCTTCGCCAAAAGCCTACTTATCATGTTTTTAAATCCAGCCTCAAGACACATTTATTTCAAACCTAATATTCTCTCCTCTTGTTTCATCTCATTTCTGTCCCCGCCCTCAACAACCAACACCCCCCCCCCTCCATCACCCTGCCGGAGTGTACAACCTTTGTGTGTGTGTGTGTGTGTGTGTGTGTGTGTGTGTGTGTGTGTGTGTGTGTGTGTGTGTGTGTGTGGTGTGTGTTGTGAGTGTGTATGTGTGTTGGGAGAGGGGAGGAGTGTATGTGTATATGTGTGTATGTGCAAATAAGAAGAAGAAGAAAAGAAGAAGAAGAAGAAGAAGAAGAAGAAGAAGAAGAAGAAGAAGAAGAAGAAGAAGAAGAACAACAACAACAACAACAACAACAACAACAGCAACAACAACAACAGCAACAAAACTGCAAGAAAAATTGCAAAGAAATATTATCCTTTAGGGTGGTCAGTCGGTTCATGGATTCATCCTCTAAAAGATATGACTGGTTGGTTACTTCATCGATCAATCCATCGATCAATCGATCGATAGATAGATTGACTGACTGGATGATTGATTGATGTTTTTGATGCAGGGTGTGACCTTTCCCTGCTTTCATGCCATGATGGGGAGGTGGGCCCCAAAGTTGGAGAGAAGCAAGCTGACGGCCTTTGCTTTTGCCGGTATTCTGACAGTCTGAGAGAGAGAGGGGGGGGAGGGGAGGGGAAGGGGGGGGGGACAGGGAGAGGGAGAGAGAGGGGGAGAGAGAGGGGAGGAGGAGGGAGGAGAGAGAGGGGCAGAGAGAGGGGGGCAGAGATAGAGGGAGGACAATGACAATGACAATGACAAATTCTTTTATTTCGAGGATAATGAATAAGCACCCATGTGCTTTTTTACATCCAGTCCCCGCCCTTAAGGATATATATGATAATAAAATAAAATAAAGCCCATAGCAATACACTTACACAGCTTACGGGAAAAGTATCTACATAAAAATCCACACAAAAATCACCGAAGAGAGAGAGAGAGAGAGAAAAAAAAAGTAGCAACAAGTAAGAAAGAAAGCAGAACAGAAAACACAGAAACAACCGAAAAAATAGCAAGAACCAAGAGCAAAACAAAAACGGCAACAACAAAGGGAGAGGGAACAACCGAATAGTCCCTCCTCAAAAAAGCAACAACAACCCCAAATCCAAACCAAAACAGAACCAAACAAAGCAAAACCTCTATAAAAATAAAGGAGAACAAACCACGTAAATAGTTTCATTTTGGCTAACAGAAAGAAACGTCAAAAGTTCTTTGTGCTTTTATGGTGAGAGAGAGAGAGAGAGAGAGAGAGAGAGAGAGAGAGAGAGAGAAGAGAGAGAGAGAGAGAGAGAAGAGAATGACAAATGACAAATTCTTTTATTTCGAGGATAATGAATAAGCACTCATGTGCTTTTCTACATCCAGTCCCCGCCCGTAGGGTTGCATCTTGATAATAACCCAATACTTATACTCTCACGCAGTAGAAACAAAGGGAAATAACCCTTTAAAAATATTTAAGAGAGAGAGACAATGACAATGACAATGACAATGACAAATTCTTTTATTTCGAGGATAATGAATAAGCACACATGTGCTTTTTTACATCCAGTCCCCGCCCGTTAGGGATACATCTTAATAATAATAACCCAATATTTATACAGTCTCACAATAAAAACAAGGGGAAATAACCCTTTTCAAAACAGCTCCCCCCCCCAACAACCCCCCCCCCCCCCCCCCCCCAAGCAAGCAATTAAAAGAAAATCCTAAGAATACCCCACCCCTACCCCCACCCCCCAAAAAAACCCTAACCAAAACAAACAAACAAACAAAAGAGAAGGAAAAACCAAACCAACAAAAGATGATAAAAAAGAGAAAAAACAGACAAACAACAACAACAAGAACAAAGAGCAACAACAAAGCCAAGAAAAATAACACAACCAAACTTAATAAGTCATAAAGATAAACATCTACACATTGTCAAATGGTACACATACTTGTTACACATAATTATAAGATATTGAAATAGGGCACTCATTAAAACTTAAGAGGAGAGAGAGGGAGGGAGAGAGAGAGGGGGAGAGAGGTAGAGAGAGAGGGAGGGAGAGAGGGGGTAGAGAGAGGGGGCAGAGAGAGAGAGGGGGGAGGAGGGAGAGAGGTAGAGAGAGGGGGAGGGAGGGAGAGAGGGCGGAGAGAGAGGAGGCAGAGAGAGAGAGGGAGGGAGAGACAGAGGGGGAGGGAGTAGAGAGAGGGAGAGAGGGAGGCGGATAAGAGAGAGAGGTAGAGAGAGAGGAAGTAGGACAGAGAGAGAGAAGGAGAGAGGGAGAGGGAGAGCGAGGGAATAAACCTAGATTCAACCAGTCTACTGTTGGCCGTCGCTCTTTCTCTGTTTCTGGTCCATCGATTTGGAATGACCTCCCTATCTCTCTTCGCCAAAGGCCTTCTTGTGACTCTTTTTAAATCTGGCCTCAAGACATATTTGTTTCAAACCTAAGAATTTCCTCTCCTGTTTCATTTCATAGCTATCCCTGCTTTTCAACAGCCAAAAATTCCATCACCCTGCCAAAGTGTATAACGTGTGTGTGTGTGTGTGTGTGTGTGTGTGTGTGTGTGTGTGTGTGTGTGTGTGTGTGTGTGTGTGTGTGTGTGTGTGAGTGTGTGTGTGTGTGTGTGTGTGCATTTGGACTTGTTAGAACTATTACTCGCTATTGGTTGCATGACTGTGTAAGAATGAGTTGAGTGCAAGCGCTTTGATTTGTCTGTGCAAGATTCAGCGCTATATAAATTCCATTTATTATTATTATTATTATTATCATTATTATTATTATTATTATAAAGGGAGAGCCAGATAGACAGACAGAGACAGAGAGACAGACACACAGGAAAGAGAGAGAGAGAGGGGGGGGGCAGAGGAGACAGAGAGAGAAAGAATGAGAAAGATGATGAAATAGATAGATAAATAGAGAGAGGATAAGATCGATATCTAGATAGATGGAGAGAGAAAGAGAGAGAAAAAGAGAGAGAATGAGACAGACAGAGACAGACAGAGACAGACAGACAGAGAGAGAGAGGGAGGCAGAGAGAGACAGACAGACAGACGGATAGACAGACAACACACACACACACACACACACACACACACACACACACACACACACAGACAAGAAACAGAAGTCTCCCTCAATTTTTTGTCCCACCTCACCTCCACTACACATCCTCTCCCCCTTCTCTCTCTCTCTCTCTCTCTCTCTCTCTCCTCTCTCATCTCTCTCTCTCTCTCTTCCTTCTCTCTCTCTTCTCTCTCTCTCTCTCTCTCTCATATACCTGTCTCTCCTTTGTACGAAAGTCATTGTTGATTAACTTCATCTTTCGTACGTTACTGACTGAATCATTTTCCTTTCTTTCCTTTCCTATCCTTTCCTTCCTTCCTTCCCTCCCTCCTTCCTTCCCTTCTCTCTTTCCTAGGTCCTCCGATTGGTACCATCCTGACATTTTCATTATCTGCCCTTCTGTGCTCCTATGGATTTGACAACGGCTGGGGCTCTATCTTTTACCTGTCAGGTAAGTTTATTTGACGTCACCTCTACCTAATGATGCTAATTACAGGTGTTATGCAGACTTAGATAGTGTCAAGAGGGGCGTAAAGATACTAATTGAAGTAGGGGTGTGTGGGGTGGGGGGTGTAGGGGTGGGGGATACTAGATATTATTGTGGATGTTTGAATTGATGGTAGTGAGTGAAATGGGGACTGCAGGCGTAAAACTTTTTGTGAAGTTTTAAGTTTCGGGGATTTGTTGTTGTTGTTGTTGATGGTGTTGTAGGAAGAAGAGGCGTACAGCTAGCGTAATGTTATGTTGATGTTGTGTCTGTTTATATGTGTATGTAGATGTATATGTAATAATTATATTTACACACACACATATATATATATACATATATATATATATACATACCTATATACATACATACATACAGATAGATAGATAGATAGATAGATAAATAGATAGATAGATAGATAGATAGATAGATAGATAGATAGATAGATAGATAGATAGATAGATAGATAGATAGATAGATAGATAGATAGATACAAGGGGGACGGGATAGCCTAGTAGTTACAGTGATGTATTCATGATCGGCTGACCCGGGTTCGATTCTCTCCCAGAAAGTCTTTTTCGATGAGACTATAAATCGAGGTCTCGTGTGCGAACGCACGCAGAACATCTTGCGCACACGTTAAATCCTGTTCCGATTTTCGTTCCGCTTTCTGCTGGTGGGAACAGATTTTAAAAAATGTACAAAACTGCACACACACACGGGGACTGGATGAAAAAAGCACATGAGTGCTTATTCCATTATCCTCGAAAAAAAAAAAAAAAATCTCTCTCTCTCTCATCTCTCTCTCTCTCTCTCTCCTTCCTCTCTCTCTCTCATCTCTCCTCTCTCTCTCTCTCTTCTCCTCTCTCCTCTCCTCTCTCTCTACTCTCTCTCTCTCTCTCTCTCTCTCTCTCTCTCATCTCTCCTCTCCTCTCTCTCTCTCTATATATATATATATATATATATATATATATGTGTGTGTGTGTGTGTGTGTGTGTGTGTGTGTGTATGTGTGTGTGTGTGTGTGTTTGTGTGAATGTGTGTATGTGTGTGTGTGTGTTTGTGTGTGTGTGCGCAACTTATTGAGTAAATAAAACGATTGAACACTCTTATACTCACACTATAATAACTACCAAGAACCAGTTTGATTTGCAGAAGAGAAAGGTAATATATAATATATATATATATATATATATATATATATATATATATATATATATATATATATATATATATATATATATTGACAAAATATAGTGCCAGTCAGTTAGAATTCTCATTTCAAAACTGATTACCTAGTACTCGTTTGATTTGCAGAAAAAGTAAACTTAGAGTGCCAAAATATAGTGTTAATCAGTTAGAATTAGAGTTTTCCATTTCAAAACTCATCGACATTTCAATCTCAAATGTTCTTTTTGACGAAACGATTGTGCAAGATCCATGGGTTATTCTGAAATATTTTATGGAGTATGATTTTAAGGAATCGTTACGAACATAACAATGTCACAATTGCTTAGACGATGTGTGTCTTTTAATGATAGAAAGTCTGTGTATTATCTGTCTGTGTTTTCATGTCTAGGTATATCTGTTTGCCTGTCTGTCTCTGTCTCTCTATCTCAATCTCTGTCTCTGTGTTTCTGTCTCCCTTTGCTTTATTTTTCTTGCCTTCTTTCTGTCCATTCTTTCCTTGCTGTTTTTTCTTCTATATTTCCATCATTTATCCCATTTTCCCCCACTTTACTTTTTTCTTTCCTCCTTCCTTCCATCCACACACCCATCCATCATCACCCACTTGCCCACCCCCCTACCCACCCACCCACCCCCTCACTCACACACCCATCCATCCACCCATCCAACCACCCATCCATCAATCCAACCCACCCATTATGGTTTATCACTGATTAGGATTTTATTCTATGTCTGCATATATAATTATGATGAAAAAACAAATGCATTGCATATTAAATGTACCATCTGAAAATAAAAGTTTGACTTTGACTTGACTTTCATACACACACACACACACACACACACACACACACACACACACACACACAAACACACACACACACACACAACACACACACACACACACACACCACACACACACACAACACACACACACACACACACACACACACACACACACACAAGGTTAGACACGGGTGTAAAAGGGGCCAAAATTATGGGGGGTTTTAGAATAAACTATTGCTAGATGCAAATATGGAGATTTTCCTGCGAGAAGTTAAAGAATTTAGGCTGTAATACATGTCCGAAGAAACCGAATTATTGTACCTGTAGATAAAAACGCTTAGGAGTTTGAAACATTTAAGTTTTGGCGGCCATTTTTGGATTGTTTCTATGGCAACAGTGCATAAAAATGAGTAATTCATAGGGTGGTTTTGTTTTTTTAGCATTTACAAGTGATGCCCTTTCAACGTATGGTACAATTTCTAACACGAGCTTGTCAACAACATTTCTCAGCTTCGATCTCCAGGTGCACAGCCGAGATTCGAACCCTTGGACCCATGGGATTGAAGTCAAAGGGTCTTAACCACTCGGCTATATCGTCAGTCACAAGACGGTTGTATGTGTGTGTGTGTGTGTGTGTGTGTGTGTGTGTTTGTGTGTGTGTGTGTGTGTGTGTGTGTTGTGTGGTGTGTGTGTGTGTGTGTGTGTGTGTGTGTGTGTGTGTGTGTGTGTGTGTGTGTGTGTGTGTGTGTTGTGCCTCGTGGAAGGACGGTGGCAGGATGGTTAAGACGTTTGCCTGCCAACAAATAAACCGTGAGGTTCTGGGTTCGATTCTCAGCCTCGCCCTTTCTTCCCAGTTTGAGTGTGTGTGTGCGAGCGTGCGCGCGTGTGCGCGCGTGTGCGCGTGTGCGCGCGTGTGTTTGTGTGTATTTGAACTTGTTAAACTATTAATCATTGTTGGTTGCATGTGTAGGAGTGGAATGGATGCAAGCGCTTTGATTTGTTTGTTTTTTACAAGATATAGCGCTATACAAATTCCATTGTTATTATTATTATTATTATTATTATTATTATTATTATTATTATTATTATTATTGTTATTATTATTATTATTATTATTATTATTA
>CM054151.1:3054070-3091570 GCA_028751875.1 Rapana venosa
TAGTGGAGTGGAGTGGAGTGTAGTGGAGTGGAGTGGAGTGGAGTGGAGTGGAGTGGAGTGGAGTGTAGTGTAGGGTAGGGTAGGGTAGTGTAGTGTAGTGTAGAGTAGTGTAGTGTAGTGTAGTGTAGTGTAGTGTATTTGTGGTGTAGTGTGGTGTAGTGTGGTGTAGTGTAGTGGAGTGTAGAGTAGTGTAGTGGAGTGGAGGGTAGTGTAGTGCAGTGTAGTGTAGGTAGTGGAGTGGAGTGGAGGGGAGTGTATTTATTTTATTTTTATTTATTATTTATTTATTCTTTTATATCGAGGATCATGGAATAAGCACTCATGTGCTTTATTACATCCAGTCCCCGTGTGTATGCGGTTTTGTAAATTTTGTCATCTGTTTCTGTGTAGTGTAGTGTATTTATTTATTTATTCATACCACATTAAGTCAAAGCAGATTTTTCTGCATGAAATTCGGGCTGCTCTCCCCCCAGGGAGAGCGCATCGCCACAAGAGCAGCGCCACCCATTTTTTTCTTTTTTCCTGTCTGCAGCTGTATTTGTTTCCCAATCAGAGTGACTTTTTCTACAGAATTTTTGCCAAGGACAACTCTCTTGTTGCCGTGGGTTCTTTTACGTGCGCTAAATAATTATGTGTAACACACGGGAACTCGGTTTATCGTCTCATCCGAAAGACTAGCGCCCAGACCACCACTCATGATTTAATGGATGGGGGAAAAGTTTCGGGTCCTTAATGGGATTCGAACCACAACACACTTCCGACCCAGACTTTTTGCTTTCTAGACAGGCGTGTTACCTCTAGACCACGATTTATTGTATTGTATTGTACTGTACTGTACTCTATTCTATTGCGTTATATTGTATTGTACTGAATAGCTCAGTGGTCAGAGCACTCGCTTTCCCCCAGCTAAGGTTAAGCAGCGTTCAGCGTGGTTACCAAGTGGATGGGTGACCGTTTGCGCGCCTTGGCTTCAATAGAGTTCCCCAGTTCACCCAGCTGTAAATGGGTACCTGCCTCTTTAGGGTCAGGGAAGGTAAAGTAGTGATGGAGAGGAGATGGGCGCCGCCCTCAATATGCTGGCCCCTGGAGAAGCTGAGGTCTCTGATGCCTCGCTCCCCGACGACCGCATAGGTTATGGGACACCTTAACCTATATTTTACCGCTACTATTGTATTGTATTGTATTGCATTGTGCTGTATTGTATTGTACTGTATTGTATGGCATTGTATTGTATACCATTTTCAGTCATGGCAGAGTTATCTGCGTGAAATTCGGGATGCTCTCCCAGGGGAGAGCGCATCGCCACAAGAGCAGCGCCACACATTATTTTCCCCATGCCTGCATGTGTATTTGTTGTCCTATCAAAGTGACCTCATTTCTATTTTTTTTTGTTTACAGAATTTTGCCAGGGACACACCCCTTGGTGCCGTAGGTTCTTTTACGTGCGCAAAATACGTGTTGCACATAGGACCTCCATTGATCCTGTGTGTGCGTGTGTGTGTGTGTGTGTGTGTGTGTGTGTGTGTGCGTGCGCGCGCGTGTGTGTATGTGTATGTGTATGTGTGTGTATGTATGTGTCTTCTTTATTCAACATAAGTTCACTATAAATAAGATTAAACGGATGAGTGTGTGTGTGTTTATGTGTGTTTGTGTGTGTGTGTATATCTCTGTGTGTGCGTGAGTGAGTGCGTGCGAGTATTGTGCGTGTATGTGTGTATCTGTGTCTGTGTTAATGTGCGTGCGCGTGTGGGTGTATACCTTTGCCTTCGTACTATCGAGAGAATACACTTGGGTTTGCACACACACACACACACACGCACGCACACACACACACACATACTCAACACACACATACCTCTAACACACATTCCCCAAACACACACAGCCCCCTCCCCCACGCACCCACTTCCCCCCCCCCCCCCACATACATCTCTCCCCCCACACACACACATACATCCCTCCCCCACCCCCCACACGCGCACCCCTCCCTCCCCCTATTCTACCACCCACCCACACACACACACCACACACACCACACCCACACCCACACCCACACACCACCCGAACCCCACCACACACACACACACACACACACAACCCCCCCCCCAAAAAAAAAAAAAAAACCTTAACAAACTGGAAAATAACAACCCCAAACAAGCCTCAAACCAACCCCCCCCCCCACCCCACCTAAACAACAACAACAAAAACAACCGCAAACCTACCTGGGCTTTTGACCTTTGCAGATATGCTGGAATTCTCTTCGGAATCACCAACACTGCTGGAACCATTCCAGGAATGATAGCCCCTATGGTAGCTGGAGTCCTGACACCTAACGTGAGTAGTAGTAGTAGTAGTAGTAGTAGTAGTAGTAGTAGTGGTAGTAGTAGTAGTAGTGGTAGTAGTAGTAGTAATAGTAGTAGTAGTAGTAGTAGTGGTAGTAGTGGTAGTAGTAGTAGTAGTGGTAGTTAGTAGTTAGTAGTGAGTAGTGGTAGTATAGTGGTAGTAGTAGTGGTATAGTAGTAGTAGTAGTAGTAGTAGTAGTATGTAGTAGTAGTAGTAGTATGTAGTGTAGTAGTAGTAGTAGTAGTAGTAGTAGTAGTAGTAGTGTAGTAGTAGTAGTAGTAGTAGTAGTAGTGGTAGTAGTAGTAGTAGTAGTAGTAGTAGTATAGTAGTAGTGGGTAGTAGTAGTAGTAGTAGTAGTTAGTAAGGGTAGTAGTAGTAGTAGTAGTAGTGTAGTAGTAGTAGTAGGGAGTGAGTATGAGTAGTAGTAGTAGTAGTAGTAGAGGAGTAGTAGTAGTAGTAGTAGTAGTTAGTGTAGTAGGTAGTAGTAGTAGTAGTGGTAGTAGTTAAATAGTGGAGTAGTAGTAGTAGTAGTAGTAGTAGTAGTAGTGAGTAGTAGTAGTAGTAGTAGTGGTTAGTGGGTTTGTAGTAGTAGTTAGTAGTAGTAGTGAGTAGGTAGTAGTAGTAGTAGTAGTAGTAGTAGTGGTAGTTAGTAGTAGTAGTAGTAGGGAAGAAGTAGTAGTAGTAGTAGTAGAGGAGTAGTGAGGGATGGAAGGAGAGAGAGTAGAGTAGTAGGTAGTAGTAGTAGTAGTAGAGAGGAGGAGTAGGAGTAGTAGTAGTAGTAGTAGTAGGTAGTAGGAGTAGGTAGTAGTAGTAGTAGTAGTAGTAGTAGTAGTAGGAGAGGAGGAGGATAGAGGAGTAGTAGTAGGAGAGTGAGTAGTAGTAGTAGTAGTTTAGTAGTAGTAGTGTAGTAGTAGTAGTAGTGGTAGTAGTAGTAGTAGTAGTAGTAGTAGTAGTGTGTAGTAGTAGTAGTAGTAGTAGTAGTAGTAGTAGTAGTAGTAGAGAAGAGGAGGAGGAGGAGTAGTTAGTAGTAGTAGGTAGGAGAGAGGATGGAGGAGGAGGAGGAGAAGGAGTGTAGTAGAGTAGTAGTAGTAGTAGATAGTAGTAGTAGTAGGAGGAGGAGGAGGAGGATAGTAGGAGAGTAGGAGAGGAGTTTAGTAGTAGTAGTGGGTATGTTGTTGTAAGTAGTAGTAGTGTAGTGTAGAAAGTAGGAAGTAGTAGTAGTGTTAGAGTAGTAGGAGGAGGAGGAGGAGGAGGAGGAGGAGGAAGAGTAGGAGGAGAGGAGTAGTAGTAGTAGAGTAGTAGTAGTAGTAGTGTTAGATAGTAGTAATAGTAGTAGTATAGTAGTAGTAGTAGGAGTAGTAGTAGTAGTGTAGTAGTAGAATAGTAGTATTTAGTAGTAGTAGTAGTAGTAGTAAAGTAGTAGTAGATAGTAGTAGTAGTAGTAGAAGAAGTAGTAGTAGTAGTAGTAGTAGTAGGAGGAGGAGGAGGAGAGTA
This sequence comes from Rapana venosa, assembly GCA_028751875.1. Classification (NCBI taxonomy): domain Eukaryota; kingdom Metazoa; phylum Mollusca; class Gastropoda; order Neogastropoda; family Muricidae; genus Rapana; species Rapana venosa. The sequence goes on from CM054151.1 coordinate 3,057,908, forward strand.
GTAGGAGGAGGAGGAGGGGAGAGGAGGAGGAGTAGAGTAGTAAAGTTAGTATAGTGGTAGTAGTAGTAATAGTAAGTAGTATAGTAGAGTAGTAGTAGAGAGTAGTGTTAAAGTAGTGAAGATAAGTAAGAGGAGTATAGTATAGTAGTAGAAAGTAGTGGTGGTGAGTAGTAGTGTAGTAGTAGTAGGGAGGTGGTAGGAGTAAGAGTAGTAGGTTAGTAGTAGTAGTAGTAGAAGGAGGAGTAGAGGAGGTGTAGTAGTAGGTAGTAAGTAGTAGCAGAAAAGTAGTAGTAGTAGTAAAGGAGGGAGTGAGGAGGAGGAGTGGAGGAGGAGGAGGTTAGTAGTAGTATGTAGTAGTAGTAGAAAGTGTAGGAGGAGGAGAGAGTAGTAGAGTAGAAGAGGAGGTAGGTGTAGTATAGTAGTAGTAGGTGTAGAGAGGAAGAAGGAGGAGGTAGTAGAGGAGGAGAGGAGGAGGAGGGTGTTGTAGTATAGTTAGTAGTGAGAGAGAGAGGAGGAGGAGGAAGAGGAGAGAGAGGAAGGAGTGAGATGTATAGAGTTATAGGTAGAGGAGGAAGAGAGTAGAGGAGAGAGATAGAGAGAAAACAGCAGACCAGTCAGCTAAAGGATGAGGTTAGTATGGAGAGGATAGAGAGGGTTCTATTATTTTTATCTTATATATATATTTATATATCTATATATATATTTTTTTTACCCCACCACAACACCACCACATCACCAACCACCACCAACCACCCCTCCCCCCACTACCAACCCCAACCCCCCCCCACCACCAACCACCCCCCCCCCCCCCCCCCCCACCACCACACTCACCACCAACACACCACTACCAACCCCCACCACCACCACCACCCCCCCCACCCACCCCCCCCACCCCCCCCCCCCCACCCCCCCCCCCCCCCCCCCACCACCACCACCACCACCACCACCAGCCACCACCAACCTTCACCACCACCACCAACCACCACCATCACCGCCACTCTCTCTCTCTATTTGGTTTTTACAGAGAACTGCGGACGAATGGCGAACAGTCTTCTTCGTGTGTGCGGGGGTACATATTTTGGGTGCCTTAGTTTTCGCCGTACTGGTTGATGGGGAGGCACAATCTTGGGCCGTACCGCCGGAAATCGTCACCGAATATGCCGACGTCACATCCGGCACTGAGGGCACAGAGAAAAAGAAGATGGCGACGCAATCTGAAGACGGGACGGCAAACACGGATCTTATGATGACCAACTCCGGAGAGAAGTTTGGATGAGAGGAAGGGTGGACAGTATAACGTTGATATTTCGACTCCCAAGAATAATATGGATAAGTGACTAAAAGGAAAAAAAAAGGTTGGGTGGGGAGTGGGAGGGGGGATGGGGAGGTGCTAAGTCAGTGACATTTTTTTTTAATGGGAGAGAGGGAGAGAACTTGAACTCTGAACTCTGAAAAGATTTATTGTACTTCGGCACATTACTTCGGCTCCTTGAAAAAAAAAAGAATAAATACAATGCAATTCAAAGGGAAGAAAAAAGATTCGAAGAAAATAAAATATACCTTCACGTAATCTTTGATAAGCCCTTGCCATAATCATATACTTTGGCGTGTACCAACACTGTACTCCTGAAAATGCATGTTCCAAAAATCATGAATTAGACCAGCAATTCAAACAGATCTTAAGCTCAAGGTAACAGAACAAAACACGGCTCAGAGCACAACTGGGACCAAAGTTGATAATAACAGAGTTATACCTGACAGTGTCAACACACGAGCATACAACATTCAAACATCAAGTGCGGCGTATAATTATCTAATAGGTTTCACCGGAGATAAGTTTGGATAAGAAGAATGATGGACAGTATAACGTTGATATTTCGACTCCCAAGAATAAGAGGGATAAGTGACTAAAAGAACAAAAAACCTATTATATTTTTAGAACAGTTACCATACTAGAAGCTGTGTCTACTGAATATATTTATGCGAGCCTTAGGTTAATAGAATGTAAACAAGAGTGTTTATGAAAAAATATTGAATTTCAGTGATCGTGGCATACAACAATTTTATGTCATTAAAAAGAAATGGGGTGGTGAGAGAGAGAGAGAGAGAGAGAGAGAGAGAGAGAGAGAGAGAGAGAGAGAGACGAGAGAGAGAGAGAGTGAGTGGGTGGGTGAGAGAGAGAGAGAAGAGACAAAGGGACAGACAGAGACAGACAGAGTGAGTGAGTGGAGTGGGTAGAGAGAGAGAGAGAAAGTAGAGAAGAGAGAAGAGAGAGAGGAGAGAGAGAGAGAGAGAGAGAGACAAAGGGACAGACAGAGACAGACATGAGTGAGTGGTGAGAGAGAGAGAAGAGACAAAGGGACAGACAGAGACAGATAGACTCAAGAGAGAGAGAGAGAGAGAGAGAGAGAGAGAGAGAGAGAGAGAGACAGAGACAGAGACAGAGACAGAGATACAGAGGAAAAGAGACAGGGACAGGGACGGACATAGAGACTCAGAGAGAGAGAGACAGAGAGACAGACAGACAGCAGACTGAAAGAGAGAGAGAGGGAGAGAGAGAGAAGAGAGAGAGAGAGACGAGAGAGAGAGAGAGAGAAGAGAGCGACAGAAGCAGAGAGACACAGAGACAGAGATACAGAGACGGCAGTGACAGACAGAGACAGACAGACAGACCGAGAGAGAGAAAGAGAGAGAGAGAGAGACAGAGACACATGACAGAGACGACAGAGAAACAGAGACATAAGAGACAGACAAGGAAGAGAGAAGACGGATTAAGAGAGAGAGAGCGCACGCGGGAGAAAGAGAGGAGAGAGAGAGAGAGAGATTCCTTAGGTTTTTTTGTTGGTTGTCATTTATTCAGTCAGAAACCAGACTAAACCTAACCATAAAACGCTTATTGCCAAATAAAGATGACACTTGAAAACCATTGATTATCAAGTTTGGTTTGCTTGCACTGACTAACAACTTATATTGGACCCCCTCCCCCCCCCCCCCCCCTCTCTCTCTCTCCCTCTGACCCGGATGTGGAAGGCAGCAAGTGATGGAGGCTAGAAGAAATGCTCTCTGTCACTTCTGCACTAAGTGAGGGACTGAATGTTAAAATCATGGCGAATTTTTGCATAGTCCTGTATTGTATGTGAGCGCTTATAAAGATGCTATTGGATATCTGAAAAGGTCAGTAATAGCGACATAAACAACATATATTCAGTATAGATCTAACACCGAACAGGACGTGTTGAAACCTTGGGCATAAATACTATTCATGAGCCTTGAGCACTAGACTACCACGTATACACCTGCTATCTATATTAAACACATAATATAGTAGAGTTAACACGAAAGACTGTTGAATTGGGTTTGTGTAGAGCATGCTAGTGAAGATCACAAAGGTGAGATTGAAGAATGTACTTTATTTTGATACAGAGTATGGCTATGAAAAGCAAATACTTTGTCCAGCATTACCATAGGCACCTGAAATAAAAATGGCAGAAAACTCGTTTCCACCACCAACCAGTTTCCTGTAAATGATCGACTGGCGCCTGGCCCAAATGCAGCAGGGCTTTGTCACACACTCAACAGGATTAGGGAACAAAATGGACGAACAGTTTCATTCTCTTGAAGGTACCATTGGAGACTTTGGCTCAGAAATCAGCAAGCTCCAAGGGATGGTTGGGGCAAATGCTGAGAGATACAGGAACTTAAAGAAGACAAAGACAACATCTTAGAAAGAATTGAGCAGCTGGAGAGAAAACTCGAAACCAATGGGCAAAACTTAAAAACTTGCAACATCAAAGTCATCAATGTTGAAGAGACTGAATGGGAGGATGAACAGAGTACTATACAAGTCATCATTGACCTGCTGAATCATCATTCTCATGATCCCACTTGGCAGCAACAGGACATCACCAGAGCCTTCAGGCTTGGCAGGCCTCGAACCACCCAGGAGCGAGCGACCCCCGTCCAATTCTTGTCCAGTTTTGTCGCTGGGCAGACACAATGGCCGTGCTTGGGGATAAAGAGCTCAGGGACAATTTGAGGTGCAGTGGCATGCGAGTTAATAATAAATGGAACTTATATAGCGCTATATCTTGCAAAGACAAATCAAAGCGCATGCATTCAACCTAATCTTACACAGTCATGCAATCAATGATAAATAAGCAATAGTTTAAACAAACAAATATTACAAACATGGTGCGCTTCAGACAAAATCTATGAAATAAAATTTCAATAGTCAAATGTTTTTCAAAAGCACACACACTCACACAGGTTGTATAATTTAGCAGGGTGATAGGACATGGGTTAGTGAAGGTGGGATAGTTCTGATATGAAACAGGAGGGAGGAAATCTTAGGTTTGAAATAAATATGTCTTGAGGCTGGATTTTAAAGTGTCATAACTAGGTTTCTGGCAAAGAGAGAGAGAGGGAGCTCATTCCAGGTCGATGGACCTGAAATAGAGAAAGAGCAGCAGCCAACAGTGGATTGGTTGAATCTAGGTATTCGTAAGCACAAGGTATCTGCAGCAGAGCGGAGGGAACGTGAAGGAGTGTACAGATTAAGACATTCACAGAGGTAGGAGGGTGCAGTTTTGTGGAGACATTTGTAACAGAGGGTGCTGATCTTATAATTTACTCTCTGTGGCAAAGGCAGCCAGTGGAGAGATCGCAAGAGAGGGGTAATGTGCTCAGATTTTTTCTTTCTGAGAACTAGTCGAGCTGTGGAGTTTTGTATACATTGAAGGAAGTGGATAGATGATGCTGGCAGACCAGACAAAAGAGAATTGCAATAGTCCAGACATGAAAGAATGAGAGAAGTGACAATTTTGGCTGTTGCATCTGTGGACAGGTACTTTCGAATTGCACTAATACCCCGTAATTGATAGTAGCACGACTGACAGGTCTGGGTGATGAATTTTTGCATAGAGAGTGTGTTGTCGATAACAACACCTAGATACTGCACAGCAGTGGATAGAGGGACTGATGTATTGCCGAGTTCTATTGAAGCTGTTGTAATGGAAGAGAGTTTGTGTTTGGTCCCTACGAGCGTGGCTTCGGTTTTATCTGCATTTAGCTGTAATTTGTTCTGTGTCATCCAGTTTTGAATATCCTCAAAGCAGTGGGCCATACTTGTCAGGAGAAAAGGCAGATTTTCAGGAGTAACACTGCTTTGAATCTGAGAGTCATCTGCGTAAAGATGATGGTTGATTTGATGACGGTTTATTATATGTGACAGTGGGGCAGTGTAAAGAGTGAAAAGAACAGGGCCTAGAGCTGATCCCTGTGGGACTCCGCATTCCAGTTTGGCAGGTATTGATTGAATCTTGTTTACTGCAACTGTCTGGAATCGGTCAGTAAGGTATGAATTAAACCAGGTGAGGGCTGTGCCAGTAACACCGAACTTTTTTTAAGACGGGAGAGAAGATATGAGTGGTCTATAGTATTTGAGGCTGCTGATAAGTCGAGTAGAGTGAGAAGGGAGATATTCCCTGAGTCAGAAGCGTGTTTAAAGTGTGTACTAGGGTGGTTTCAGTGCTGTGGTTGACGCGATAGGCAGACTGAAACTCAGGAAGAAGATTGTTGGAGAGAAGGTGGCTGTTGAGCTGTTTGAGACCTACTTTTTCAAGGACTTAAGAATTAAAAGGTAGATTGGAAACAGGTCTATTTTTCTTCAGAATTTGGGGTAAAGGTCTGCTTTTTGAGAAAGGGGTGTGTTTTTAGCATTTTTGAAGTGATGGAACATTTCCTAAAACAAGAATAGTTCACTAGTCTGATAGCGGTTTAAGTGGTGGGCCTTTGGGAAAAAGAACATCAGGGTCAAGATCACATGATTTTAAGTCATTTCTTTCAGAATTGTTGAATTTTCTTTCTCACTGTGGGATAAAAAAAAAAGGGGAGGCCAAAATTTTGGGGATCAGAATACGGGCGGGAAAGATCTGACCCCATTTGGAGCGAATGTTATGGATTTTTTCAAAAAGAAAAAAAAATATAAAAGGGAAGTTCAATGGTGTGGATGACCAGAGGGCTTGCCTTCACAGATCCAAGAAGAGTGATGTGGGGAAAAGAGAGTTTTCATAGACGGGCATCATGAATTGAAAGAGTAATACTTTGTTTTTTCTGAAAAAATTTAAAGATTTCACTTTTTTTACTTGCTTCGAAAGACCCCGCTTAAGATTTCCGTTTTTTGTTTTTCGCCCTGCCGTCTAGTTGCCTGCTTTGCGCTTTTGCACCCAAAATTTATGGGGGTACCAGGGGCACATCCTATCAGGAAGGGGAGGCATGAGGGCAGCCATCAACGTTGGGAAACACATTGAGTGTTAGAGGGGTTTTTGTTGTCAAGGTTTTTTGATAGGCGTTCACCTTTGAAAGAAAGTTTTAATATATGGCCTTAGGTTACGACGGGTGACATACTTTTCTTTCTGATAGGCTTTGCAATGTTTTTGAGAGAAAAGAACTGCGGAATGATCAGAAGTAGTTCACCAGTGAGTGATAGATATAGATGTGATCAGAATCTTGGAGTAACATCGGTAATTAGGGGGGGCCCCCCAGTCTAAAATATGTCCTGATCTGTGCGTTTGCTTCATTTACAGCTGTGAAAAGAGAGTGGTTTGACAATGTAAGAGAGAAAGAAGTTTCGACATCAGAAGAAACTGATTTATCAAAATGGAAGTTAAAGTAGCGAGAAAAGATGAGATTTCTGTGTGTGGGAGGCTGTTGTGATCCAGGAGTGATTGAAACTCTTGATGGAAAATGGAAGATGTCAGATATTCTTACGGCGTGGAGGTTGGACGGTAAAGACAGCGAAAGATAGAGTGGCCAGGTGTGTGAAGTTGAGATCACAGACTTCGAAAGATTCAGGTGAGAAAGAAAGGGAGGTGACAGAAAGAAAGAGCAAGTCTAGTGTTTCTTTATAAAAGACGGCAATGCCACCTCCACGGGAGGGTCGGGGAAGAGAAAGAATTTTATATCCAGGTGGTGTCAGTTGTTTTATTTTCGATTCATGACCGTGTGGTTTTAACCAGGTTTCTGTAAGAAATGTTAGATCAATGTTCTTTTCAGAGATGAAATCAGAAATGAGATCAGCTTTACCTTCTGGGCAGACAGATTGCATGTTGAGCAAGCATATGTGAATGATGTTAGAAGGAGGCAGAGAGGTTGATGATAACTGTGGTGAATTAGGATAACTGTCAGTGGAAGAGGATGAAGGCGATGGTAAAGATCATAAAGTAAAGAATCTCCTTTGTGTGAGATTATAGGCTAAAGAAAGTCCTTTGGATGAGATTATAGGCTAAAGAAAGTCCTTTGGATGAGATTGTAGGCTAAAGAAAGTCCTTTGGATGAGATTATAGGCTAAAGAAAGTCCTTTGGATGAGATTATAGGCTAAAGAAAGTCCTTTGGATGAGATTATAGGCTAAAGAAAGTCCTTTGGATGAGATTGTAGGCTAAAGAAAGTCCTTTGGATGAGATTATAGGTTAAAGAAAGTCCTTTGGATGAGATTGTAGGCTAAAGAAAGTCCTTTGGATGAGATTATAGGCTAAAGAAAGTCCTTTGGATGAGATTATAGGCTAAAGAAAGTCCTTTGGATGAGATTGTAGGCTAAATAATAATAATAATAATAAATGGAATTTATATAGCGCTATATCTTGCAGAGACAAATCAAAGCGCTTGCACTCAACTCATTCTTACACAGTCATACAACCAGTGACAAGCAATAGTTCCAATCAAGTCCAAATGTGCACACACGCACACAACAAACACACACACACACACACACACACACACACACACACACACACACACACACACAACACACACACAAACAGGTCACAACACCTGGCAAGGGCAATAGAATCTTGTTGTTGAAGGCAGGGAAAAAAAAAACAAAAAAAACTAGAGATGAGGCAGGAGGAGGAAATCTTAGGTTTGAAATAAATATGTCTTGAGACTGGAATTTAAAAGTGTCATAAGAAGGCTTTTGGCGGAGAGAGAGAGAGGGAGATCATTCCACATTAATGGACCAGAATAGAGAAAGAGCGACGGCCGATGGTGGATTGGTTGAATCTAGGTATTCGATAAGGACAAGGTATCTGCAGCAGAGCGGAGAGAACGAGAAGGAGTGTACAAGTGAAGACATTCACAGAGGTAGGCGGGTGCTGTTTTGTGGAGACATTTGTAACAGAGGGTACTGATCTTATAGTTTACTCTCTGTGGCACAGGCAGCCAGTGGAGAGATTGCAAGAGAGGGGGTAATATGCTCAGATTTTTTTCTTTCTGAGGATTAGACGAGCTGCAGAGTTTTTGTATACGTTGAAGGGATTGGATAGATGATGCTGGCAGACCAGCCAACAGAGAGTTGCAATAGTCCATACGTGAAAGAATGAAAGACGCAACAAGTTTGGATTGTTGCATCTGTGGACAGGTACTTTCGAATTGCACTAATACGCCGTAAATTGATAGTAAGCAGGATTGGCAGGTCTGAGTGATGAATTTTTGCATAGAGAGTGTGTTGTCAATAATGACCCCTAGATACTTCACAGCAGTGGATAAAGGGACTGATGCATTGCCAAGTTGTATTGAAGCTGTTGCGATGGAAGAGAGTTTGTGTTTGGTCCCTACAAGCATGGTTTCTGTTTTATCTGCATTTAGCTGTAATTTGTTTCTGTATCATCCAATTTTGGATATTTGAAAGCAGTGGGCCATATTGTTAAAGAGAGAAGGCAGATTTTCAGGAGTGTGTCGCTGCTTAGAATCTGAGAGTCATCTGCATAAAAATGATGGTTGATCTGATGGCGGTTATTATATTGTGACAGTGGAGCAGTGTAGAGGGTGAAAAGACAGGGCCCAGAACAGATCCCTGTGGAACTCACATTCCAATCTTGCAGGTACTGACTGAATCTTGTTTACTGTGACTGTCTGGAATCGGTCAGTAAGGTATGAACTAAACCAGGTAAGGGCTGTACCAGTAACCCCAAAAATGTTTTTTGAAGACGGGAGAGAAGAATAGAGTGGTCAATAGTGTAAAAGGGGCTGCAGATAAGTCAAAGTAGAGTAAGAAAATAGAGATTTTCCCCTGAGTCAGAAGCGAGTAGAAGTGTGTTTAAGGTAGGCAAGTAGTTCAGTGCTATGGTTGACGCGTTTAGGCAGACTTGAAAAAGCAGGAAGGGGACGGGTTGGAGAGAAGGGGGGTTATTGAGCTGTTTTAGAATACTTTTTTCAGGACTTTAGAGATAACGGTGGGTTTGGGGAAACAGGTCTATAGTTCTTCGAATGTTGGGGTCAAGGTCATGCTTTTTGAGTAGAGATGTGACTATGGCAGTTTTTAGAGCTGAAGGAACATTCCCAGAGACAAGAGATAAGTTTCTATATTCTTTATAGTGGGAATAAGTTGTGGCAGGCACTGTGCAAAAAAGAAAAAAAAGTTGTCCGTTGGGTAGTTTTATAAAGTAAGAAAGTCTTTGGGTGAAATTTAAAGTTTTAAAGAAAGTCCTTTGGGTGAATTTATAAGTAAGGAAGTCCTTTGGGGGTGGTTATTTTAAGTTAGGGAAAGTCTTGGGAATGTAATTTTTTAAGGGGAAAGAAGGCCTTTGGGTTGGTTTTAAAAGTAAAGAAGTCCTTTGGGTGGGTTTTTTTGGTTTTTTGGGGGGGGGTTGGGTTTTTTGGGGGTTTTTTTAGGGGGGGTTTGGTGGTTTGGGGAAAGGGGGGGGGGGATAAGGGGGCGGGGGGGGGAAAAAAGGGGAAGGGGGGAAAAAAAAGGGGGGAAGGGAAGAGGGAGAGAGAGGGGAAAAAGGGGGGAGGAGGAGAAGAAAAAAAAAAAAAAAAAAAACCCCCCCCCCCCCCCCCCCCCCCCCGGGGGGGGGGGGGGGGGGGGGGGGGCCCCCCCCCTTTTTTTTCTCTCTCAGAGTCTTGGTCTTCTCTCTCTTGATCCTCGAGCTCTCTCTCCTGATCTTTCTCCTCTCCTTCGTCTCACTGATCTCATTCATCTCTCGTCTTTCTTTATTCTCTCTTCGTTTCTGCTCCCTCTTACTGTTCTCTTCCTTTCACTAAAATCTTCCCTCACCCCTCTCATCTCTCGCATCCCATCTCCCTGACATCTCTCTCTCCTCTCTCTCTACTCCTCTCTTCTCTGCACGGCATGGCGCTGATGCTGATGAGATGCGAAGCCCTCCTTCTCTTCTTACCTCTCCCTCCTCCACTCCTCTCTCTCTATCTCTCTCCCCTCCTCCTCCTCTCCACTCTCCGCGCTAAGGACACAAGGATGCGAAACGGAACGCATCCATTCCCCCCACCACGCTCTCTCTCTCCCCCTCTGTCCTTCTGGCGCGAGTCTTGAGGCAGCTTCTCTCTTCTCCCCCCTCCCTCCTACCCCTACCTCTCTCCCCACTCATCCTCGCCCCCCACTCGTCCTTCTCTATCTGTCTCTCGCTCTACGGTCAATCTCTCCCTCTCTCTACCTCTCTCTCTCTCTCCCTTCTCTTTCTCTCTCCCTCTCCTCCTCTCCATCTCCCCTCTCTCCCTCCCCTCTCTCTCTCTCTCTCCCTCTCTCTGCCCCCCTCTCTCTCCTTCTCTATCTGTCTCTCTCTCTTTCTCTCTTCCCCCCCCCCTCTCTCTCCTCTCTCTCTTCTCTCCTTGATAGCAGTGACAACTGGGCCTGACAGAGATGTAACAACCCCATCCACCCCCACCCCTTCACAACACACACACAGAGACACACACACTCACACACACAGACACACAGACACACACCACACACACACACTCTCACCACACACACCCACACCCCACACACCCCCCACACACATACACACCACCACACACACACACCCACCCACCCCACACACAAACGCGCGCGCACCCCCCCCCCCCCCCCCCGCCACACACACACACATACACACACACACATACACACGTTAAATTGAAAACAACGACAACACACACACATACACCAACACACACACACGCGCGCGCGCGCGCTCGCACACCCACACACCCACACACACACACACATACACACACACACACACACACAACACACAACACACACACACACACAACACACACACACACGTTAAATTGAAAGACAACACACACACACATACACCAACACGCACACACACACACACACACTTACACACACACACACTCTCACACACACACACACACACACCTCTCACACACACACACACACACACACACACACACACACACACACACACACACACACACCACACCCACCCCTTCCCCCCCCCCCCCCCCCCCCCCCCCCCACCCCCCCACACACACACACACTCATTGTCTACGCTCTCTCTCACTGCAAGGGACCAGTGTGATCGACAAGGGAGATCATTTGCTGGCTTCTTGCTTTCCTGCACCTGTTGATTCTGTCCCTTGATGGCTAAAAAAAAAGGGGGGAGGGAGAGGGGGGGGACAGAGAGAGAAAAGGGGAGAGAGGGAGAAGGGGAGAGAGAAGGGAGAGAGAGAAGGAGAGAGAGGAGACAGAGAGAAGGAGAGAGAGAGAGAGAAGGGGAGAAAGAGGGAGAGAGAGAGAGGGGGGTGGGTGGGAGGGAGAGAAAGGGAGAGAGACAGATGTGTGCGTATGCGTGCGTGGGTGCGTTTGTGTGTGTGTATATGTATGTATGTATGTATGTGTACGTGCGTGCGTGCGTGCGTGCGCGCGCGCGCGTGTGTGTGTGTGTGTGTATGTGTGTGTGTGTTGTACAGTGGAAGGGAGAAGAGAGCATAGATAGTGGAAAGATCTGATATTATGAGTTTGAGGTGCACACAGATGAGGGCAGGGTGTATGGGGTTAGGGGGGTGGGAATGGGATGGTGGGGTGGGGAGAGGGTAGTGGGATGGGTTGTACTGAGAATAAGGGTGGGGTGGTAATGTTATTTTGTGGTTTTTACGTCTGGGTACATTAACTCTGCCTACTTTTTAATGTAAGGAACGGTATAGCTCAGTGGTCAGAGCACTCGTTCTTCACCTAGCTAAGGTTAAGCAACGTTGAGCGTGGTTACCACTTGGATGGGTGACCGTTTGCGCGCCTTGGCTTCAGTACAGTCCCCCAGTTCACGCAGCTGTAAATGGATACCTTTTTAGGTACAGGGAAAGTAAAGCAGCGAGGGAGAGGAGATGGACGCCGCCCTCAATATGCTGGCCCCTGGAGAAGTTAAGATCTCTGACGCCTCGCTCCTCAACGACCGCATAGGTTATGGGACACCTTTATCTTTTTATATATAGTAGAGTTAGTTTTATACCCTATTTTAATCTGTATATAGCTGCAGAGTTTTCATCTAAAATTAAAAAATTGACGAGGTGACAGCCCTGATATGGCCTTTGTGGTCGGCGGGGCTATAAACAACAGGATTGGATTAGACCTTTTTATACTGCTCTATCTTAACACCCCCCTTTAGTCTTTTTCTTTGCTATTTTTAGGCAACTATACCGACCACTGTGCCCCACAAGGGAGATAATTTACTCGCGTCTTATTTGCTTGCATCTGCTGCTTCAGTCCCTTGGTGGGAAAGGAGAAGAGGGAGGGGGGAAGGTGGAGGTATGGGAGAGGGGGAAGGGAGGAGGGGAGTGGGGGAAAGCTGTTACAGAATCGTTAGGGTACTGCTCTGAATTTCATAAGCAATATATCATCGAGAATTTAAAACGCGATTGGACCATATAAAGAGCTCCTGACTTCAGTGAAAAGCACAAACTAAAGTGATTCGGGCACGTCACACGAACATCTGGACTGGCCAAGACTGTCCTACAGGGAACAGTACAAGGAGGGAGACGAAGAGGCAGACAGAGAAAACGATGGGAAGACAACATCAGAGAGTGGACTGGTAGCCTTGAGTGGAACGATTTCCTGCCGAAAGCAGAGGACCGCAGGGAGTGGAGGAAGCTGGTTGGAAAATCTTCAGTGGTGCCCTCACGGTAAACGGGACTACGGGATAGGGGAGGGGAGGATGTCGTCTGCTATAGTCAAACCTGGCAGGCCCAGTTCTTTTATCAGATCAGCAAGCATTTAGTGCATGAAAAGAACCCATGGCAACAAAAGAGTTGTAAGTGATAAAATTGTGTAGGAAAAAAAGCCCATTCTCATAATTATGGAAACAAACACATGCTCAGACATTAGGGAAAATGAGTGGCGCTGTAGTTTTGGCGACGTAGTTGTTGTTTTTTTTAAAAAGAAAGCAGATTGAATTTTACATGCAAAAAATCTGCTATGATCAAAAGGGGTATACTATACAGTACAATACAATACAGTGCAATGGGATACAATACAATACAACACAATATAATACAGTACAGTGCAATGCAATGCAACACACCACTACAAAATAACACAACACAATACAATGCAGTGCAATACAATACAATACAATACAACACAATACAGTACAGTGCAATTCGACACAACATCACACAATACAATACAAAACAATTCAAACCGATGCAGCACACCACAAGACAGCACAACACAACACAATACAACACAACACAATACAATTCATTGCAATTTAGCATTATACTACCGAATCCAATTCTATCCAACCCAATACAGTGAGTGGCACTGGGTCAGTGGCAGTAAGCTTTCTTCAAGAAGTAGCATATCCAACGTCAGGAATAGAGACATCTGCTGTTATTGTACGTGGTATACAACTTGCACATACAAACAGAACAATCATAACCAACCAATATCACTTTTTGAAAAACAAACAAACATACATACCAACAAAGCTTACAATCTACCATAAAAAGAAAATAAGACTACAACAAAGACTTTCTGATTAAAAGACATTTGAACAAAACGACTTTACATCGAAAAATATTGGCAAATGTTTCTTCGTCATCAATTGCTTAGACAGCAACTACTGTTAACATGTCCGTCATATGAGCAAGAATGCGTCTCGCTGCCGTTTAGCGCCTGACAAGTCAGGCCCAGCACATCAGACTTGACAAACAGAACCTCAAATAAACTGAACAGTATTGGCATAATTTCCTGGTCAACTTTGTCTAGACTTGTACAAAGTCATAGGAGAGGGGTACAGGATGTTATTTTTTCAATACCAGACTTCAGAGATAAAATTGAATGGAAAATTCTTCCAAGTTTATTGATTATTATATAGACATGGCCCAGGTCAAAAGCTGTGTCAGTTATTGATGTCAGCTAATTGCCAAGGCCTATGTTACATGTTGTGTTATAAATTTTGTGTTGAGATTGCCTTTAGCCATGACAAGCTCTTAACATAACAACCTGCACTCTTAGTTAAAGGAGAAAGTATCCTCTCAAGTCAGAGTATGGCTACCTATATGGAGAGGTACTTACAAACAGTCACACACGCAAACTTCTCTTTCAGTGAACAATTTCAATCTCACAGTGATTCCCAGGTGGGATGAGTGAGTCAGAGTGCACGTTCTGGGTGTACCCCAGAGTGTTAAGCTGGGGAACGCACAACAACAACATATCAACACAGATGATAACACAACCTGTTCAACTAACTTGCCAGAAAAGATATTGAATGGATTAAAACTAAGTTGAGACTGCAAAAGTCAAACGAGCTTTACTCCTTTACCAGTACAGTACGTATCATTCCACAGGAAGTTTTCATAGCAGGGAAAGAAGTTTACATCACCATTGAAGAGGGGGGAGGGGGACAGAACGGTCAAGACCTTCACCTTCACCTCTTCGGTAGTCCCGTAGACCGTGGAGGCACCACTGAAGATGTTGCAACCAGCTTCCTCCACTCCCTGCGGTCCTCTGCTTTCCGTAGCAAATCATTCCATTCAAGGCCAGTCCACTCTCTGATGTTGTCTTCCCTTCGTTTTCCCTGTCTGTCTCTTCTTCGTCTCCCTCCTTGTACTGTCCCCTGTAGGACAGTCTTGGCCAGTGCAGATGTTCGTGTGACGTGCCTGTACCACTTTAATTTGCGTTTTTTCACTGAAGCAGGATCTCTTCATATGGTCCGATGATGTTTTTTAATTCTGGCCTTCACTTCCTCATTAGTAATGTAATCTCTGTATGAGATACCAAGGAGTTTGCGAAGGCACTTCATCTCCAATGCCTGTAAGACCTTCACCTGCCAACAAGTAAACTGTGAGGTTCTGAGTTCGATTCCCAGCCTCGCCCTTTCTTCCCAGTTTGACCAAAAAAGTCTAACTCAATGTCAAAGTCCTTCGGATGAGATTATAAACCGAGGTCCCATGTGCAAACACACACAGAGAACATCTTGAGCACATGTTAAAAACCCATTCCGCCTTTTAAAAAATTCGTTTATATCGAGGATAATGGAATAAGCACTTATATGCTTTTTTACATCCAGTCCCCGTGTGTATGTGCTTTGTAAATTCTGTCATCTGTTCCCACCGGTACACAATGGCCTACTCTTACGAAAAGCGGAACAGGATATAACCTGTGCGCAAGATGTTCTGCGTGCGTTTGCGCACGGGACCCCGGTTTATAGTCTCATCCGAAGGACTTTTGGGGAGAGTGGACTCTGCACTGATGTTAACTCCAGGGGAAAATATCCCCTTGAACGGGAATCGAACGCGGGTTGTCAGATTGCGAGCGCAATGTTGTTAACACTAGGCTGTCCCAACCCCCTTTCGGAAGAGTAGGCCATTGTGTGCTGGTAGGAACGGATGACAGGAAAAAAAACCCAGCATGCACACTGTGTCGTGTACAGACACCATCCCCGAAGATGGAATGCGGCTATCTACATGGTGGTGGTGTGTGTGGGGGGGGGGGGGCGGAACTGGTCGTATAAGCAAACATCTCACCATTGGGGAACCTCGGAGCTCTAGCCCAGGAACGAAAATAATTTCTGTTGAACCAGTCCACTTTACAACAACAGCTACATAATAACACATCATACTTGCAATGTGAAAACCTTGACATGGAATTCATAGCTCTATCTGTGTAAATCATGTACAAACAGATGTGAAATGTAATCCCCCACATCTCCTTATTCTAAGGCACATTTGACTCAAGTCAAGCAGACTCCCTGTGGAGATACAAGGGGCCTGTCAATATAGACAGCATCCCCACCTTCTGGAAATTCTGTGCTAAGACTTCCCTCTTTTCTATCCCTCTCTTTGTTTCTGCCTTGGTTCTTTTTCTGCCTGTCACCTCCTTGTTGTCTATTTTCTGCCTTCTTGGTCCATTCTTCTGCCTTTTTCCCCAGACAGACTTAAAAGATAATTCTCTCCCATGCTGAAGTTCGATGTGCTGGGCCTGACTTGTCAGGCGCTTAACGGCAGCGCAACGCAGTTTTTGCTCATATGACAGACATCAATAGTTGCTGTCTGAGCGTTCAAGAAGGAGGAGAAGGTCAAGCAGAGACGTGTCAAGCCATGAAGAACTTGCAAATCCTGTTCCGCAGGTGTCTCATGTAATGTTGTCAGAGTGTGTTTTCTCTTCCGAAGGGTGTGCAGCTTCAAACGTTCTTTCCACAGCAAGTTGTTCTGTTTTGTTTGATCAGCCAGAAGGTACAATCAGAGCTGTTCTGATCGCAGGTGTGCTCCAGCACAATGTCATCAGAATCACACAGCAGCAGCACAACATCTCCACCATGGACAGTACCTTTGTGCAATGTGTTGTTTCTCTTTCTACCCCTCAGTCAGGGGTCAGGATAGCTCAGTGGTCACAGCACTCGCTTTCCCCCAGCTAAGGTTAAGCAGCATCGAGCGTGGTTACCACTTGGATGGGTGACTGTTTGCATGCCTTCGCTTCAGTACAGTTCCCCCCAGTTAACCCAGCTGTAAATTGGTACCTGCCCTCTTTAGGGTCAGGGAAGGTAAAGCAGCGAGGGAGAGGAGATGGGCGCCGCCCTCAATATGCTGGACCCTTGAGAAGTTGAGGTCTCTGACGCCTCACTC
The DNA here is from genome assembly GCA_028751875.1 of Rapana venosa. Classification (NCBI taxonomy): domain Eukaryota; kingdom Metazoa; phylum Mollusca; class Gastropoda; order Neogastropoda; family Muricidae; genus Rapana; species Rapana venosa. The sequence goes on from CM054151.1 coordinate 3,074,773, forward strand.
TCCTACGACAATTTTCTTTACGTATTCCTCAGTCACGTCTGAATTGATCTTTCTGTCAGTTGGTGGATATAATTTTGTACTGTACCTACACCAAAACCTATGACAGTGCTGTTGTGGCTGGTTCACTGTCAATGCCTTTGGCTCAAGAGATATTCTTTTATTGCGAGGAAAATGACATAATCACTCGTGTTTTTTTGCATCCAGTCCCCATGCCTATGCAAGTTTGTAAATTTTGTCATCCATTTCCACTGGCACACAATGGCCTTCTCTTCCAAATAGCAGAACGGGTTTCAACGTGTGCGCAAGACGTTCTGCGTATGATCGCACATGGGATCTCAGTCTATAGTCTCATTGGTAGGACTTTTGTGGGGGAGTGGAATCAGCACTGATGTTAACTCCAGAGGAAAAAAATCCTCTTGAACGAGATTCGAACCCGGGTCAGCAGATCAGGAGCACATCACTCTAACCACCAGACTGTCCTGCACCCCCCCCCCCCCACCCTCCTAACAGTATCAGCTAAGTGAAGTGCTTTGACAACATCATTCACACACTCACTACGATCTGCTCTTTCTTTATTCTGTGGTCAGGCTCTCTTCTGGTCACGTTGGAACTGGCTTGGGGCTTTTTTCCTGAAGTACTGAACCTGCCTACTTAAGTCCAACAGGGGTTTCACTGTGTTTATTGACCCTGTGGTATCCACTGGCTGTAGGCGCAGTATGACCACCATGTTCTGGCCCTCACCAGATATCTCCCAACTGCAATGGAGTTGCCGGTTAACAAAGCAGTCAAGGCAGACTCCACAGCAGCTGGCAGTCTGGTTATTGCCATGGTGACCAATAAATGATGATTTTTCTTCACAGCTGATTCAAAGTGCGCCATGTTTATTTGCTCCTCGTCACGTGACCTGCAATGACAGAGAGAGAGAGGGAAGGAGGGAGAAAGAGAGGGAGAGGGAGAGAAAGAAGGAGAGGGAGAGAGAGGGGGGAGAGAGAAAGAGAGAGAGAGAAAGAATGACAATGACAAATTCTTTTATTTTGAGGATAATGAATAAGCTCCCATGTGCTTTTTTACGTCCATTGGGGGTACATTATATGATAATAGAATAAACCCAATACCCATACACTCACAAAGCAAAAAGAAAGAAAGAAGAAAGACAGAAAGACAGACAAACAGAAAGAAAGACAGAAGACAGAAGAAAGAGAGAAAGGAAGGAAGGCAGAAAGAAAGAAAGAATGAAAAAAAGGAAAGAAAGAAAAAGAAAGAAAGAAAGACAGACAGACAGAAAGAAAGAAAGAAAGAAAGAGAGAGAGAGAAAGAGAGACAGAGAGAGACAGAAAGAAAGAGACTCTAGCCTATTTTCCCCACTCACTCCAGTCTCAAATTGTGTCTTACAATGATACACAACATAGTTAGGTCTGTGATCACTGTGTTTTAAAGTGTACCGACAGTTTCTGTCACGATTTTATCACTTCTATAATAGTAACAGCAAACATGTACGAAAGCGATTTGTTCAATCATTATTGATAATTATGGTTGGGTGATTGGCAGTTCTCAGTTTTCTGTTTCCAGCACCTTAGGCTAGGCATCCTTCAGTCTCGGAAGACTATGAAGTTGCTAGAGCTCTAGGTGTTCTTCATTCTGGAACAGCGTCGGGTGTGGCTGGCCAGTCCCACATGGGAATGACAGACAGTGCCTATGGCAGAGGAAGGCACAGATGAAGTCTGACAATGCGGGTCTGTCTGTCTGCCTGGGCTGCAGCCTTTCTTCTCCTTCTCTTTGCCTCGTGCTGCTGAGCAAGTGTCTCTTCCAACTTGGAAAGACCTTTCTGCACAGTCTGTCTCCAGGCTGACCATTCCAGGGCTGTTGCTTCCCAGTTGTTCTGGTCGATGTTCAGGGCTTTTGATGTACCATTGATATAGTCATTAAACTGTGTGACTGTCTACATACACGTGCTTGTGAAAGTTCCAGAAGACAGAGAGACACAGAGAGAGAAGCTGCCGGAAAAAGACATAAAAAGAAAGACAGACAGGAAACATAAAGAGACCTTAAATATTAAAAGAAAACCCAGAGGTTAAACTTTTCACGAACTTGCAACATCAACAACTTGTGTTTGGTGGGTGTGTGTGTGGTGTGGGTGTTGGGTGTGTGTTGTGTGGTTGTGGTGGTGCGTGCGTATGGGTGTGTAGGACAGGCAACACAGACCCCTCCCATAAACCCACCCATGCTAACCACAAAAACTATCACTATAAAATACTGCAACACAACAACCTGTGAAGACAGACAGACAGAGACAGAGACATAGAGAGAGAACATTGAACTTGAACACTGAAAAGTTGTCTTGTACTTCGGCCTTAGTCCACTATACAAAACATGGCTGGTGCAGGGGGTAGAGAGAGAGAGAGACAGAGACAGAAAGACAGACAGAGACAGAAGAGACAAGACAGAGAGAGACAAAGACACATACAGAGATAGGGGAGAGAGACACAGAGAGAGACAGAGACAGAGAGAGAGAGAGACAGAGAAAGAAACAGACAAAGACAGGCACAGAGACACAGACAGAAAGACAGAGAGACAGAGAGACAGACAAAGATTCACTAGACTTCTGCAAAAGACTACATAGCAGAAAGCAGCACCTCATTATCACCGCTACTGCAAAACTAAGCAGACCTCGAATCAGTTGTGTGAGCGTGTTTAAGCTCGTCTCGAATTATCCTGATGTCGTCTGCTCCGTGGTCAATTAGTACCTCTTTAACTTCGGAACTACTGGGGTGGATTGGTCAGGTGGGTAGAGCGTTTAAGTCTACCAGCCTCCATGGCGCAGTGGTTAGCGCCTTGGGTTACGGACTGGAAGGTCGCGGGTTCGATTCCCGTAAGAGAAATAGGGATTTTTCGGACTCCGGCCGGCTCCTACCCAGAGTGAGTGTGCTGTGGGCTCAGTGGGAAGACTGGGACCACACAGTCGAGCTTCATCCACTTAACGGATGCGAGTTTGAGAGTGTCGCTCAAATTACCTGACCAACACTGCAGGTGTCTGTATCTCTCGGGCCTGGTTGACGCCGGGATATATTATGATAGTAAGCGTAGAGTACAACCCTGTCAAGTAGTCTCAAAGCATATGCACTTCCACAGCAGCATAATTACGTCATCCTCATTGTCATTGGTCATCATGCAATAAAAATAAAATTGCCTCTGATTCGGTGGTCCCAGTTGCTCTGGTCTCATGGTGACCTCGGATTCGGTTTGCCCATATACTTCTGTGCCTGTGGTGAGTTTGTGTCAAAGCCTTTGGGGTTGGAGGTTCACGGGGGACAGTCGTTGGAGGGACGTTGTGGTGGTTGCCACCTGGGGTGGGCAACTCACTCAGTCTGGCTCCGTGACTGAGCTAATACTGTCGTTAGTAGGGGGCTTAGTAGGTGGTGTCCTGCGTATGTTAGCTCAGAACAGGCACCACTGAACACCACCAAAGTGACCCAGCAGCAGTGCAGGGCCCCTCTGGCTGGTGGCCCCACGGCGGCCTGATAGTAACTGGCTCCCTGTGGACCTCCGACTCTGAGGATGAAACATAACGAATCTGGGTATGGCTGTGGCGGGAAGATTGGAATGAGCGGCGTGGGAACAGCAGGACTGGAGACGTCATAGAAGATGAGGCAGCAAAAAAAGAAAGAGTGTTCAAGTCTGGCTCTGGTTTGAGTTTAAGGGTGTGAGGCTTGAGTCTGCTTTGATACAGAAAGACAGACACAGGGATGATTATATATATATATATATATTTATTTATTTATTTATTATATATATATTATGTATGTATGTATGTATGTATGTATGTATACACACACACACACATATATATAAGACCATGAGTGATGGTCTGCGCGCTAGTCTTTTGGATGAGACGATAAATCGAGGTGCCGTGTGTTATACAAAATTATTCAGCGCACGTTAAAGACCCTACGGCAACAAGAGAGTTGTCCCTGGCAAAATTCTGTAGAAAAGGCATTTCTGATAGGGTAAGAAATACAGGCCCCCAAAAAGGTGGCGCTGCTCTTGTGGCGACGCGTTCTCTCCGGGGAGAGCAGCCCGAATTTCACGCAGAGAAATCTCGTGACTTAAAGTGGTATATAAATATATATATATTATATATATATATATATATATATATATATATATATATAATATATATATATATATATATATATATATATAATTACATATTCATATTTACAATATCTATCTATCTATCTATCTATCTACCTATCTATAGCTATAGCTATAGCTATATATATGTATATAATATATATATATATAGAGAGAGAGAGAGAGAGTAAAATGGCAATAATATATATATATATATATATATATATATGCTTGCATAAATTATGTCTCTCTCTGTCTATGTCTCTCTCTGTCTGTATGTCTGTATATGTGTGTGCACGTGCGTGCATAAACGCATGTTTGAAAGTGAGTATACAAGTATACGAGTCTAAACGTGCGTAAGATAATCGATTATTTGTGAATTATAATTGTACGCGCGTGTGTGCATGCGTATGCACGCGCGGGCACGCGTGCGTGCGTGCGTGCGTTCGCGCGCGCGCGCGCGCGCGCTGTGTGTGAGAGAGAGAGAGAGAGAGAGAGAGAGAGAGAGAGAGAGAGAGAGAGTGTGTGCCTGTGTGTGTTTCTGTGTTTCTTAGTAGTTGTATTGTTGTGTGTGTACAGATATGTGTTCGTGCGTGTGTGTGCGTGGGTGCACGCGCGCTCGTGTTTGTGTGGGTGCGCGTGCGCGGGGGGGTGGGGGGAGGGGATGGGGGGATGATAGTTGGTTTGTGGGATAATACGGATGTGATAATGGTTATACTTGTCTGTCTTTTTCTTTGTCTACCTTTATCAAAGTGCGCACAGTCACTTATGAGAGAGAGAACAGAAAGAGAGAAAGAAAGGAAGGAAGGAAAGAAGAAAGAAAGACAGACAAAAAGAAAGAAAGAAAGAAAGGAAGGAAGAAAGAAAGACAGAAAAAAGAAAGAAAGAAAGAAAGGAAGAAAGGAAGGAAGGAAGGAAGAAAGAAAGGAAGAAAACAGAAAAAAAAAGAAAGAAAGAAAGGGGGAATAAAGAAAGAAATAAAGAAAGAAAGATAGGAAGGGAGGAAGGAAGGAAGGAAGGAGGAAGGAAGGGAGGAAGGAAGGGAGGAAGAAGGAAGGAAGGAAGGAAGGAAGGAAGAAAGAAAGAAAGAAAAAAAGAAAGACAGACAGACAGACAGACAGACAGACAGAGAGGAAAAAAACAGAGAGAGAAAGAAAAAGACAAACAGAGAGTGAAGAGAGAGAAAGAGGGAGAAAGAAACACACACACATGGACACACGCACACGTACACACACACTTTATAGTGAATAAAAGTTCAAACGAACACATACACACATACCCACACAAGCACACAACACACACACACACACACACACACACACACACACACACACACACACACACACACACACACACACACACACACACACACACACACACACACACATCACACACACACGTCCTGTCTAAAACCACATCCTAGTGGATAAACGATTAAAACGGACACACTCTCACACACACATAAAAACGCATTCACAAACATATATCTAAAGAAACCTCTCTCTCGCCTCACTCTCTTTCTCTCTCACACACACACAACACACAAACACACACTCACACACACACATATTAAGAAACCTTACAACCACACCAACTCACACAAAGAACACACACACTCACACACACCAAGTACACACATAAACACACACACTCGCACACACACACACCACACACACACACACACACACACACACACACACACACACACACACACAGGGGGTTAGGATTGATGAAATGATAATCGATTTGCACAGAGAGAACAACTCCGAGCCTATGCCCTAAAAATGCCTGCATGTTGTTCGTTTATTTGTCTGTGTGTCTGTGTGTCTGTCTGTTTGTCTATCTGTTTGTTTTTCTAAAATCAATGTAGAAGTAAGTCAGTAATTAGGATAATGATAAAAGCAAAGTTGGAGCAGAACTCTTGATATAAGTATTTTCAAAGGCAGACGAAACATAATTATTCCATGTTGAAAGCGGTTGAAGTTGATTTTTTTATATTCCAGTCTTGTAATTTTTTTTATCTGGGGATTATTTGAATCTAATTTTGAGCTAACCAGGGGAATATTGTATGTTAAAAATAAAGTTGTGTTAATGTTATTATGATTTGAAGTTATACAATTGATATAAAATGTTAATAATTATTTGAATAGGTTACGACTGAAAAAAGTGAACAAAGAATCGCTCTTTGTATCAGTGGCATCTATATTCATTTTGTTTTTGTTGACAACTCTCTGTCTCTTTCTTCTCTTTTCTTCTCTTTCTCTCTCTGTCTCCTCTCTCTCCTCTCTGTCTCTCTCTCTTCTCTCTCTCTCTCTTGTCTCTCTCTCTCTCTTTCTCTGGACTGGATGTAAAAAAGCACATTGGGTGCTATTCATTATCCTCGAAATAAAAGAATTTGATTTTATCTCTGTCTCTCAGTCTCTCTCCTCCCCTCCCTCCCTCTCTCTCCTCTCTCTCCCTCCCCCCCTTCTCTCTCCTCTCTCTCTTCTCTCTCCTCCCTCCCTCCTCTCTCTCTCTCTCTCTCTATTCCTCTCTCTCTCTCAGACACATGTAACAAAGCCCCTCCCACCTTCCCCAAAATGACGATGTTTCAACAGAAACCGCCAAACATGTAACAACATTTGTTAACAGGCACCGTCAACTAAGATCCCTCCAAAAGGAAAAAAAATCATTAATTACAAATTTAAAGAATAGAAAATTGGAGAAAAGAACCTTCTATTCTTAGACATGATTCAAGCACAAACAGGGTCTACGAAAGTATTCAGTAATTCCACGATGCAAAATAACAGGTAAGACTTGTCTATGAGCTGTCATCGTGTTGTGTCGTGCGTTGCAATGTATTGTATATCTTGCGATGTTGTGCGTTACATTAAGTTTCTTTGTACTTTGCCGTGCAGGGTTATGTTGTGTTGTAGAGTGTTGTAGTGTGTTATAGTGTGTTGTGGTGTGTGTGGTTGTTGTAATGTGTTGTTCTGAGTTGTAGTATGTTGTCCTGTGTTTTAATTATTGTATGGTCTGTGTTGTGGTGTCTTGCCCTGTTATTTAATGTAGTGTATGTTGTCCTGTGTTAAAGTGTATTGTAGTGGGCCGTAGTGTGTTGTCCTGTGTTGTCCTGTGTTGTCCTGTGTTGTGTGTTGTAGTGTTTTGTAGTGTGTTGCGCTGTGTTCTACTGTGTTGTAGAGTGCAATACTGTGTTGTACTGTCTTCTACTGTGTTGCACTGTATCGTTGTGCATTGTAGTGTGTTGTACTGTGTTGTAATGTGTTGTACTATCTTGTACTGTGTTGTACTGTGTTGTACTGTGTTGTAGTGTGCTGGGCTGTGTTGTAGTGTGTTGCACTGGTTGTAGTGTGTTGTAGTGTGTATTGCCTTACGGTACAATACTGTTATGCTATGCTATGTTATGTTATGTTGTCATATATCGCGTTGTGTTTTCGCTTTGGGTTGTATTATGTTGTGTTGTGCTGTGGTGTGTTGTGATGTGTGTGTTGTACTGTGCTGTGTTGGCTATGTGCATTGTTGTGCGTGTTGCTGTGTTGTGTTATGTTGTGCCGTGTTGTGTGTGTGTTATGTGGCTGTGTTGTGCTGCTGTGTTATGTTGTGCGTGTTGTGTATGTTTGTGTTTGCTGTGGTGTGTGTGGTGTTGTGTTGTGCTGTGCTGTGTTGTGCTTTTCTGTGTTGTGTCCTGTTATGCTGTGCTGTGTTGTTGTGTGTTATGTTGTGCTGTGTTGTGTTGTATTGTGTTGTTGTGTGTTATTTTGTATTGTGTTGTGTTATTCTGTGTTTTAAAAATAATTTATTAGTCCACAAAAAACAGTCATGCAGCCAAAGTTTGTCATGTTTTTAAAAAAAAGTTCCTTTGTGTGTAATACGTAAGAAACAACAACAGCAATAAAGTTTATAATATGACAACCACTACCACCGTCACCACCACCAAAACCACCACCACTTTCACCATCACCATCAACATCACCACCACCACCACCTACAAACACCATCATCACCACCACCACCACCATCACCATCAACATCACCACCACCAACACCACTACAAACACCATCACCACCATTATCACCAATAATCATCACGTGTACCACGGTCACCATTGAGATCATGATTGTGATAATGATTACGATCTTGAGAATCATGACTACCGCCACCACCACCACCATGACCACCACCACCACCACCACCACCACCACCACCATCACCACCACCACTGTTATCACCATCGTTAAAGTCAGCATTATTGTCTGTCATCATCATTATCATCATTACTATTCTGTCCACCACCACTACCACCACCACTACCATTACTACCATCATCATCGACGTCGTCATTATCGTCATTATTGTGGTCGTCAGCATCTCATCATCATCAATATGATCGTCGTCGTCGTCATCATCATCATCATCTCATTACGTCGTGAATTCGTGTCGGTCGCTCGTCATCTATATCGTCGTCGTCCGTCGTCATCCTATTATCATCACCACCATCCTCGTCGTCGTCTCGTCTCATCATCGTCATCACCCCACCATTTCATCATAAATCATCGTGATCAGTCGTCATCACATCACCATCGTCATCATCGTCGTGTCGTCGTCATCATCGTCGTCATCATCATCATCCTGATCATCATCATCACCACCGTCATTGTCACTGTAACAGTGAAAAAAAAAGTCAGGCTCCCCCGAGGCCCCCCACCAAAGCAGTCCCTGCCCTGTCTCTGGGTCACTTTGGTGGTGGTCTGCTGAGCCTGTAGGATTCAGCAATCCTGGTTTATCAAGCCAGACAGCTTTGAAAGCAAGTTAACCCCCCTCCTCATCTCCTTCTCTCTTTTTCCTTCCTTCTCTCCCTTTCTCTTTCCACTACTGGCAATAGCAACTCCATGGTCAAGAGTTGTGTGGTATGAATAAAGTCAAGCCGTATCAAGGAGAAGGCATAGCTCAGTGGTCAAGGCACTCGCTTTCCCCCAGCCAGTTAGCAAGCCAGTCGACGCGTTGGTACCATTGGTAAGGGTGACCGGATTTTGCGGCCTTGGCTTCAGTACAGTTCCCCCCAGTTGTAAATGGGTACCTGTCCTCTTTAGGGTCAGGGAAGGTAAAGCAGCGAGGGAGAGGAGATGGGCGCCGCTGCCCTCAATATGCTGGCCCTAGAGAAGTGAGGTCTCTGATGCCTCGCTCCCCTACGACCAGATAGGTTAAGGGACACCTTGACCTTATATATCTCCCAGGCCCGGGAAGGACGCCACACCTGCAGTGTTGGTCCAGACTTGTGAGCAACAGAGTCGTACGTGCATCCAAAGAGTGGACAACAGTCGACCTTGTTGTCTAAGTGTTCCAACTGCCCACACCCAACCTTGGGCCAGGCAGAATCCCCTTTCCCCAAAAGATAGTACTTTGTGAAGAAAAAATAGCGATAAATCTCATAACTGGATGTGAAAAAGCATATAAGTGCTTATTCCATTATCCTCGATATAAAAGAATAAATAAATAAATAAATAACATCTAAACTTAAAGCGCACTGGTGTAATTTCTCTGCGAAGAAAATGGGATGGATTTGTGTCAGATATTAAAATGAAATATTTCGTTTTACGAACCTGACGTTCTGGTTTCTCTTTTGCTTTGGGAGATTAAAAAAATGTTGATTTCTCCCGGGGGAAAATTGAACCATGTAGTCAAGTGTTTAGACAGTCGTTTTTTTCCCCTGGGTAAATTTTGTTTATGAACACGCTTAAAAGAAAGAGAAAGCGAGGGGTAAAATTAGAAAAAGAAGAAAAGTTGCCATAATGATAATGGTAATGATGTATTTCTATTAACTGTTTTGAGATATAGAAAAAAAGTTGAAACTGTCGGATTTGCAACACAGGGGAAGTAACTCAGGATCTGTGATTTATTATTGGACTTTGTTAGTTCTTACGAGAGAGAGAGGGAGAGGGAGGGAAGAAGGGATGGAGTGAGAGAGAGAGAGTATGTGTGTGCCTGTGCGTTTGTGAGTGTTTTTATTACTGGGGTAATCAGTGACACTAAATATCAACATTACAATCTTCATTATCATCCTCCTAGTCCTCTTCCTCCTCCTCTTCCTCTTCCTCCTCCTCCTTCTCATCATCATCATCATCATCATCATTTAGTAGCAGCAGCAGCAGCAGCAGCATCAGTTAGTAGAGTAGAGTAGTAGTAGTAGTGTGGTGGTGGTGGTGGTGGTGGTGGTGTGTGCAGTAGTAGTAGTATCATCATCACCATCATCATCACCATATTCACCACCATCATCGTCATCATTATCATCGTCATAATCATCATTTTAATCAGCTCATTTACCAATTAACTTTCATTCACAGATTAAGCTATCTGCTGGCTTATCATACAGCCTCCAAAGTGAATTCTGGTATTTTAAAATGTCAAGTTCAAAACGCTTATCATTTTTGCTAAAATAGGAATTTGCCATACAGGGCTATAAAACAAAATGTATCCCTGTAAATTTGAAGGTTATGAATATTTGCTATCATCTTGTAATTGACGTTATTGCGTATTGTATTTAATTGTATTTATTGTATTGTATTGTATTGATTGTAATGGGGACGGGATAGCTCAGTGGTCGGAGCACTTGCTTTCCCCCAGCCAAGGTTAAGCAGCATCGAGCGTGGTTACCACTTGGATGGGTGATTGTTTGCGCGCCTTGGCTTCAGTACAGTCCCCCATTTCACCCAGCTGTAAATGGGTACCTGCCTCTTTTAGGGTCAGGGAAGGTAAAGCAGCGAGAGAGAGGAGATGGGCGCCGCCCTCATTATGCTGGCTCCTGGAGAAGCTGAGGTCCTTGATGCCTCGCTCCCCTACGACGACATAGCTTATGGGACACCTTTACCTTTTTATTGTAATGTATTGCATTGTACTGTGTTATGTTTTATTGTATTGTAACGTATCGTACGCGTATCGTCTCGTGTCGTATCGAACTGAACTGTACTGTGTTGTATTGTATTGTACTGTGTTGTATTGTATTGTAATGTATTGCTTAAATCGTATTGTATTAAATTCTATTCTGTTGTATTGCATACCCCTTTCAGTTACAGAAACTTTCTCTGCATGAAATTTGGGCTGTGTTCCCAGGGGATAGGGGAGGAGGGATGGGGCGGACGCCAAAAGACCAGCGCCACCTTGTCCTATCTGTCTTCATATATATATTATATATTATATATATATATATATATATATATATATATATATATATATATATATATATATATATACTAATATATATATATTCCCCTTTTCTTCAGACTGACTTTTTATTTCCACAGAATTTTTCTAGCGACAACTTTCTTATTTAGATGTGTTCTTTAACACACACTAGACGGATGTAACACACAACACTTCAGTTTATTATCTCATCCACAAGACTAGCACCAAGACCACCACTCAAACGAATGGGAGAAAAGCTCCCCACCCCCACCCCCTCCCAAAAAAAATTGCCTTACATTTTATTCTTCTTTTCTTAGCTAGAACTCTGAGGTCCACAAATTGTGAGATATTGAGTATGCGACCTTTTTTTCGGGCCCAGCATGAAGGTAGGCGCATTCCGACTTCGGAGATGACGTATTAAAATATACAAATATACTTCTGTGCCATGACAGCTGGCAGACCACGGTGCACACTGCCTCCCAATCCTCACGGAATGCTCTACCCATGACAACCTGGCTGTGGTTGCTGTGGCCACCCACCATCCTCGTCATGGGAACCTTCGGGAACGTGGCCACTCTGGGAATCTTGGCCAGGATGGGATCAGGACATAGAGGAGGAGGAGGAGGAGGAAGAGGAGGAGAGGAGGAGGATGGTCGACGATGAACGTGTATTTGTTTGCTCTGGCGATCAGTGATCTGTGTGTTCTCTACGCTGGATTGCTTCGCTACTGGTTGCTTGAGGTAATGAGTGTGTGTGTGTGTGTGTGTGTGTGTGTGTGTGTGTGTGTGTGTGTGTGTGTGTGTGTGATATCTGTTTATGTGTGTAGGGACGCGCGCGTGTGCGCGAGCACACACGCAAGCGTGCGCGTGACCATACGCACACTCGCACACACATACAGATATATATCTCTATCTATCTATATATCTATCTATCTATCTATGTATCTCTCTATATATATATATATGTATTTATTATATAGATATGTATATATAGATACATACATACATACATACACAGAGAGAGATACATACATACATACATACATACATACATACATACATACATACATAGACAGACAGACAGATACATAGATACATAGATAGATAGAGAGATAGATAGATAGATAGAGAGAGATAGAGAGAGATAGAGACAGATAGATAGATAGATAGATAGATAGATAGATAGATAGATAGATAGATAGATAGATAGATAGATAGATAGATAGATAGATAGATAGATAGATAGATAGATAGATAGATTTACACATTATCTTCTTTACAATTTTTTGGGCAATTCTTGTTCTTCTTTTCATCAGTTTATTATCTAATCATTACAAAATGATTTAGACAAGTTTACATTCACGTTAAGAATGTACATTAAAGGGGTGGGACGGATGGAAAGGTGGAAGGATAAAGATAACAAAGCATGCTAACAAATATAAAAGATACAAGACCAATTCCCAGTAACTCTCCTAATGGTGACAGACAAATACTTTCTGAAACTGATACTAAGACAGTCATGCAGCTCAGAATCCTACAAAACACTTTAGATATGTCCATCCTTTTCCCACTTCAAATCAATTCCTTTGCTGTTTCACGAGACACAGCTACCTTACAACATCGTCCAACTAACAACCATAATTGTATTCTTTTTTCTATCCCTCGATTAGAACTTCCGAAGTTTACAAATGGCAAGATTTTTTGCGTATGCGACCGGGTTTTTGTGCCCCACCCACCATGAAGGTAGCCGCATTCTTTCTTCAGAATGCATTCTGGCTGATACACAAACAAGTAGATCGGTGGTCTAGAGGTAACGCACCTGCCTAGAAAGCGAAAAAGTCCGGGTTGACGGTGTGCGGTGGTTTGATCCCCGTTTGGGCCCGAAATTTCTTGTATAGATCGTGAGTGGTGGTCTGGGTGCTAGTCTTTTGGATGAGACGATAAACCGAGGTCACGTGTGTTAGACATAATTATTTAGCGCACTTAAATGAACCCACGCAGCAAGACAGTTGTCCCTGGCAAAATTCTGTAGAAAAAAAGCCACTCTGAAAGGGAAACAAATACAGTTGCGGACAGGAAAAAGAAAAAAAATAATGAGCGGCGCTGCTCTTGTGGCGACGCGCTTTTTCCGGGGAGAGTAGCCCGAATTTGACACAGTGAAATCTTCCGTGACTAAAGTAGTATACAATACAATACAACTCAGTACAAACCAACACAATACAACACAACACAACACAATACAACACAACACAACACAACACCTCGTAAGAGTAGGCCATTGTGTGCCAGTGGGAACAGATGAAAATTTACAAAAACGCATACACACGGAGATTGGATGTAAAAAAGCACATAAGTGCTTATTACTAATTACTACTGCATGGAATGTATATATAGCGCTGAATCTTGTAAAGCAACAAATCCTCAGATGACTTTTTTTTGGTAAGTGTACATAAGTGCTTATCCCATTATCCTCTATATAAAAGAATAAGATAAAGAAAAATAAATAAATTTTAAAAAACCTCCTGACCGTGCTATGTCTGCACAGGTATTTGCAGTTGACCTCTTCGCCTCACACGACGCTCTCTGCAAGCTGGGCATGTGGGCTTTCGGCACTGCCTGGAACAACAGCACCTACCTCCTGGTGACCTTGACCCTCCAGCGGACCTTCTCCGTGCTGTGGCCCCACAGGGTCCACCTCCTGTGCAGGCCCCGCACCACCCGAGCCGTCATCTGCGGGGTGCTGCTGGCTTCAGCTCTGCTGCTGTCGCACGTGCCGTACGGGTACGAGGTGCGGGAAGCAGCGAACGGCACTGCCTCTGTGTGCGGGCACGGGTCTGTGCAGTACTACGCCTTCAACGCTGAGGTCTGGGTCTACGTGGAGATCCTCACCTTCGCCGTCTTCCCCTTCCTGGGTTTGATTCTCAGCAATGCCGTCCTCGCCTGGAAGCTGGCGCAGTCTGTGAGAGAAGCTGGACGTTGTCTGAGCAGCGGGGGCAAGTCCGGGGATGAGGCGGTGGGTGTCCGAACGAGGAAGATGTATTCTACGACGGTGACGGTCATGGTGATGTCGTTCGTGTTTCTGGTGCTCAATCTCCCGTTGTTCGTGGTCCTGGTGATCAGTTCTTCATACAACTCTGATGCTCCTGAAGAGGTGGTGGCAGGGAGGAGGGAGCGCGGGGATCTGGATTATTTCCTGCAAGGCTTCGTCAACATTCTGATGCTGTGTAACTCCGCGGTGAACTTCTACCTCTACTGCTTAACCGGAACGCGATTCCGGAACGAGATGAAGAAGTGCTGCCTGTGCTGGTTTTCAGGCAGCCGTACTCAGCCTGACAGAGGTGCCAGGTCTCGTGGTTGCCAAGAGACAGTGGAGGAATTTTAGAAAGTCTGTTTTGTGCAGCTGTTCTTATCTAGCTGTTGGGAAGTAAGGACGATTCATGTTCTCTGATGGCTATCATTGAAGAAATAAATGATGTAGAAGAGTGACTCATGGAGAGATAGGGGTCTTACATACAACATAATGTTTGATCGATATCTACTTTTGTCAGTCACAGGACGAGACAGCTCAGTGATCAGAGCACTCGCTCTCCCCCAGCTAAGTTTTAACAGCATCGAGCGTGGTTACCAACTGAATGGGTGTCCGTTTGTGCGCCTTGGTCCCAGCTGTCGATGGGTACCTGCCCTCTTTAGGGTCAGGGAAGGTAAAACAGCGAGGGAGAGGAGATGGGCGCCGCCCTCAATATGCTGGCCCTCTAGAGAAGCTGAGGTCTCTGACGCCTCACTCCCCTACGACCTTATAGGTTATGGGACACCTTTACCTTAAACTTGTTTGTCAGTTTGCTTCTTGTGTTAACATAAAGCTGATGAGTCTGCTTATAAAACAGGTATAAAAAAGTAAAGGTGTCCCATAATCTATAAGGTCGTTGGGGAGCGAGGCGTCAGAGACCTCTCTTCTCAAGGGGCCAGCATATTGAGGGCGGCGCCCATCTCCTCTCCCTCGCTGCTTTACCTTCCTGACCCTAAAGAGGGCAGGTACCCATTGACAGCTGGGTGAACTGGGGAACTGTACTGAATCCAAGGCGCGCAAACGGTCATCCATCCAAGTGGTAACCACGTTCGATGCTGCTTAACCTTAGCTTAGGGAAAGCGAGTGCTCTGACCACTGAGCTATCCCGTCCTCAGCAATACCTTTTTTAAAGATTTGACTTTTGTGGCTATTGTTATTCTGTTGCTTTTGTTCTAGTACTCATGGAGATTTTTTTTTTAAAACCTGTATTTCTACATCCTTTTTTGCTCGTACAAAAATCTCTGTAGCATAATTGAAACATTGATATATGTGTACTAAAAATCACAATATCAGTAAGCAACATATTGCATTAGTAACTGAACATTTTGTAATGATTGGGATGTGTACATGCTTTATGAGAGAATATATACTAACCTGCAATACAAGGGACAAAAAAATAAATTCACGTGTTCTGAAAGCTTTTATCTTTTTGTATTGCTGGTCACTTTGAGGTGGGGATTGCCAGATTCAACCTTACTCACGACAGACGCTATAGCTGAAGACTTTTGAGAGGGAGAGACAGACTGACAGACAGAGAGAGGCAGAGGAAGACAGAGAGAGAGGCAGAGAGAGACAGAGAAAGGTAGAGAGAGACAGAGAGAGACAGACAGACAGAGACCAGAGAGAGACACATACACACAGACAGACAGACAGACAGACAACAACAGACAGATAGACAGACAGACAGACAGACAGAAAGAAACAGAGTGAGACAGAGAGACGTAGAGAGACAGACAGACAGACAGAGACCAGAGAGAGACACACACACAGACAGACAGACATACAGACAAAAAGACAGACAGATAGACAGACAGACAGACAGACAGACAGAAAGAAACAGAGGAGACAGAGAGACGTAGAGAGACAGACAGAAGACAGAGACCAGAGAGAGACACACACACAGACAACACAGACAGACAAACAACAAACAGATAGACAGACAGACAGACAGAAAGAAACAGAGAGAACAGAGAGACGAGAAGAACAGACAGAAGACAAGACCAATGAGAACAACACACAACCAGGCAGACAGCCAGACTACAGAGACAGGAGAGTACAGATGACGCAGCAAGAGGAGGCAAAGAGAGATACCCAAGACAAACCAGAGAGAGAGAGACCACCACACCCACACACACCAGACAGCCAAACAGACAAACAGACAGACAGACAGAGACAGAGACAACACAGACAAAAGAAAGACAGAGAACACAGCAAACAGCCAATGAAAAAATCTCCCAGGCCACCTGACCTTCTCTGATGATGGAAGTTCACCCCAGTCATCCTGCATCTTCTGCCTCTCCAGGATGCAACGACTGTATACCCACCCCCTCTCCACCCTCACCCTCCCTCCTCCACCCTCCCCATCCCCTTCCCCATCCCATCCCATCCCCCTATCCACTCCGCTCCCCTCTCAGGACCCAC